>JAJLWG010000003.1:218623-716663 GCA_030570615.1 Tortispora mauiana
TTTTTTTTTTTTTTTTTTTTTTTTTTTTTTTTTTTTTTTTTTCATCTTGTTGATTTACACCTGTTGAACCATATACTAACTTCCTTTTCCTGTACATTTGCTTCAATTATAGTCCCATATCATCTGTCATGGCTGTACATCAGTTACTTGTTATCACTTCCTAGTGAACAAGAAAAGCAATCATCTATCTGGTATATCCAACTTTACCGGGGCTGGTTGCGGAAGGTAAGTTGAGCGGTACGCCGGGCGCCCATAAGTTACTTGGATTTTGTCGTTGAGTAGCGGGATAGAATACTGAATTTGTTCCACCATTTGCAGTTCCAGAAGCGGACAAGCCAGCGCTTTTCTTGAAACTCATATTTAAGTTCAAGCTTGAAGTCACGGTCTGTGAGTCCAGTGAATTCGAAGAAGAGTTTGAATACAGTGAGGGGGAATTATCCTCGAAAAGACTTCGCGACACTGTCATCATAGCAGGATTAGGTTTCAAGGAAGCCGAATAAGATGTTGAAGGTCCAAGAAAAGATACAGGAAGAGCACTTGAATAAGATGGATTGGAGAAACTTGAGCCGGAAGTTGCAGATTCTCGATGACCCATTGAATTAGAACTTGAGGGCAAGTTGAAGTCCGGCTCTTCATTAGCAACAGTCAAAGTCGCTCTTTGGCTTGGTCTTTGGAATGTAGACTGATAGTGGGCAGAATGATCATTCAGACCGTAATGCCTCTGTTTAGCTGGGCCGTATCCCGCATAGAACCCAGTATTATAAGACGGTTCGGTCTCTTGATTGACGTATTGGTCAATGTATTGAACTTGCTGCTGATTTTGACGACTATTCCAGTATTGTTGATGTCCATTAGAATACATAGGATGTTGATTACTATTGTGATTATTCATCTGTCGTGATCTCACTAGGCTTTCGGCGACACGATCGATCTGTTCGATCTGAGACAGGAACGGAATAGTAGCGACTTGAGCCATTTAGAACAAAATAATAACAAACCTTAGCGTATATAAGATGAATTATTTAGCAAGCTGTGTCTACCAGTATTGGCCAGATCTCTTCTTAGTTACTAATGTTGCAGGAAACAGACAATGCTGAGAAAATCTCTTCGCTGTTCAATAACAACAAGAGATTCGCCAAGAGTCAAATCGAATGCAAATACTAAATATGTAGTATCTGGTAGAGATAATTAGACTCTTTCAGAACTATATGTGTGTCAACTTCGCTAGCAGCAATGAAGAACAGACGTATAGAATTCGAAGGTGAAAAAGATGGCCCCGGAACCCTCGAGGTACAACAAACACAGTACGAAATATTTTCTCACGAACTTTAAACGGAATAAAGTTCTGAAATACCATGTGCTACATATTCATTATTGTGCCATTACAAGAAATATAGGCTATTATAGCTTGATTATTCGCGAGATTATAAACATATAAGAGAAACATATATAACAGAAATTAGACAGCAAACCCAAAATAAGTGGTATATACGGACTGGAAGGTCTGCTAGCTATATAACGATTGAAAACGCTGAACGCAGCCGTGGCTTCGCAAGCAGTATTAATGTTTAAAATGTTTAAAAGAAAACATGCTAAAAGTACTCAAATTTGCCTTACTGAAGCGTTTAGCTATTTAACAGACTCCTAGACGCTACTAAACTGGATATACCAATTGTCTGATGGACAGGGAGACTGAAAACTACGCATATGGTATACTAGTTACTCACAGCCCAACAGCTGTTTCTCAGCACAACGAACCTCTTTGGAATAAACATAGAAACGAATTCGCACAGAATACAGCTAAAACAGCACTATAGGCACAATGTCATTTGTAACTCCTGGTGCTGCTAGTGCGAATGATTTGAAGAATGATCGGGACCTCGTTTCTCTGCCTGACGATTCTATTTCGTCTTTGGATTTCTCAACGCAAGGCGACTACTTAGCTGTAGGATCTTGGGATAACAAAGTAAGACTTTACGAAGTCAATCAGAACCTCGAGTCTCAGGGCAAGGCGCTGTATGAGCACCAAGGTCCTGTTTTGAGTGTGCATTGGTCACCTGACGGCACAAAAGTCGCATCTGGAGGAGTTGACCGTGCTGGGCGAGTCTTTGACGTTGCTACTGGTCAAGCTGCTCAAATGGCTGCTCACGACGCTCCTATCAAGGATGTCCGTTTTGTTAATGTCCCTAGTGCACAAGGCCCAATTTTGGCTACGGCCTCATGGGATAAAACACTGAAGTACTGGGATCTCCGACAACAGTCCCCTATCGCTACAGTAAATCTACCTGAACGGGCCTATTCCATGGACACCAGGAGCAACCTTTTGGTTGTTGCCACTGCCGAACGTCACATCGCCATCATCGACCTCAACAATCCTGGTGCTATATTCAAGAACATTATGAGTCCGCTGAAGCTGCAAACCCGTGTCGTCTCGTGTTTTCCTTCGGCGAATGGTTACGCAGTTGGATCCATCGAAGGACGCTGTTCCATACAGTATGTCGACGAGAAGCAACAGAAAGACTCATTTTCGTTCAAATGCCACAGAGATCAGGTCTCACAAGGTGCACGTCCAGAATTCAATGTTTTTGCTTTGAATTCAATTTCATTCCATCCTCAATACGGAACCTTTGCAACCTGCGGAGCTGACGGCACTTTCCATTACTGGGATAAAGAATCCAGACACCGTCTTAAATTTTTTCCAAATCTGGGCGCTCCTGTTGTTGCATCTGCGTTTAATTCAAAAGGCACGATATTTGCCTATGCCCTTTCATATGATTGGAGCAAGGGGTACCAATTCAATAGGCAAGATTACCCTAAAACGGTGAGGTTGCATATGGTCAAAGATGAAGATATCAAGCCAAGACCCAGAAAACGATGAGCAATCTGTAGTCGTTATTCGCTAGTTATTTCTGATAAAACTCAGATTTATTATGCTGATAGACTCTTACTGCTTTTTTTTTCTTCGTTGCCACTTCTTTCTAATGTGATCTGCCGTCATACTGCCACTGTTCGCATTTTCACCTCTGAAACTTAACCTTTCACCACCACCTCTAGATGACTACTACATCCAATGCCAGGGTTTTTATCTCTGCGACACATGATCCTAGAGTGAATCTCGCAATTGAAAATTATTTATTTCGAAATCTCTCGAAATTTAATGCGTCACATTGTCTACTTTTGTATAAGAACTCTCCTTCTGTAATAATAGGCCGTAATCAGAACCCTTGGCGCGAATGTAATGTCCCTTATTTAGAATCGCACAATATACCCATTGTGCGGCGATTTTCAGGAGGAGGAACAGTCTTTCACGATCATGGAAACTACAACTTTTCTGTGATGATGCCTAGACAGCAGTTTGATCGAGATGTGTACATAAGGCTGCTAGTTCTTCAGCTAAACAGATATGCGAAAAGCGACAGACTCTTTGTCAACGAAAGACACGATATTGTGAATAGCAGCAATCAGAAGGTTTCTGGATCAGCATTTAAGCTGGTTCATAATCACGCCTATGCGCACGGAACAATGTTGCTGCGGTCGCAATTGGCGAGCCTTTCACGGTCATTGCGACCTTCCTACATCGGATCAATCATTGGACGCGGTGTAGAGTCCGTACGGTCTCCTGTGGCCAATGTTGAATGGCTGGATGACCACTCTTTTGAAAATTCGGCCATTAAAGCCTTTAAAACTTTTGCTAAAATAGCCTCTGAGCCGTTACCTGTTTTCCAATTCTCATCCTTTGACGAATTCTTTAATCGGTACAGCGACCCTTCTCTTCGAGATGACTACAAATTACTAACGACTAACGAATGGACATTTAACCAGACTCCAAAATTCGAGCACAAAATACCCAAAGATAATGGGCATATAAGTGTTATTGTCGATAAAGGTCAAATTGTTGAAATTAATGATCAGGCTGCGACACGAAAAGATTTCCCGCTACCACTGCCGTATCATGCTGAAAAAGCAGAAAAATATATCCCCACATATGGTCCAATCATATCACACGCAATGAGAAACTGAAACTGTCGCACTAACTGCGGCTTCATACTTCTTCAATTCGGTGCTTGATTATATCGATCGCTTCCTGACATGACATCCATCCAGCGGAGTTCGCAGATATCATAGAAGGCTCAGCAGGCTTGCAAGCTATCATTTGCGGGTTAAATAACATCAGGCAACTTTTTAGATCCTTTTCATTGGATTCCGGAAGTGGTACGGCGTACCGTATTAGTGAAACAATTGCATCAAGAGCAGAATGCCCTACATTTTGCTGGTCTACCGCACGATATTCATCAACCAATAGCTGAATAACTGTTTCAGCACCCATAAGAAATACAGCCTCAGATAATAAGAGTGGAGCAAAAGCCACATGATGATCCGCAGATTGGCAAGGACTAGACTGTACCTTGACACCGTTCTGCTCATCAACTTCCATTTCATCGGATGGCTTTTCTTCGTCCAACTTCGCTTGATTCAAAATATTTACAATGCTGGTTGTATTTGCACCCCAACTAGTTAGAGAGCGAATTTGTGCAAGTACATTTGACGCTGTCGCATGCTGTATATTCACGGAGGGGCATGTGATGCTCAGGTCAGCAATTGGCGAGAGTACTTGCTTAAAAGCTAGAAATAGGCCCGAGGAGGGAGAATGAGAAGATGTGACTGAAATACCCTGCGCATCTAGTACATCAAGAGTCTCCATAAGTGTACTAGCAGTGGCGTTCAGTATAGCACGATGAATAGATTGCCCTTCAGTGGGATTCTGCATGACCAAAACACCGCAGATATGCCCTAGCGGTGCAGAATCTTGAATTGAAGATAAACGCCAAAGCTCTGAATTAACCCAAGTCAAAGCAAAATATAGGTATGGAAGCAAAAAAGGTTGCATGAAGTATTCAAGGCCGCCTTTTATGGTTTCCAGGTCTATAGCGTTCAAAGTTACAGCCAGTATTATCTGATCAAATATGTAGGGTACCATCTTGATAAAATCTTTAACCAAAATGCTACCAAGTAGTTCATCACCAATTCCTTCTGTCCCAAACAGTGCTACTATCCATTTTCCTATATGTTCTGAAAATTGGGTGTCAGTTGTACTTAGGTCCACAGAGTTACCAGAAGACGAAATAACGTTGATCACGTATGAATCTTCAGAAATATTAAGGGTTTTAAAATTGACTTTGTATCTGTGTCGCACAGTGGCAACAAATAGAAGTATAGCACCAAAATATGTGTATTTTTCTTGATACAGCAGGTCGTCCTGATCGTTTTCAGGCCAACTATCAAGGAAATTGATAATCATTGCGACATATTTTGATGCAGGTTGGTTTAGCGTCCAAATGTCAAGAGATATAGGGTTAGCTGCTAACAGCTGAGAAATCCAATATAGTTTTGCATAATCATTCTTTGCGATATAAGAGTCAATGCCGTATGAAATACCCTGGGTAATTAGGGACTGATCCGGCAACGAGTATGCATTCAAGGAGCATAATGCTTCTTCAAGATCTGCGTTAGGAGCATTGTCCATTATAGAGTTTATATCTGACACAGAAGAGTCAAATAGCGAAAGTAATGGCTCGACTTCATTGATCTGAGCGTCAGTAACACCAGGGAATGGAGGCACCGTCTCGAGAAGGCCAATGCTTATGCAAGAGGTGATAAATTCAATTCTTATGTCGGAACTCGTGGAGGGGAATGCAGAAAACATATCCTCTAACTCACCATCAAATGAACTCACAGGAGTGTCTTGGGAATTGCATATAGATATGACATATTTGTCTATAGACTGAACGATATTGGAAACCACTGCGGCGGTGTTGCTCAAAGGTGATAGCACAGATTTCAAAATATGCGGCAGTCTGTGGCAGAGAAACAGTTTCCAAAGAGATATACGGGCAGCAGAGTCCTTTGACAAAATAGAAGAAGCCAACGCATCAAACGCGGATTCAACTAGAATTGAGGCAGTCAGTTGCGGAGAGCTTTCAGGTATTTTATTTTTGAGGGCATTCTCAAAAGTGGGCGAGTGCACTTCCGGCAGAGAACACATGAGGCTAGAAAGCCATAATAAACGAGATACCCGAAGAGACAGGAAACCAGTTCTCTTGCTAGAGACAGAGGTGAGTGACAACGGAGCTTTGGGGTTAGAGCCGGCTAACAACTGAGAGTATGCTTGCGTCAAGGCGTGTGCTAAAGGAGGGTGTGATTCAGATAAAGTAGACATATAAACAGACAAAGATGAAGAGAAAGACTGCGAGTTTTCAACATCCATAGTGTTGATATGAGACAATCGTGACAAAGCTATTAGAAAAGAAGCGAGGGATTCACGAATCTGGTCTGGGCAGGCTCCGAGGATAGGAGTGACAGCCTTGATGTAAGGGTTCGGATCAGAAACCAGTGTCGGGGTCAAAGCAAATGCCAGGGTGATAAATACATTGGACAGTAAAGAGTAATAAGAAGAGGCGAAGAGGAAATGTATGAGGTCTGAGGGCTTAATGTACCGGGATGTGGTGGAGTAGGCAACCAAGTATTCTGCGAGTAACGGATCAGAAGCAATGTCGTTGAGAGAGGTAATCTGTTTCAAATCAACCGACTGATCGCCCAGGTTCAGTATAAACTGGGTTGAAGGGATCCTTTTGTCAATTGCTGATTTTATCAAGTCTAATGACATATGTTGTTGAAGGTTGGTAGATGGGATTCAGGTCGAGAAGGCGTTTTGGGAGTTGTCGGAGGAGAGTGAAAGCCACCTTCAGACAAGAAAAACCAGCAAAAGACAATAAAAATAACTTTACAAAAGGCCTCTGAAAATGTCGAATAGTGACGAAAAAGCTGCAATTTTACGTAAATTGGTCGAGTCCGGAGAATACGAGAGATTATCTACCAAGCTGGAGGCGCAATTACTAGAATCTGACTGGTATGATACAGTGCGAAACGAAATAAGACAGTCTTTGAAATCCAATCCCAACGTCAACTATGAAACGATCAGATCGCAGTTTGAATCTCATGCAGTAGAACTAGTGCCTGACGCTACTAAAATTGAGCTATTAAAAGACCTGAAACATTTTTTAGACTCTTCCATTTAGAATTGCGCGGTTTGGTTTGCCATCTAGACTTAGCTTTGGCATCACCATTATTGTGCTAATTGCTCTGGAAGATAAAGTTAATCTAATTAACTAACTGGACTGCTCTTGTTCTTTTTTTCCCCCTCTCTTCCTTTCTTTACAAGCCTCATCTTGGGCGATGCAACTTCTGCACGCAATCGTCTTTCAGTTCATCTCTTATTTTGTTCTTGAAAGGGAGTTGGCTTCTATTTAACAATGGTATGGGATCAGTTATGGATAAATACGCCACATGTAGCTTATGCCTTGCTAGGCGGCTTCATTGTCTTGTTTTCATTGTTCTCGCTCTTCATCAAAGAGCGACTGTATATCGGTGAGGCTACCGTCGCAGGAATATTTGGTGTTATAATTGGTCCGCATTGTCTTAAATGGTTTGACCCTAACGACTGGGGAAATACAGATTTCATCACTCTGGAACTATCTAGAATAGTACTGGTTGTGCAAATCCTCGCAGTTGCCGTAGAACTCCCTCCGCGGTATATGCTTAAACATTGGTTCTCCGTGTTTGTACTCCTTGTGCCTGTAATGGCTACCGGATGGATCGTCTGCTCTCTGCTGTTCTGGGGGCTGATGCCGACATTGACATGGGTAGAGGCCTTGTTATGTGGTGCCTGTATCACAGCCACCGATCCTGTTCTCGCATCAGCAGTCGTAGGAAAAGGCAAATTCGCTCGACGTGTGCCTGGTCATCTCAGAAACTTGCTTTCCGCCGAATCTGGATGTAATGATGGTATGGCCTATCCGTTTGCCTTTGTCGCTATATATATTATTCAATCACCCGACAACTCCGCTGTCGCATTCAAAGATTGGATCTGCCTATGCGTTCTTTACGAATGCGTTTTTGGTTGTATATTAGGCGCTTGCATAGGCTGGTCTAGCAGACACTTAATCAAATTTGCTGAGAGACATAATTTTATCGATCGTGAATCTTTTCTAGTCTATTATTTTGTTCTGGCAGTATTTTGCGCCGGCATAGGAACTATCCTGGGAGTTGACGATCTCTTGGTCGCATTTTCTTGCGGCACTGCATTTTCGTGGGACGGGTGGTTTGCCCGTAAAACAGAAGAGTCACACGTGTCAAACGTCATAGATCTTCTTCTAAATCTGACCTATTTTGTATATTTTGGTGCAATCGTACCTTGGCAAAGTTTTCAAGCTCCAGAATGGGGAATATACTCATGGAGATTGGTCGTCATTGCGATACTGGTCATCCTACTTAGACGTATACCAGCCATGCTGGCGGCTAAACCATTTATCCGAGATATTCGTACTTGGCGCGAAGCTTTTTTCTGTGGACATTTTGGCCCTATTGGTGTGGGAGCTGTTTTTATGTCATTGATTGCACTCGCTGAAATTGAGCATGATGATCCTACCCCATTAGCCACATTGCCCCCACCCGGTTCAGCAAATTACAATGTAATGGTGGTGATTTGGCCTATTGTGACCTTTATGATTGTTGCTTCAATTATAATACACGGTTCCTCTATTGCGGTTTTCACTCTGGGAAAAAGAATCAATACAATGGCGATTACTATTTCAAATACCACCGGAAACACTGGCCCGTCGTGGCTCAACCGTCTACCTGGACAGAACGTTGCCAACCTTACCCTTAAGCGTGAACGCACAATGGATTTATCCGTTTTCAACCCTAGACATCTCTTTTATCATAAGAAACACGATGAAGATGAAGATTCTGAAACCAAAGTTAAAACTGCCACGGGCCTCGCTATACCTTCATTTACAGACCACAGACCTGTAAGGAAACCTCAAAACGATAATTATGACTTCATCGATCCCAGTATTGAGGCCTACGAAGAAGGTAAAAATGTGGTTATTGAGGATCATCAAGGGGAAGTGCTTGGCGTAGTCAGAACAGACGAGGAATCGCAGATTGGAACTTCTCCAGGAGTCGGAAGAGCTCAGCGTACTATGGACGGTAATAACCTCAGTGAAATGCAGATTACAGAACAAGAACTTGAACGTATCCCGTCAAATGGTTCTATACAGGATGCAGAAGTGATTAATCGCATTTCACGACAAATGTCACAAGAAGGGAAGTCTTCTCTAGCTGGAACTCGTGCTCATCTTTACCAGATGGGTGATGTAATTCTGGTTGAAAATGACGAAGGTGAAGTTATTAGACGGTATAAATTATCTCGACGGGAACCTGAGGGTGCTGACCGAAGAAGAGCCCGTTCTAATACGCTGAGCCGTGTTGTTGGTGTATCTAAGCAGGCGTTAAGGAAGACTCTAGGCTTGTCAGCATCACCAGAAGATCAATCTAGCACAGGAGCAGCGAAAGACGACGGAGGCAGTGCCACAGAACTCTCTCAGCCCCCTGCAATTCGAGTTTCACATGCTGATTCTAATACTGATAATGATACAGATGCTACAGACGATGGGTTAGTTGTACCGACCAACTTTTTGGCTCCATTGCGCTCGAATGATTCTTCTGGTCGCAGCTCTATTGACCGACAGAGACAATCTTTTGAAGGAGAGACTCCTGCTGAAAGAAGACGGAGATTTGCAGCTTTAGGAATTCCGTCGCGCTCTGGATCTCCGACTCGCAATGACAGTGCCGACATAACTACAGCGAACGAGAATTTTACTGATCCACCTGCCAGAAACATTCATTGGGATGAAACTGTTAAGACCAGCAAGAAATAGGCTAAATGATATTTGGATCGATTTGCAATACGGGCTTTATGACATTAGAAACCGTTCGTGTCATTTTTATGACTATTTACATTTCATAGAGATTTAGTTAGTTGGAAGGCCACACTAACTTGTCTACCGAGTAAATACCCACACGCCTTGAGATCTCTTGGCCATGACTGATTAACTTGCCCTTGACGTCGTTCAAATCATGATGCGCAGTTTTTCCTAAAGTCAAGAACTGATTGACTTTAGCTCCTTCCAGTTCTTCTTCAGGAATTATGCGAACACCAGATGCTTCTGTTTTCAAAGACGACTTTCTGTTATAGTCCATGCGCCTTAGAATTTCCTGTACTTCTTGAGAGGCTTTCCAGGCCTCGTCACAAATTTTTATTTGCGAGTCGACGAGATCATTGAGCTGGTCAATCACCTTTGCGTCTAGAGAAAGCAATCCGGCAGCGTCAATATAAGGCGTGAAGTTCTCCAGCGGAATCTCTAAGGAAATAGCGCGAATGATGAACGCAGTGATTTGCTCTGAATCAAACAACGCTTTCAGCCAATAGACAACAAGAGGATTTCTATATTCTTCATTCAGTCGCACAAAAACGTCTTTGAAAATATCATCGCTTTCATGTTCGAGTGCTGGCATTAGGTCGTAACACGGTATAGAATTACAGGTAATAACGGCTTGCCATAGAAGTTGCGTGTGGGTGGAAAATGCAGACAGAATTGCAGGATATTTATGCGTAGGGAAAAGAGGATGCGTTAGCAGAAATGTTAGTGTCTTTTCAGGAACAAACGTCTCCTCAATCAAGCATGTATGCCCATTTTGTACCGTGAGAATGAGATCTAGCACAGCTGAGACAAAGAAAGTAGACAGTTCGCGGCTTTTACTTGGCTTAAACAGCAGCATAGAGTGATCAATAGTAACTTTGGAAACATCGTCAGACAAAGAACGCCAGTCATTCACACCAGCCATATAGGGGACTAGCCTAATTTCCCAGGATGCAACATCCTTTGATTGAGCCAGTTGCTTCAAATCGTTGATAATGTATGTAAATTGAGAGCTTGATTGATTGATATGCGCCATTATCTGGTTGCTTAAAGTATTGTAATCAACAGCGCGACGTAGAGGTAGCTCGCCTACGCCCTTCGACTGCGGATAATCAATGTTAGCTGCATATATAGACTTGCCGACCATGGACAGAAGGCTAGGTTGTTCCACACGTATATCAAAAGAAACGACTTCTAAACCTGAAGAATAATCTTTTCCTGAAACCTCGATTCCTATAATGGTAAAACTATTCGGAGCGGTATTTAGTACCGCTTTCAAAATGATGGGATTGGAACAGGGCAAGGAAGTAAGGAGAGTTTCGTATTCAGTGTTGATAAGAAAAAACTTGGATTCTGTGCATACCAAAACGTGTGCGTCATTCAAAGGCAGAAACGAGTAAATTTCAGATTTCAAAGAATCTGTCAAGTCGAAAATTTTTGCTAAAGCGAGGTTCTGCTCTATAGGATATGATTGTAAAAGACATTTTTCAGGGATTACGTGATATAGGCAGCAACCGGTGAAAAAGAAGTAAGCTGAGCCTTCAGAACGCAGTTGAACTGAATGAACTAGCGAAACGCCCTCTTCAAGTAAGCCAAGCAGTCTAACTTCGTAAGAGGCTGTCTTTTTGTCAGTTCGCGCAGTGACAATAAGTAGAGCGCCGAACGGACAGGACGGAAAGTTTGAGGGAAGAGTGGCTATATGATGTGCAAATACTGTTGATCTGGACGCTTTATACTTAGCAGACCATAGAAGCGATTTCAAGAGGTGAGAGTATAAGTATACAAGGCCTGAAGAGGAGACTACAAGTGGGTTGTCGCTGACATTTAGCAGATCAAAGATTTCGAAATCGATTGCTTTGCGGACCAGCTCTTTGTCATCTTCAATCACGATTAAGTATTTTTGGTGGCGATCTGCTATGGCAGCGTATATAATTGGTCCAATAGCCAGCACAGCAGAGACTGTAGTTGTAGGAGGGAGAGGGAAAGAGAATAAAAGACGACCCGATTTAGTTGCATCGTACTTCGATATCGCAGATTGAGAAATGCCTAGACATATAGCATCTTGATCAGGCAGTACTGTATGGTGACATTCAGCTGATGCAATACTACGCAAATCAGAGTACTGCTCAATAAGTCGAGACGAATAAGGCAGCCGCACCACGGGATGTGGGGAAAATATTCGAGACATTGTCTAGCTAGTTAAAGTGAGGAAAAAAAAAATTAGCAGAGCAGGTCATTTGGGACTTCTTCGGTGGAGTCGCATTACCTTACGCGGTTGTAATAACGGCTGGTGCTGATCGAACAACATACTATACACGTTTCTAGGCATTTTATTCGAGAATTTATGTTATTTTAGTACTTTCCCACAAGCAATGAAGTCATATACTTGCTATACACGACTAGAACTAGGCGTATAGTGTCATTGCTCCTTGAGTTCAGGGTAGAGGGTTGTTGACGTTAAGGTTTCTGATATGTTTACATTCTCTACTTAGAGATTACCAACCAACTTTACCCTTTACTCGAAAAGCTATGATGGCCAAAGAATACGAAGAGGAAGAAGATTCTAACAGGTAGATAGCATCGATATTATTTGCTAAGCATATAAACTAACAGAAGTAGCATTGTCATAAAGGTCGGGCTAATTGGGGACGCACAGGTAGGGAAAACATCGCTAATGGTGAAATACGTTGAAGGAGCATTTGATGAAGATTATATACAAACACTGGGGGTAAATTTCTTAGAAAAATCAGTGAAACTAAAAGATGCAAATATCACATTCTCTATTTGGGACCTTGGAGGTCAAAAGGAGTTCCTTAGAATGCTCCCGTTGGTATCAAATGACGCACTCGCTATACTTTTTATGTTTGATTTGACAAGGAAATCTACCCTCAATTCAATTAAAGAATGGTACAGACAAGCGCACGGATTTAATAACAAAGCTATCCCGTTTCTTATAGGCACGAAGTATGATGAGTTCATTGACTTGCCTTTCGAAGAACAGGCTGAGATATCCCATCAGGCCAGAAGGTTCGCCAAGGTAATGCAAGCAAATCTAATATTCTGTTCCACTAGCAGCTCAGTCAACATTCAAAAGATTTTTAAAATCATAATTGCTCAAATTTTCGATATCAAATCTAAAATACCGGAACTCACCGCTGTCGGTGAGCCTTTATTAATGTATCGAAATCGCAAATCTAATCTCCCTATATGAACCAATTCTGTGCCTCCGCTATCCGGCACACGCACCTGCACGCAACCGCAATCACACCCCGTTCACCCCGCACAGCGACTTATCTATGCATTAAAATGACATTACATGTGTAGTGCTAAATATAATGTTATAATGTCTAAATATTCGTCTGCTAAACTATACTCGTTTGACTCCTAGTGTTAGTCAGTTCATAGCCGGGTAACGATTCCGCCCCTGCCCACTCCCACTTTGCCTTTAACCACCTGAGTGGCGCCCTTTCCATTCTGTACCCTTCTACGAACGAGGTTATCTACAAGGTTCTTTTCGTGAATTGCCACTCAAAAGTACCTTTACCGAGTTCCTCTCATTGGATAAAACTCTGAAATTCAATAAAAGTGTTTTCCTGAATTTTTGATTTTATAAACCTGTCCTTTTCACAACATTTGCCCCATCACTTTTATCCAAATAGACACTACACCTTCTATATAGGATGACCGAACATAAAGTCAATCTTGCTGATTCTTCCGGTGCCGAACCGAAAGGAGACGATCACACTGCCACTGCGATCCTTCGTCGTAAGAAAAAAGATAATGCATTGCTAGTAGATGATGCTGTCAACGACGACAACTCAGTCATCTCTCTGTCGCCGAACACCATGGAACTCCTCCAGCTCTTTAGGGGCGACACTGTTCTTGTTAAAGGCAAGAAGCGCAAGGACACCGTGTTGATCGTTCTGGTTGATGAAGATTTAGAAGACGGAGTGGCTCGTATTAACCGGGTCGTCCGTAACAATTTGCGTGTTCGCCTCGGAGACCTTGTCACTGTGTTCCCTTGCCCTGACATCCGCTATGCCGACCGTATATCGGTACTTCCCATTGCTGACACTGTCGAAGGCCTTACTGGCTCACTTTTTGACGCCTTTCTAAAGCCTTACTTTGTCGAGGCTTATCGCCCGGTACGACAAGGTGACCTTTTCACTGTTCGTGGCGGAATGCGCCAAGTCGAGTTCCAAGTCGTCGCCGTTGACCCTCCTGAATATGGGATTGTGGCCCAAGATACTGTTATCCATTGTGAAGGTGAACCCCTTCAACGCGAAGACGTTGAGTCAAACATCAACGAAGTTGGTTATGATGACATTGGTGGCTGCCGTAAGCAAATGGCTCAGATCCGTGAGTTGGTGGAATTGCCTCTTCGTCACCCTCAATTATTCAAGTCGATTGGTATTAAACCTCCTCGTGGTATCTTAATGTTTGGTCCTCCAGGAACTGGTAAAACGCTCATGGCTCGAGCTGTCGCTAATGAGACCGGAGCTTTCTTCTTCCTCATCAACGGACCCGAGATCATGTCCAAGATGGCTGGTGAATCTGAATCAAATCTCCGTAAAGCCTTTGAGGAGGCAGAAAAGAACGCACCTGCTATTATTTTTATTGATGAGATTGATTCCATTGCGCCAAAACGTGAGAAAACAAATGGTGAGGTCGAACGACGTGTCGTTTCTCAACTTCTCACCCTTATGGATGGCATGAAGGCCCGCTCCAATGTTGTTGTCATAGCTGCTACCAACAGACCTAACGCTATTGATCCAGCTTTGCGCCGCTTTGGTCGTTTTGATCGTGAAGTTGATATTGGTATCCCAGATCCCATTGGCCGTCTTGAGATTCTCCGCATCCATACCAAAAATATGAAGCTCGCGTCTGACGTGGACTTGGAAGTTATTGCTCAAGATACTCACGGTTATGTCGGATCTGATATTGCCTCGCTTTGCTCTGAGGCTGCTATGCAGCAGATACGTGAGAAAATGGATCTCATCGACCTTGAAGAGGAAACCATTGACACCGAGGTTCTCGATTCTCTGGGAGTTACTATGGAGAATTTTAGATTTGCTTTGGGAAGCTCGAACCCATCAGCACTCCGAGAAACTGTCGTTCAAAGCGTCAATGTTAGCTGGGATGATATTGGTGGCCTTGACAAAATTAAGGAGGAACTTAAGGAGACCGTCGAATATCCGGTCTTGCACCCTGAGTACTATACTAAATTTGGCCTCTCTCCTTCTAAAGGAGTTCTTTTCTATGGTCCACCTGGTACTGGTAAGACCCTTTTGGCTAAGGCTGTTGCAACTGAAGTTTCCGCTAATTTCATATCGGTAAAAGGTCCTGAGTTACTTTCGATGTGGTTCGGTGAGTCAGAGTCGAATATAAGAGATATATTTGACAAGGCACGCGCAGCCGCACCTTGCGTTGTATTCCTTGATGAACTTGACTCTATCGCTAAATCTCGTGGTGGCTCTGTTGGAGATGCAGGTGGAGCTACCGATCGAGTAGTCAACCAGTTACTCACTGAGATGGACGGAATGAACTCGAAGAAGAACGTATTTGTCATTGGTGCCACTAACCGACCTGATCAGATTGATCCT
Organism: Tortispora mauiana; assembly: GCA_030570615.1. NCBI lineage: Eukaryota > Fungi > Ascomycota > Trigonopsidomycetes > Trigonopsidales > Trigonopsidaceae > Tortispora > Tortispora mauiana. The sequence goes on from JAJLWG010000003.1 coordinate 234,048, forward strand.
GCTTTGTTGCGTCCTGGACGATTGGATCAGTTGATTTATGTGCCATTGCCAGATGAAAAATCTAGAATTTCCATTCTCAACGCCCAACTCCGCAACACGCCATTGGAGCCTGGTCTTCACCTTGAAGAGATTGCCGCTGCGACCCATGGATTTTCTGGAGCAGATATGGCCTATATTGTGCAAAGAGCGGCTAAATTTGCCATAAAGGAATCTATTGAGGCTGCGGAACGTATGGCTGCTGAGCAAGAGAATCAAAAAGATGCAGATGGAAAAGTGAAGTCCGAGGGCGAAGATGTAGCGATGGAAGATCCTGTTCCATATATCACCAGAGCTCATTTTGAGGAAGCCATGAAGACTGCAGTACGATCGGTCAACGATGCGGAGTTGCGTCGATATGAAGCTTACGCTAATTCTATTCAAATGTCGCGTGGTCAGTTTGGTTCTTTTAGATTTTCTGACTCGGAAGTTCCTGGGCAAACATCTGCCAGCGACACTGCTGCTGGAGCTTCTTTCGGTACCGGTAACGCAGACGAGGATGATTTGTATTCTTAAGGAATTCTAGTTTGCCAAATAAGGTCTTTTCATTAGCTTTAATTACTGTTCTTAAATATCAATATATCTTACTAATAACTTTTACAGCACCTTGTATTTTTTCCGAGCGGGTGTGTTGTGCATCCTCAGATGCATATGTAAACTGTGGAACCCGCCGGACAATAATGGCAAGAGGTGACAGTCTAAATAATATAACTACAGAACATACAGACTTGAATTGTAGCTTATTTACCTAATTGTAATATTGGTAAATAATTGTCTTAAGGTGCCGACCAATGTAGACGTCATCATTAATAAGAGAGTTATCAGCTTGCCTAGCAACCAAATGTATAAGAATTTGGCGCGAACTCGCAGAATACTGAAAGACACTTTTACACTCTTTTTGGTGCAAATAAACGCGTCTTTTAATAAGTCGTAATTGGCGAAATAATGTCAGAAAATCAATATAAAGAGTCACTTGCTACACGACCGCGTAAAAGACGTGAGAACTCCTTAAGTGAGATCAATTTTGGTGACTCTCGCGGACGATCTTTGTCCACAATTGAGGACAAAAAATACCTGAAAAAAATGAATAAGCAGACGTCTAAATCCAAAAACAAGGTCTGGATAATAGCTTTGATTACATTTATGATTCCTATTTTAGCCTATAAGTTTGGCAATAATCAAATGAAAGATACACTGAAACCTTTCCTTTTCGTGTCCTATAAACAAGAAAATGGCAAGTACGGGAAGGGACTCAATGACATATTATTTGTGATGTATTTTATGATAGTACTCACCTTTTTGCGCGAGTTTGTTATGCAAGTAATACTTGCTCCGCTTTCTGTCATGATTGAAGCTGCGCTGCGCGGGAAAAGAATGCGATTCATGGAACAGGCGTACTCGCTAATCTACTACGCTATTGCTGGGCCTGCTGGTTTATGGATTATGTCGCGTATGCCTGAACTTTGGTATTTCAGGACTGCGGGATTTTATGAAGAATATCCTCATTTTGACAATTCTTTGGAATTAAAATTGTTTTACCTGCTTCAAGCTGCATTTTGGGCTCAGCAAAGTGTTCTTCTCTGCTTACAAGTGGAGAAACCCCGCAAAGATTTCCACGAGTTGATATTTCACCATATAGTCACAATGGCTTTGATCATTTGCTCATATAGATTTCATTTTCAATACATGGGTCTGGCTGTTTATGTGACAATGGACATTTCCGATTTTTTCCTGGCTATGTCCAAGCTGTCTAGCTATCTAGATTCAAAAGCAACTCCTCTGGTGTTCGCCATCTTTATTGCTGTCTGGACCTACTTGAGACATTACTTAAATTTGAAAATACTCTGGTCTGTATTGACGGAGTTCAGAACCATTGGCCCTTTCGAGTTGAGTTTTGCTGATCAGCAATACAAATGTTGGATATCGCAAATCATCACGTTTGTGCTCATCCTTGCCTTGCAGCTTGTCAATCTCTACTGGTTTTTTCTTATATGCCGAATTGGTTACCGTCTAGCCGTTGAAGGTGCAGCATCTGATGAGAGAAGTGACGATGAAGATGAGGATGAAGATGGCAAGTAGAAGAGCGAGCTACTTTGCTGAAGTTTCGATCCATTATAACTTATAACAAAATTTTCTGATTCTCTCGTTGCACTGAGAGACTATTAAATTAACTAAGCTGATGCTTATTCAGGCTTCTGCCATTTTACTTTCGATATAATATGTTGGTACAGTTTCTCGTTTTGCTTCACAATTTCCTCTCGAAGCTTGACCATATGCTGTCGCTTGTTAATATTTCTTTGGTATTCGTCTAATGCCTCTACTCCTTCTTTCAGAGACTCATATGTATATACTGATTCTGAATTCAGATACGTGTATGCTTCCATGACCTCTTTATTAACAATTATTGGTATACCTACCGATACAGCAGTCGATATGCTGCTGGATGCTTTTGATATAACGTAATGGTTGGAGGCAAATGCAGGCACCAGTGCTAATGCCTTAGATATATGCTGAAAATAATCGCGAAAACTTGCTTCTGCAACAATGTCAATACGCTCCGCAAATTTTTGGATTACTTCTGAGTACAGATGACCAGAACCTATAAGATGAAGTTGAATATCGGTATCTCCAATGTCTATAAAGTCGTCGATTAAGGCATTATATGACCTGCGCCACTCTTCGAATTTTCCTGCTGTAACGATATATCTTTGCGGATCGGATGTACCATACCTAGCGACAGGGATATACGTAATGATTTCCGGAACATTCTCACCTAGCAGTATTTGTCGACACTCTTGCCCTTGCATATACTTGGCTACGTGTGGACTCAATGCTACGAGAGTGAATTTGTCTGAGTCAAGCAATTTTTTCATGTACTTTAATCCGACTGAGTACATATTTGTTTCTGGTTTGATTAATTCATAAGGTTCGTGCACAATGCAATGGATTGACCCGTGGTATGTGTATATTTGATCACCCAGAAACTCCAAGTCTTCTGGACACGATATAAGTATGAGCAAATTTACTTCTGCTAATTTGATATGCTGAATATCTTTTATTTTTGTGTCATGGATCATCTCCACGAACTTGAAACGTCGTAAGCCATAGTTTGAAGCGTACAGTTCAATAGATTGACCCAGCTGGCTGAAAGTTTCTAAGAAAGGATACACCACCTCAAAGTGGTACCTTGGGCTGTTAAAAACCGCAATTTTTAATTTTGGCTCAGCGACTGCTAGTCTGAACTTATGCACAACAATAATAAAAGCAATAGCAATTACTATTAGTGCAGTTTTTCTGATATTGGTCATGGTGATCAGTCAAACTGGCTGTTCTTTTTAAGGTTGTTACAATTATCAACTTCTATTGACTCGACCCGCTTAGGGTAACGGGATGTGCGCCTACTTGCTCGTCAGTATTGCAACATCGTTTCTTCCTTTTTTAGCGCATAACGACACAATGGCAGATCCAACTTTGGAGCCAAATGCTTCTGCCAAATCATGCATAGTAAATCTTTTAAACACAGTATTAGGTGCAGGAATGCTTGCTATGCCCTACGCATTCAGCTGTAATGGTGTGGCCATAGGACTTGTTGTCCTGATTCTTTCTGCATTGGCCTCTGCAACAGGTCTCTACTTGCAGTCTAGATGCTCCATTTACGTTGAACAAGGAAATGCTTCATTTTTTAGTCTTGCACAAATTACTTATCCAAGTTTAGGAGTCCTCTTCGACGTTGCCATAGCCATAAAATGCTTTGGTGTAGGCGTTTCATATTTGATTATCGTGGGTGATTTAATGCCTCAAGTGACGGGCCCAGATTTTCTCTCAAGAGCAGGCTGGATTTCTGTCGCTTTAGTGGTTCTACTGCCGTTGTGCTATATGAGACGCATCGACTCTCTAAGATACTCTTCTATTCTTGCCATGGTGTCAGCTTTATATTTAGTTGGCCTAGTGGTCGTTCATTGGACTTTAGGTGACATTGACCCGGATCTCAGAGGCCCCATCAGAATGACCCAGCCTAAGGGTTTGCTCGATGTTCTCCACGCTTTGCCTATAATTGTGTTTGCTTATACTTGTCACCAAAATATGTTTAGCATAACAAACGAAATTAAAGATCGATCGCAGAATAATCTCATTCGTGTGGTCGTCGGCACTATAGGCACTGCATGTGCTGTATATATAACGTTAGGCCTTTGTGGATATTTCACGTATGGTGAATATGTTACAGGAAATATCGTCGCAATGTATCCGCCTTCTGTTTCATCCACTATAGCGAGATTGGCTATGTGCATTCTTGTTCTCCTCGGATATCCGCTGCAGTGCCATCCGTGCCGCGCATCCTTAAATCATATTATCTATCATATACGCACCAAAAACGCGTCAGAATCGCCAGCAACACCTGCTACTCCTCCTATGCCAACATTCACCTTTATCGGCCTCACAACTCTCATCCTTTCCCTTTCCTACATCACAGCTTTGAGCGTAAGCTCTCTAGCAAAAGTCCTCGGAATAGTCGGAGCAACAGGTTCGACCTCAATTTCTTTCATTCTCCCCGGTCTGTTTGCACACAAAATCCTCAGACGGCCGCCGCCGGATTTCAAGCCTACTGAATCGCCAATCTCGACAAGGCCATTCCCTCCACACCAACCGCACGGAGCTAATTCGAGTGCACGACCTTCATCTCGATCTCGACTTCTAGATTCGTTGAACCCACTTAGAAATGCGACCAATCGTCAACTCAGATCAGTTGCCCTATTCCTAAGTGTTTGGGGGGTGATTGTAATGATCGTGTCTTTGGCCGCCGCTTTCATATAACCCTTCACGCTATCGGAGCATTTGACACCTCGAGCATTAATACCAGTTACGATGTCCTAACTTAACATGCTAACTTAACGTGCTAAATTAACGTGCATTACTTCATTATACGCAACATCGAAGAATGTTAATAACCCTGGTCCCGCACTGTTCATCTCATTTCTCGATTGTTTCCTTGTCATTTTTGGAGTGGGCAACCCCTTGAAGCCCCGCTCTCGTTGGCACTTCCCCTGGCAACCCCCCCTTCTTACAGCAGCACACGCGTTTTTTCGGTCCGTCAACTCTAAATCTGTTTTGTCATTTTCCATCTTTTATTTGGCAACCAGCGCTTCGGTAACAGATAACCACGAGTTATATTATTTTGAAGAACATTTAAGCTAGATACTAACGACCTTTTTTGCTTGAAAAAACATCCGTCTTTCTTTATACCTTGTTCTAACTCTTTTCTGTTCACGCTGCCCTACATTACACTGAGTGCGCCTCCTTTTTCCCTCGTTTCTTTTCTTCATTATCTTTACGACAGCTAGCCTATTTGGAAGCTATTTGATTATATCGTGAAATTTTAATTTGTATTTCACTACGCACGCGTTTAGCGTTTCAACCTGACAAATCTATTGTACATTTACGTGTGTTTTTTTTGTATCTCCAGTACACATTAAAGGCAGATGGCTATTCCGAACCCTTTCGCTTCTCCTGATGTCGCTGAAACTTCTGCGGCATCTGACAGATTCCCTCAAGGTCATGATTCCGGACCTCGATCTTCTTCAACCGTGGATACTGCTATTCCCTCAAGGTCAGGCGCGTATGTCAGCAAGCCTCCAGCCGAAGACTACACTAGCACAGCGCGATTCAAACCATTCCCAAGCCATGCTCCTTCGTTTCGACCTCGTAAGCTATACATGAGTTTGATAATTGGCGATCCTTTTGCGCTTGTCACATTAAGTATAGCTTTGATTGCGTGGATTATTGCTTTTGCAGGATCCTGTGCAGCCGACGCTAACGGCAGCTACGCGGGAATGAATTGGTGGAGACTTGTCTACCAGTTACTGCTCATAATAGGACTATCATACATTTTTGGTACTTATGAGGGAACTGGCCCTTATCATCTATTTACTGTCGCTTCAGTCACTGTTGGATTCATTTACATGACCTCAAGCACAGACTCAGTCATTTATCGTGGGACTGCTGCATACAATGCAGCCGCCGCAGGATTCATTCTTCTCAGTATGCTAGACCTTATTTGGATTGCACACTTTACCATGGACGCTCAAGCTCCGCTCAAAGCATGGGTAGACCGGGGATCGCTGCGGAGGGATATTAACCCAAGCAATGATTACACTGGGGTAACAAGGTTTTCCAAAGATCCACGATACTCAATGAACAACCAGTACCAATATCGTTCTAGCAATACAGATACTGGACTTGGGTACAAAAAATCTATCTATTCTAATTCTCGTCAGCCACCGTCTCAGATTCTCACCTCAGCACAACTCAGTGGTTTAGAGAATCCACGATCGACATTCAATTCCCATGAATCTCAGTCTTATGGCCTAGGTGCGTTGACTGCAGGTGGTGCCACCAATAGTGTTGCGCGATCTGTCAGCGCTGCCGAGGCGGTCGAAGATCGATCCGGCAGCCCCACGCTGTCTGAAACTACGCAGAACGCATTGTCCGGAATAGAGTACCCATACAGAGCCAGAGCAGTTTATGCTTATAAGGCTAGCCCTGAAGACGAAACCGAATTATCGTTTGAACAGGGCGAATTATTGGATATAGCTGATACTTCTGGTCGATGGTGGCAGGCTCGACGGGCCAATGGCGAAGTTGGTATATGCCCATCCAACTATGTACAGATCATTTGAAGTGCAACGCGGAACAACAAAAAAAGGAAAAACAGAAAAAAAAGACGCAATCATTACTCTCATTTATAAATACAACACACAATGTTTCAACTTACGCGTAGCAATGTATGTAGTAATATGATTATATAGTCTATGAGAATCTCGTCTGGTATATTATATTATTGTTTATCGCATTTTAGGTCTCTAATCCAAGGTTTCCTTATGTACTAATCTTCATTTTCATCGTCTGATCGTGAATCCTCTGCGCCATCGCCTTTCAACACTTTTAGAGCAACTTTCACTATTGCTGTGAACCAGAGTATAGTCAAAAGTTGGATAAAACATAACATACCAACAAAGGTGTAATGTACTGATTGTGTGAAACATCTAGGCGAGGAAGAAATGAAATAATCTCCTTCTGGAGGAATGCAGGTGCCGTACGGAATGAAAAATGATGCGTCGTACAGGACGCTCCAGACAAGTAGTATGTATATGTAGTGTCTTGTGACTATCCAGGATACAATGAAATTGACAAACGCACAATCGCACAATGTTGGGTGGTTTGTATACTTGAGCATTTTGGCAAGCGGAAGGGTTATATCCACGAAATCCATGAGAACCAGTATACAGTGACCGATTCGAAACATATGAAAGTAATAGGATAGCAAAACGAGGGTAGAAGTGCAAATATGATGAGAGAGCATTTGGTAATAATCTTTTCTACGTTCCTCAATATTCAGAACGTAAAGTTGATGAAGCCAGAACCCGACTTGTATCAGATAATAGAGTTTGAAAGAATGAGATAGAGTATGATGAGGCCAATCTTTCCATAGATTAGACTTATCGAAAGCATACGAAGAGTTGGCGTATACTATGAGCCCGTATATAAACAACGGGGTGTAGTATATGAAAGTCCAGGCCTGTTCGGCAAATCGCTGAGCCTGTTTGCCCGGAGAAACTTTTAGAGCAGCAGCTAACGGGATAAAGACATGGTCCATTAGAAGCCCGCGGGCTAAGGTGAGCAGAACTGTGAAAGAGAGACTGGTAATGAGGTCCAGAGGACCCACTAAGTATGTACCATTAGGCTGTTTGTATGACAAAAAGAAAAAACTTCTTGCTATCAAATCGTCTGGATTTAAGTGATAAGCAGCGACAGCTAGTGAGAGTATCAGGATGAAAATAGGAGTTTGGTTCTTTATGAAAGTGTCTGTAATTGGCGCAGAAGGTGTTTGAGCATTGTGTTGTCGGCTAACAGAAGATACGGATCTAGAGATACCACTATGCTTGTTCATTATTGCGAACACAATTTACTTTAAGTCCTTTTCTTCTTGTCGCTTGTAGTTGCAATACTTTTAACCTAGTGAGGATCGACCAACTCAGAGGAAAAAATCGCGCGTGTCAATGCTGGATTTTTAGGGGTTTTGGGAGATGCTGGGAATGAAAGAGACAGCGAATACAGCCACCACAACTAAACTAAACTCAGTCGAGGGGAATAAAGTTTTAGAAATGACCGTTGAAGCGGCTTTACAACGGTCCTTACATGGGCAATTTTCGGGTGTTTGTGGTTATAATTCAATAATAGTGCACGCCTCTCTGATATCTTTGATCCTATCAGCAGGATTGGTATCGTTCCATAGACAATTACGGTATGTAGGAATGCCTATCTGTTCCACTATGTATGAAGCTGCTACGGATCCGCAGCATACACTGTACCGCAAATCGCGCGTCTGGATGTACGCTACCGCTAGCCCACCCATGAACGCATTACCTGCACCCGTTGGATCAATCACCTTTTCGGGACTAGAATAATGATATGCCGGTACATGGCACAAGGTTTGTTCTTCTTTCAAAATTGCGCCATTTTTGCCGCATCGAATAACCACTGGCACGTTCGCATCGCTATATAACTGCTCAATGAGTTCGATGGCAACATCGCGCCAATCTGGCTGGTCCTCAGAAACTTTTTTACCGTAGAATTGACCAAGCTCATTCATGTTTGGAGATACTACAGCGATTGGCAGTTCGTTCAGTATCTTAAGTGCACCGTCTCTCTCCGACTCAGTGAATAGATCTGGCACCGGTTCCCAGAAATATAAGAAATTGCCATAACTTGCAAGATCTAATACATTGTCTTTTAATCTTTGCGCTCCACATATTAAATGAACTCCTTTTGCCGACTGTGTTATGCCCGTGTCTATCAAATCTCGGGACGTCAGCCTTTTCTTTGGCGTTAGGTATTCGAACGACCGATGTTCGTCAGGCCCGTACAGATTTAGACCTTTTGTTGTAAGACGAGTTTGATCGATGCGGTAGATTGTATTGAGCTCTAAACAGTCCAATTGACGTTTAATTAGTGGCTCAAAGTCAGATCCGCAGTCGACAATCCAGGTGGTGGAATTAGGCCCACCTATGATTCTGCCGCCTATTATAGCGAATGTCCCTGCGCCTCCAATGATATTATTACGAACTACGCCATTATTATAGCGTATTTCGTCTATTATGAACATACCTAGAGTTGTGAGCATATTTCCAAAGAAGTTGCATCTATATCTAGGTTATCGGTACTGGGACCCACGAACTTCTACTTCGACAACTACCGCGAGAATGTTGACATTCGTTACTGGCAACAAGAATAAACTGAAAGAAGTGTCTAGAATACTAGAGGGTATAATAGACATAGACAATCAAGATATAGATACTCCTGAAGTGCAAGGGTCTATTGAAGAAGTGGCTCGCGCAAAGTGCGAATATGCCGCTACAATTGTCAATGGGCCTACTATAACTGAAGATACAGCATTATGTTTTAAGGCTTTAAATGGTTTGCCCGGTGTTTATATCAAGTGGTTCGTAAAAGGAATAGGTCTTGAGGGGTTGAACAAGCTATTGATGGCCTATGAAGACAAATCAGCGGACGCTATTTGCACATTTGCATATACAGAGGGGCCGAATAAACCAGTACAGATATTGCAGGGTGTCTGCTCGGGAAAAATTGTAGGGCCCCGAGGACCTCCAACTTTTGGGTGGGATTCTGTCTTTGAGCCTGACGAACAGCAAAGCGACCAGCCAAAAACTTTTGCAGAAATGGACCCGTCTGAAAAGAACCGAATTAGTCATAGAGCAAAGGCTCTGAAGAAACTGCAGGATTTTCTGCTGAAATGAGTTGACGAATTATCTATTCATAAATTAATTCATAAAATTGTTAATTATGAAGCCAGTTGTTCTTCATTGATGCTGTTTCTTCCATGCATCTATCCACAGAGAAATTCTATCGATATTCGATTCGGCGTCTTCAATAGAATCACTAGCAAGTTCAACGATTTGCTCCTTGTCATAGGTACTGTAGGCATCTTCAAGGACCAGACCCATGATCTCGGCATCTAAATTCTCTTGCAACTTGGACTCCTTGTAGTTTCTTGCTTTTAGTCGGTCGTAGTGGCTTTCTGAGCCAGCTCGCAGAACAACCACTAAGTCGATCAGTTCCTTATCAAAACCATCACATACATGCCAGTCGATAACCTTACCTCCTTCTTCTAAGTCTTTATCCAGAAAATCGGCAAGCTTGTCTGAATCGACAATCAGACATTCTCTTTCTTTGTCGTATCCGTCCGAAAGCTTCTCCTCCTTCACGATACGCGTGATATCCAACAACTTAAATGTATCATCTGCTCCATCAATCAGCATCTGACAATGAAGTGATTTTCCAGTACCAGGAGTGCCAGTGATCAGCACATTTGGTAGTTTTCTCATTATTCGAATATGTTGGTAAAGTTTAAGTTATTGAAATGTCGACAATGTCTTTATAAAGGAGTCTAAGCTTAGAGTGAACAGCTCATTGTTGATGTTTTCTTTTATTCCGCTCTGTATTTTTGTTAATGGGTTCTTGATAACATATTCAACAAATAAGTTGACATATATTTGATGCAAAATCACCTGCATCGATTCAATCATGTTGTCTGTGATCAGTACGAACCGCGTATTAGTAGCAGTCTCAAAAAAATGTAGCTTGTACTTGGACGTGCCAAAACACGAAAATGTTTCCTCTTCGCCTCCTATTTGTCTCACCATATTTCGAATTGAGAATATCACACCGAATATCAATTTCCCTATATCTTCATCTTCCCCTTCATCGCCATCCCCTCTGTGCCATATCCGTTTAAACACGCACTCGCCTACCCACGTTAGTATAATCCTCTAAATTTTTCAAACACCTCACATCAATTAATACAAATTCGCAGAATAGTAAGTACTTACAATGTCTATCAAAAATCCAGAACGAATATATCATATCTTGTAGTTGTTGTCGAAAGTTAAGGGTGTCGAACTGGTGCGTGTATTATAGTTCACTTCAAAATGCAGGATCATCAGACCGCATTGAACGAAACAACAGCGTAATATCCGTCATACGTCCATTCCGGCTCTTTAGATAATTCCAGAGCACGATCTTCACTCAAACCAACACACACGTCCGCCTTGCAAGTTCGTAATGACAAAATTGGAAATCGCTTATCGTCTGTGGCCAGTGGCCCTATAGCTTCCCTGAATGGAACGGTTCGATCCCATTTGCCGTCATAGGTAAGTTTTCTGTAATTCAAATCACCCTTGAAAATTACAAGATCTGATTTCTCGTAGAAGTAATTCGCAAGATCTTTACCGTACTGAAAAACTCGTCCAATAGGGTGAGCTGTGGTCCAAAATGAATGCTTCTTGATCTGTAATTTATCGTTCTTCAGATATGACTTCAATAACGCTGACAGGCGTTTGCCAGATTCAGAAAGTTTGGCATCTAAAGAGTCATTGGCTACTGCAACATCTAGCATTTCAATCAGTTCAATTATATCGGCAGGGAGTGTGTCGCTCACAAACCACGGAATGTCTTTGGGATGCATTATCACATGTTCGGCCAGTTTGGATTCAATCAGATACACCGCTAAGAGCATATCTGAGTACAGTTCAAATCCAGAGTTGTCTAAAACAATATCTATCTGCTTGTATTGGTCGTTCTTCGGAGCCGATAGTCGCAAGCTGGAATACAATTCATCAAAGTCATTATCAACGATTCGTTTCAGCGATGCCTCAAGGCTGCGCACAGCTTGAACTCTCTGAAGATCTTTCTCAGAAGCATTAGGCATTAGTGACAGGTCAGAACCGTTGCCCCACAAGGAAAGAAGCATCACTTCCATAAATAGTCGTTTGCTTTCCTCGGGGTCGGCGGCATGCAGCTCCTCAAAAGACTGGCTCTCAAAAGGCTTGATGGAAAGAAAGAACTCATCTGCCAGCTTGAGCACATTGTCAATTGAGCTTTCAAAAGCACGTCTTTTTGTGGCTCTGAAAGGATCATAATCTTTCCATTCAGCATGTTCTGCAAAATAAGTGTAGATTTCGCGGTAAAGCAAACACTCCGTGAAAAGCCAAGGTCCGTTTCTCCATTCTAAGGTACCGTACTTGGCACGCAGTAGTTTCATTTCCTCGTTATACTGGCTGCCGATGTCAGTTGATTCCTGTAAAGGCTCAATCGGATCATTATTTATTATAGATATTTTCAGTTTGTTCAGGTTTTCTAATATCGTTGAACCAGATCCGCTTTTATTAGCCACTGCAGAGCTTTGAACGTCTGTCGTGATCGATTCGATGATAGGTACCCATCGCTTTAGAGCAGTAGTGTATGCAAATGTATCTGGCTCTCCTGTATGAGAGACTGCAATCTCAGGATCGGTCGTTTTAAACATTACTTATACGGAATTGATGAAAAGACGTAAAATATAAAGAGTGAGACGTGATAGAGGTATGGGTGGCGATATGTTACCAGTCGGAGTCGTCGTAGGTTACCCAACGACTCCTAGAGGGTCAAACGTGCGCGTATGCTATCTAGAGGGTTAAGAAATAACAGAGCGCAAACTCGAGGACAACTGCGTACACAAAAAGAAACTGCACGCGTTTCTGCCGCCTTTTTGGTGCCACATTTACTTGCTCATATCCTTCTGTTTCGGGTAATACCACATAGCGCAGAGTCCGCAGCAGGAAGAATGAGTTGGCAGCGAACATGTACAAATAGATAAAGAAGCTGATCCAACGTGATGTTTCACGCATCGGATAGCCTAGCACTGTAGCAGCAATTATACCGACAAACTTGTATCCGGAGTAGGCTATTAAATCGAGCCACTGACTCGGTGAGTTGATCTGGAGCAGGTAGCAGCCAAGCTTCAAAGTTCCTATTTCAAAGAACATAATCAACAATGCTCTTGATGCAGTAAACCCAAATATTTCCGGGTTAAAAGAGTCTTGTAGTCCTTGTAAAATCGATGCGAGTAAACAGTAGGTAGTGAATCCCATTAGGGGTATGTACATATCCGGCGCGTTCAAATCGAGGCGCGGCGGTAGGTGGACAACAGCAGGATACGGACCGGGGGTTCCAGGAATTACAACCGGCGATTCTATTCCAGAACCAGATGCAGTTTGCCGTGACCATACTTTGTTTTTCCAAGGGAATATCACTAAGCCTAACTTCGCGGCTACATACTGGTTTGAGACCTGAAAGTATTGACGCAATGCCTTGAATGAGAGGTACTTGCCAAATGACGACTCTACGTACTCTTGACCCATAGCCACAGCATTTCGGCCCATATTAATGCCTACAGATGCAGCAGGGTTGTTGAGAAACTGCTGGAAGTCCGCATTCGGCTGACCTGTAGGCATTCCTTGTCGAGGAACCTGTGGTTGCCCATACACGTTAGCATGTGGCTGCTGCGGCACTTGCGGTTGTTGATGCGACTGATTCTGGTGTGGGTACCCATACTGTTGCTCGTGCGCAAAATTTATCGGATGCTGCGGCACCGGGTGGTGCAAAGGGGGCGATTGTGCAGGGTATGGCGGATTATACATGTATTTTTAGAGGAAGATATAGGTGGTTAAAATGGGGACGATGTATTATTTGGCGCGGAAAGGTGCTCTATTATACTACGTCCATGTTGCTATGGGGCGCCAGTATATTACTACAAAAAACTCCCACTAACATACTACTTAGAAATTATCAATATGCCGAAGAACAAAGGAAAAGTAAGTATTTGCACATATTATCTTCGAGGAGGACATTATGCTAACAATATAATAGGGAGGAAAGGTATGTAAATATACATAGACCGGAAATCGCTGTGACATAGAAAGTCGGAGCTTTTCTGTGGACTAACACAGAAGATTCGGTTTTTTCTTTGTAGGCTGGGCTGAAGGGAAACTGCCCCAGCATGTAGATGATTTCGCCACAGAATTGGACTTGTTGCTAACAGTATTAGAATCGCCGAAGAGGCAAAAATGAAAACGACAATGACAAGCGTGAACTACAATTCAAAGACGACGAGCAAGAGTATGCTCAAGTCACAAAAATGCTAGGCAACGGTCGAGTCGAGGCTGCGTGTTTCGACGGTAAAACACGTCTAGCTCACATTCGGGGTAAGATGCGCAAGAAAGTATGGATTAACCAAGGTGATATTGTCTTGCTTGCATTAAGAGACTTTCAAGATGACCAGGCGGATATTATACTTAAGTACAATGCTGATGAGGCCAGACAGTTACAGCGGCTTGGTGAACTACCTGAATCGGCACGCATCAACGAGAACGACACATTCCAAACTGAAGGGGACGAAGAGCTTAACTTTGAATTCGATGTTGTCGATGATGAGGAGGATGATGATTTTTAAAGCTCCATAAATCTCTAGCAGATGCATTTTCAAAGATCCTTCTTAACCTCTATGAACTCCACGCAGTCTACTAATGTAATTGCACCACCCTATGTGGTTTACTAGCTCCATGCAATGACGCCTGACACGTCTACTTCACTACCTGTCATACTATAAATCTACGTATGTATCCTATTGCACCCCATTCTTTATAATATATTACGGTGATTAATTATTAGTCTCCAGTATCATTCACCTGCTGCAACTGCTATCTGCACTTCGCTTTCGGCCCAGTTAGCAGTCACAACCCTTCCTAACCCTAAACCATCAACCCCGGAAAGCAACCAAGGAGTCCAACACCATTGCCAGTGAAATTAGCCAAATAGCCATTAAAATGTCTACCGAAGAAGCACAACAGCCCCGAATTGAAGAGCTCCCCGATTCCCCTGAGGTTGAAGCTGTTGCCGAAACCCAGGAAATTCCTAACGATGATGCCACTATCCCTGAAGGCTCATCAATTGCCATTCACTCTCGTAACGCCAAAAAGGCCATGCAAGCCGTTCAGAAGCTCGGACTGAAAAAGGTCGACGGTATTCTCCGTCTGGTTATGCGTCGTTCGCGTACTATTCTTTTTACTATTTCTAGACCTGACGTTTACCAGACCCCTGCCGGTGGTTACATCGTCTTCGGTGAGATCCGCGTCGAGGATCTCAGCGCCCCTAATTTGCAAAACATGCAGGCTGCCGCTGCTGCCGCTGCTCAACAAGATGCCGGTGAGGAAGGTGCTCCTGATGTGTTGGCTGACGCAGCTGAAGGTCTCAAAATTCAAGAAGAACCTGAAGAGGAAGGCGAAGTCGATGAGACTGGCTTGTCCGGTGAAGATATCGAAACAGTTATGGGACAGGCCAACTGTTCAAGAGCCAAAGCTGTAAAGGCTTTGAAGAGCAACGATGGGGATATCGTCTCCGCTATCATGGAATGCACTGCTTAATGTGGCTCCTTTGGTAGTGATTCTATCCTTAGTTTTACGTATATATCGCCATACATTGTGGGGAATTATGCATGTTTCTCTTATTATGTGATCCAAGTAAGAACGATTGGATGTATTGATGTAGCTTAGCCAGACACATTGCCTAGAAAATATGAGACTTTCATGGCAATCCGTTCAACTGCAAGAGACATGTTCTCAATACTAGCATAGAAGGTTCACTGGATGTTCAGTTGCATTTTCAATGACACCAAATTATGCAGGAAAAATGAGATCATATTATTAATTAAATCAGATGTCCCACTCATTTCGCATACTTACTGGTCCATTCCTTGGCTGTAGCAATCGCTTTGTCAGAATCCTCCTTCCATGCCTCTGCTACATCGTTAGCCAAAGGATCATCAGGATTAGGTGACTCCAAAAGAGATTGTATCGACAACAATACGGTTCTAATCTGCAACGCAGGACTCCAGTTATTCTTCAGGACATCTAGGCATATTCGCCCCACTTTATCGATGTTAGGATGATACACCTTAGTCAAAAATCGAACTTTCGGAGCCATCATTGGATACTCTTCTGGTAAAAACAGTTCAAGCTTGAAATGCCCACCTTCAAATGGCGATCCTTCAGGACCGTCGATAATGACATCAAAGAACCTCAGATTATCTTCATGAGGTTTCGCTATTATTCCAGGCACGGGGTCCGAAACTATTCTTTCCGCTTCCTATGAACTGTTAGTCATTCTATTACATAAGTATTGAGCTTTTAGTTTATAATATATTGTATACTCACTTTTATTATTCTTTTAGGGAAAGACATCTATTTAAGGCGTTGGTCAGACTTTTAAACGGCTGTATATGGTTGACGGTATATACATAAGGGTGATCTGAGTTCAAATGGTTGATAGTAAAACTTTACTGGCCGTGCGTTCTAAAGCGCGCGGATACAGAGCCGCTGGTGCAGACAATCAAATCGGTATAAATAAACACCTAGCATTAATTTAATTATTCAAAAAAGATGTTAAATATACACACATTTCGGTATATATCACATGGACAGGATTTCCTGAAGTTGTTGCTTGTGCCCTAAAGCATCAGCGAACCTGGCAATATCTTTACATAGATTCCAGTCTTCAGCTGCCATTGCCTGATCTAGCAAAGTTTTGACATCTTTCTGCAGATCTCTTTCAGGTTCAAATGTATGCATAATTAGCAAAAACCCTGCTGCAATATTTAGCTTGCTCTTTTGAATGCAGTCCTCGAACATGGCTTCTGCCGGCCCGACAAAATCAAACAGCACACGCCAAAACTTGGCGTCCGTTTTCCTAGTGCATCCCACAATAGCATCGAGTCTCTCAGGAAACCTATCCAAAAACTCTACAACAGCATTCAGCAATTGCATACTGGCACTGTCGGCAGTACTGTTTGCAGCTTCTTCCAGCACGTCATGAAGAAGTAATTCCAAAGCAAAACTGAAATACTCCAAGTGCATATACTTGTCGGCTAAGTAAAGGGCATCCTCTTTCTTTCCTGTCCTAATAAGTTCCTTCCAAACTTTAGGCAAGAACAATACTGACCGTACTTGTTGTCGGAACAACAGCGATGAATTGCTTCCAACTTGCCTTTCTACTTTATTTTCGACGCCAGTAACAATTCCGCGCTCTGCCAGAACACTTAGGGGGTAAAAGTCTACCTCGATTCCGTCACATGTAAGTTCACAATCTTGCTTCAGTTTTTCCGACACTGAAAGCCAAAACAGCATCTTTTCACCATCATATCCCCAAATCGTGTCTTTAACGAGGCCAGATGTACAAGCGTAAAAGTATTCCAAAGCGTCCGCTAGCTGTTTTACATGTAAGCACATCTCATCTAGTTCATGTGAAGCATTTCCGGGGTAAAAGAGCATAAGTTTGCCTGAAACTAGCATTAAAAAGGAAGCAGAAAGTGTTAATTGCAAAGGCTTTTTTCCATCGTGTTCCGGCAAAAGCCAGGCAATTTGTGTGACATCGCAAGGATTTTCAATGAGTCCGCTGAATGAAATTTCTGCAATTTGTGATAATTTATTATCGTTACCAAATATGTGGTAGTGTATCAGCGCGTTCGACTCCGTGTACACTATCAATTCAGCAGAGTCAATTGACATATGCAAGATCTTAGCGTTGACGTCAACTTTCTGGAGAACAGCACTAGATGAAAGCTCTTCATCTCTGTTATAAACCCAAAGTTGGTGAGAGCCACGAGTCCTGACAGAAGCAATCAATAGTCGGCCGAAATAAACGATCCCGCCATCTACTGAAAATTCCTGCTCTTCAACTTCACTTTCGAACATTCGCCACCGCCTAGACATGATTGAGTACGTCGACATTCCATTTTTTCCTGCTACAGCAACATATTCACAATCTGGAGAAACGGCAATATAATGCAGCGGCGCATTCTGCGCAATGTACCCTGACGGCAAGTTGAGGCTCAACCACTGAGGAGTTTCGTGATCTATACCTTTCCTGTAATCAATTGCTCGGCCTCTAAAAACATCTACTCTGCAGTCATGACAATAGAAAGCGGGGTTTATGATGCTTTGCGAGTCTGAGTTTGTAGTAACATTCCAGGTCGATTGATCTAGCACATACACGGACGACGATTTATCCGCCAATAAAAATAGTCTTGATCTCGACCAGGTTGAGCAGATGATGGATTTTTCATTGCACCACGAGGTTATTTCGGCACCATAAATCGAATATTGCATGCAAACGTTGCGATAAGATACAAGAACAGATGAATTTGAAACAGATAAGTGCAGCGGGGGGCCCGTGTCGATCGAAGGTCGTTTTGACTTTATAAATAGTAAATCTAGAGACATTTCTGCAAATGAATAAATGCTCCAGGTGCCAGATTCGAAGAGTATATACAGTAGATTGTAAGCTTCGTTAAATGAAGCGGAGAATGGTTTTTCAGAAGTATGCAGTAAGAAATCAAAGGAAAGATGCTGAAAAGACGTGCCATAAATAGCATCGGTAAATATGAAGAAAACATAAGAGCGTGCCATAGCAGTCGTTATTAGTTGGTCATACGAATAAGACAATCTCGTAGTTTTAACGACATGACCGGTAACGTTTCGAATGAATATCTGAGACGAACTGATGCTCATTACTTCTGTATCGTAAGCACAGCAATCAATTGCATTCCCAGGGATAGTTGTTTCTAAGTCAGTTGTAAATCTCCGAATCCCATCAGCCTGTCCTGGGCCTGGGTTTGTAGGTAGAATGGTATCAGGATCAGGCGGATTAGACAACGCGTAAGTAGAATCGACAAATAAGCCCAATTGTTCGGCTTCAAAATGAGCTGAGTAAACAAAAATAGAACCTTTTGACGTCAATATAGTACTCTTTAAGTGAGAACATTTTACTTTGACATTATATCCGTGTTGTTCTATGGAACTTGCCGATCGAGTTGCAATGCAAACCGGTGCTAAGGTCACTATATCGCAGCAGATGAGCTGTGTAGGTGTTACAGACCACAAAATAGATGCATTTTCTGAAACCGCAATATCTATTACATTGCCATCACCAGGAATTTTCAGCACAGAAGCTAGACTTGAAGGCCATCTCATAATGACGAACAAAATAACGCTGCAGCCCTGATAATAGTGTTGGGCAAGTATAAAGGTCAGGTTAGGGTTATATTCTGGTAATTGGTAAGAGCAATGAGACGTCCTTCCCTGGCTCTACAGCGAATCGATTTTCCAGGATGGATAGCGAATCCGGCACTGAATCAGAAGACAGATTATGGGTAGGATGGTTTTTAGGCGATAAAGGAAACGAGTATTTCTGTGAAGTCGATTTTGATTTCATCCTGGACAGGTTCAATTTGACGGGTTTGAACGCGGAGGTGCCGTACTTCCAACAGGCACTCAATTTAATCAATGACGCATTTGACGCAGACGATTATGAAGAAAGGGAAAAATTGGAAGTTAGCGCGCGTGTCCTTTATGGATTGATACATGCACGGTTTATTCTGACATCTCATGGACTGGAACAGATGCTAAAAAAGTACAAACACTGCGATTTCGGACGGTGCCCTAGAGTTGATTGTGAACAACAAGCTTTGCTTCCTTGTGGACTGTCTGACGTACTTTCTACGGACACTGTGAAACTTTTCTGTCCTAAATGCGAGGACATTTACAAGCCCAAAAGCTACAGGCATATCAATATTGACGGCGCCTTCTTCGGTACGACTTTCCCGCACATGTTCATGCAGTTCTATCCCCATTGCATCCCGGCCAAATCATCGCAAAGATTCATACCTAAAATATTTGGACTGCATATGCACGATGCTGCCACGCTAGCGCGATGGCAGGAACTAAAGCGACGAGAAATGATGAAAAGGCTGATTACATACAAGAAACGTGGAGAACTGCAGGAATAGGTATACGTATATACAATTATAATATAGGTAAGACGCTATATATCAGTTTTTCTCAGTTAAACGCTTCGTTTGCTGCTGTTTCTGCGATTTTACAGTCTCATAAACGCCCATTCCGCTAGCGATCCATTGTCCGATATCTCCTAGGCCAGCAGGAACAACAATAGTGTTGCTTTCCTTAGCCAATTTGCCGAAGGCTTCTACGTACTTCTCGGCGACCTGAAGAGCTACAGCATCGTTACCATTAGACTCTTCGATAGCTTTGGCTACTGCGCGAATTCCTGCAGCGGTTGCATCTGCTTTGACTCTTATTGCCTCTGCTAAGCCGGTGGCCTCGTTCACTTGCTCGGCTTGCTTAGCTTGAGACGCTAATATCGTCGACTGCTTCTCTCCCTCGGCCCGGTTAATCGCCGACTGCCTTTTGCCTTCCGACTCGAGAATTTCAGCACGCTTTGCTCTTTCGGCAGATACCAAGCGATGCATTGCCTCGAGGACATTATCTGGAGGATGTATGTCCCTTATTTCATATCTCAGGCACCGCACGCCCCAGTCCAAGGCCGCCTCGTTAATGGCTTCAGTTATATGATTATTAAGCGTTTGTCGCTCGCGTAGAACATGATCAAGTGTCATCTGTCCGATTTCTGATCTCATAGTAGTCTGTGCTAGTTGCGCAATAGCGTACTCGGCATTCTCAACACCGTAGCTGGCCTTGAACGCATCAACTACTTTGATGTACAGAACGCCATCGAGTTCCAGAGTGACGTTGTCGGAGGTGATAGCGCTCTGGCTTGCAACATTAATAGCATTCTCTTTCAGCGACTGGACATATCTAACGCGATCGAGAATAGGTATTAGGATGGCTAGACCGGGTTCCAGAATCCTGTGGAACTTTCCCATTCTCTCAACGACCCATGCTTCCTGTTGGGGCACAAATTTCACAACAGTGTTAGACGGCAGAGTCTTTTCAGGCTGAAAGAACTCTAATCCTGATCTGGCATAATTCCGACGCTGAAACAAAGCCCGGTTAGGTCGAATTAATCTATTTCTGACAAGTCTGAGTGGCAACATTGTGAACTGTCCGAGACCTGGTGAATGATAAGGTGTTACACCTTATTTTGGGAGGCCATGTCAATCTAGTGAGATATCTTCGACGCTACAGCTTGTTCTACTAAAATAAGCGAACCACCATAATCATTATGAAACAGAAAAAAATTGTCTAAGTAAGTGCCGGTAAAATAGCTAACAGCACAACTAGCATTATAACACTCAGAATAACGAGCAAACAGCATCGTCGGTACCGTGACTCCCGCTGTTTCCTGGAGGCCTTAGCAAGCTCTCGCGAGGCTCCCTGTGTGTGCGACGCCACATTGCTGATATTCGCTTCGATATTATCCACAATGGTTCCTTGCTCGGCAACAATGGTTCCCAGGTCACGATAGATTTCATTTATCTCAGAAACGCCTTGTTCAATCTCTCTGATCTCCTCTTCTCGCTCTGCAATGAGCGCCCTTTGGTATTCGACCTCTTGCTCATTCGCAGTTTGCTCTTGCAGCATGATCTGTTCGCCACCTGATTGTCCCGATACTGCCGCTTGCGACGATTCAAGCGCTTGCCTCTGTTGTGCTAGCACTTGTCTTTGCCGTTTTGCAATATCGTTCTGCACCGCTTGCAGTTCGGCGATAAGCGAAGTTGCCTCACGCTCGAGTTTCTGCTGTGTGAACCTTTGTGAGGATGTGGGCTCATCCCATGCTTGTAGCTTCTTTGACTCAATACTCAGCTTTCGTGCACCATCTTGCGCCTTGTCCAGCAGCTTGCTGATTTTGTCCTGAAGCTGCGGCGTATCTTTGGCAGTCCCAATTTGCGCCCCCATGCGAGCCAATGTCGCCGACTGTCCCGACAGCTCTAGCAGTGCATCAGATACATTCGCTGTAATTTCGGCAAACTCTGGCGAGTCTGAATAGCCTCCTTCTAGATCAAAAGCCATGCTAATATTGTTATCGCAAATGTGTTTGCGTAATCTAACCCGAACAAGGCCGTCTTGGTGGGAAGAAGTATTTAGGGTTAAGGGATTCTTGTTTATATATACTCACCCCAGCACGATATCAAATCTAGCGAAATAATGGATCACTCATCTGCCATGCACGCAATGCATGATGCGGCGGGCGATGCAGATGCTAGCGCTATGGACATGTGCCACATGTCCATGACATTTAATTGGGAATATAAGAACTTATGCATTGTGTTTAAGTGGTGGAAGATTCGCACCATGCAGGACTTGGTTGTAACTTGTGGTCTGATAGTATTGCTTACCGCATTTTACGAGAAGATCCGCAATAGCGCCGTGAAGGGCCGAAACTATGCTGGTAAGTAGATGCAACTCTAATACGCTTATAATTGCGACTAACGTTTCTGTCAAGTTCGATCTGAAGGATCACCTTTGTTGACATTAGTGCGTCCCCGATCTAAGATATACAACAGCTTGATCTACACTATCCAGGTTATATATTCATTGTTCATAATGCTAATTTTTATGACCTACAATGGATACTGTATAGCTTCCATTGCGGCCGGTGCCTTTTTTGGTCATCTCGTATGGGGTAACGATCCAGTTAGGGATCTCAATTGTCATTGATTGATCGCTCGGAAGGGTCTGGCCTGCCTTTACGGCTCCCCAAAGTTTACCCTATCGACACCAACTACTCTGCCAAAAAGCGCTATAAAGGCTGTTTTCTTACTAGTATAACCACCTTCACATATATAATCTTTTTGTAGCATTATGACCCCTCTTATTTTTTTGCTATTAGCTATTATCACACTGGCTAAACGCCTGCCTTTGTTTTCATGGGACAAGCCGTTGGCCGAGTCCGGGTTCCTCCCTGGATGGGGGTTCAAGGGGACCATCCAATCTGAAGATAACGGTATAAGGCTGACAAGCAATACTGACAGCCAGGAAGCCATTTTATGGACTTTTGACCCTATTGCAGAATCACAGTGGATTTTGTCCTCTACTATCAAACTGCCAACAACTGGCGTAGATGAGCGCACTTCTGTTGGTTTTGCTCTCACTCCTGTGCAACCTACTAAAAACACTGTTGACATTGATGATGGCATATTGGTTCACATCGCTTATAGCGCTGTCGGTGCCAAAGCCACGGTCAGCTACATAACAAAAAGTGTGGCAACTGTCATTGGCACCTGTCCGGTACCCAACTCTCAGGATATAAAAATCAACTGGTATTCTGACTTTAAACTTGCTATTAATGGGAACGACTGCCCTATCACTCCGCAAGCATCTCAGAACCCGCTAACCAGTGGGTATTTCAGCGTGATATCTAGCGGTTCGGGATTTATTTTCACATCTTTCGATGTTTATAATGACGTTGCGGACTTGATTGCGACCACGACTCCCGTAGGCTTGCAATCTGTTCGTTCGAAGGAGCAGATGATCAACAACAATCCCACAGACGACGGTACAGAAACACCCGTTCCAGATTCTACTGACTCTGGCTCGAAATCATCGTCTGAGACTTTGCAAAAACACGACGAGTTCAGCAACTTCGTTCTGGAAGTATCAAAAACTATACAAAGTTTGCATTTAGATATTCAAAAGATCAGCGCTAGGCTTGATTCTATATCCAAGGATATCATAACCAAAAACTCGGCAATTGAAAAAGCGCTATCAGAACTACCACAATCTGATCAGATTGATCCGTCACTAGCACAAATTATTCGCATTTTGGTGTCACTCGAGGAACATGTACATAGTACTGCAAACAAAGGAGAGGCCGCTTCGTCGTCTTTCAACTCAAAAATAGAATCCGAAATTCGAGACCTTCATTCGAAAATTGCTGACTTTGATAAGGACTTTATTAAAAATGTTAACAACTTGCTGAACTCGAGCTCTGAGACCATGACGCGATCGATTCGAATCTGGTTGGTTTTCTTGTTCATCGGTGGGCTCTTTGTTGCTCTAGGATTCTACTTCTTCCACGAACGCCAGAAAGGCCGACATGCTAAAATTCTATAAGAACGCATATCTTTCAAACCTTGAACTTGCCGTTGATTTTTTTTGTTAGAGACCCTCTCGATCTCATTCGTATTTCAGTCCCTGGGCGCTATACTACTACCGTATTTAATGCTGCTCAACAAACTTTAATTCCTTTTTTACGTTTTTTCATTCGTCAACACGTATACGTGCATAGCAACTGAAAATAAACAAACCTGCCCTAATATGACATTAATTACTCAACTCAACTAGTTTATCCATTCTCGTTTCTTTTCAACAGCCTACGATTTCTCGCACACTCTTAAAGCACTATTAAACGACGTTTATATAAATTACCGTGCGGAACTGTGAAAGTATTTCGATTCCATATATTCCTCAATTCTCCTTATTCTCCACCTGTACGTCACATAACTACATCACAACCAGCCCTTCAATACTATGAGAAAATTAATACCTCTAATCGCTGTTTCAGCGGCAATATCAATAGATCACGTCGCAACAATATCTCCAGATATTTCTAAAACAGGTCAACTGTCAATATTTGGCGATTTCCTCGGTTTTTCACCTTTCACATATCTCCAGCAGTCATCAGAACCTTCAGGCGCTCAGATATTTCGATCTGATGGTACGTCAATACCGCTATTTTCAGATCATTCTGAATTAGACGTGGATGGATCGATTTACACATCTTGTCTGCACGACAATGTGTCATATATTGGCGGCGATTTTCAATCGCCATACCCATATATATTTGCGATCAATCTTACCGACGGTTCCACTTTTTACCCCAGTCAAATAGATGGTCCAGTATATTCGCTCTTGTGTACTTCAGAAAGTCTATATGCAGGTGGTAATTTCAATTTCAACCAAACACACGGTGCTGCCGTGTATGACTATAACTCGTTGACGTGGTCTTCTTTACCTTTTGGTGGCTTCTCAGCATACTCTGAAATCAACGCTTTAGCTCAACGCCAGAATGGAAATATAATCTTCGGCGGAAACTTTACCTCACTAGGTAATCAATATTTCCTTGGAAACACCTCGGAATCTATGGACAGCTATTCTACCACTCAGTACATTGCGCTAGCATCTGGTAATGCTTCCGCCAGCGGGCCCTCTTCTTCTGATCCTTCCGCTCCATTATGCGGGCTGTTCGAATCCGCAGAAGCATCCACATGGAGACTGGCTGATAATTCTTTAGGATCATGGCAGATATATTCACCCCGAACTATCATTCCATACAAAGTCCAGTTACGAAACACACCTGCTGCCAACAGTGGAACTTCACAATTCCGATTTGTAAGCTTCCCAACAGGCGGCATTATGAATCTTTCATATGTTGACACAAATGGATTTGTGTCTTATTGTGATGCTTTTTGCACCCTTCAACCCAGTGCAGACCAGTTTCAAGAGTTCTCTTTTGTTGATGTCATTGGAATGACAGGGTTCAAGATTGAAATCCTGGGGATGTATGGTGATTATGCTGGTCTTTCGGGAATAGCTTTAGTTGATAATCACACTGCAGTGTACGCAGTTAATAGCTATAATTCAATCAATCCTTGTGATGGAGTCGGTGGACTAGGCGTCTCAAAGTCATCAACTACTGGATCTGGTTGGACGACAGCTGAGGAACTCGGGTATCTCACCAATACCATTAATTCATCCCCTTTATCTCCATACTCTGTCACTTTCTATCCAAATATTTCTGTCCCTGGGAACTATTCAGTTTTCTTATACACGCCAGGTTGCATTGATGATGACACTTGCTCTTCACGGGGAGTTGTTGACGTCTTTATAAATGCATCACAGGAAGTTACGCACTCTCATAGCATTTATCAAACCAACAATTATGAGAAATATGATACCGTTTATAGAGGTTTCATTGATTCGAGCAGCAATTTCTCTCCATTCATTCGTTTAAGTCCTAAAGAGAATTCTGCCCTTCCCTTCACTTTCGTTGCTGATAAAATCACGGTCATCCTTGAGAGTGCCATTCTCAACACCTCAGAAAAACTTGAAGTGAATGCAGTATTGGAATACGATCCCAACAACTTCACTTCAACTAACTCTATTCCTATAGGAATTGGAAATCATACGTTAACTTCTGTTGGTAATATATTAGGCAGTGATGCTGAAGTTCAAGCGATTCAAACATTATCCGACGGTTCTGTTCTTGTTGCAGGAAAATTTGAAAATTGTGATATCAGCCAAGTACTAATTAGCATTGCTGATGATAATAGCATATCCGCTTTTGGCTCTGAAAATTGGGAGGGTTCGATATATTCATTACTGAACAGCCAGTCGGGGCAGCTTTTCGTTGGAGGGGATATGATAATAAATCAAGAACCTACATTTTTCACATCTTTGAATATGTCGAACAATGAGCTGATCAAAACTAGCCAGCCAAATGGTCCTGTCCTTACGATATCTCAATTCTCACTAAAAAACTATTCCGGAGAAAGCCATTCTGTGATACTTGCTGCCGGCGATTTTGACGAACTTTTGGATTCAGATAGTGCAATTCGCTACTCTGTCCCGGGAAGTGGTTTATACTTTGAAACGAGTGATGGTTGGTATCAAGAGATTGCCAGTAACTCATTTCCATTACTAGTTGGCGACATTCAAAATGCTCTGACTGTAAATGAAGAATCCGAACAATACGTGTTACTAGGTTCTGGTATTTCATCTGAATCTTTCATGTCAATAAACTTGGCATTAACTGACGGCCATTCTGTTTTTGAATCTAATAAGTTGATCACGTTTGCCTCAGATAAATCGGTTGTACGAACAGTTCTGTATCCAGATACTGGGAATGATAGTTTTGTCATCATTGGGGGAAACTTCAAGATGAACAGTTCGAAAACGAATGAGTGTGAGAATATCATGCTGATTATCAATGACTCTGTGATTGGAATCAGCAACGGTATGGATTCGACAAGCACAGTATTTGCTCTAGCTGCACATAATGACACGTTGTTCGCTGGCGGTCGTATTACTGGCAGCTCGAATTCTAATGAGTTCGAAAATTTTGTGTCTCTTGACCTCACTACTGGAGAATACACACAGTATCAGCCGGCCCCTCTCACCTGTTCATCTGATGATTGCCAAGTCAATGACATAGTGGTATATTCCGAACGATCTGTTTTGTTTGTGGCTGGTTCATTTGCGAGAGCAGGTCAATTGAGTTGTCGTGGAATTTGCTCGTATGAAACAGGACCGCAGCGTTGGCAAGATGTTGCAGGTGGAGTTGAGGGTAATGTAACCTCTCTTCTTCTGAATGATGATCGTCTGTACTTCAGCGGGGAGTTTCAATTGGATGACCAAACAGGATATTTGGCTTATTACGATCTGAAGAATAATTCGATTCAAAGTTTTGATAAAAATGAATTGACTTATGGCTTACCAGGAAAAGTGAATGGTTTTTTGTCACCATCTGGTAATATTGAATCCTCCGTTATTGTTTGGGGGCAAGAGTCTGCAGATAACAGCAAGTTTTTCATATATGCCTGGAATAATAATCGATGGGGCTCTGTCGATGGTTTGGCCGAAGATTCACAGATTTTTGAGGTGCTATTACTTCCTGTTTTTGAGTCAGTTAGTTCAGCGGCCTACTTTGCAAATGACGAAGTTCTACTGGCGGTTGGAAATATTATAATTTCAGAGTCGGATGATGAAGAAGTGTCAGCGGCTTATTTTGATGGAAGTTCATGGCAGCCTTTTATTTTTACATCGAAAAAAGGATCAGAGGGAGAAGCTGAACCGGGTATCATATACGGTATTTCCTCTGAGTTCACTGAAGCTCTCAGAACTGTCAGCAAAAGTTACATGGATCGAGGATACGTCGTTCTTGTATCTATGGCATCCTCTATTGGTATTATGTTTGTGATTATTGCGGGATATGCTGTATTCAGCTCTTTGCGAGACAAATCTGGGTACGAGATTGCCCCACAAAAAGACCATAACTAATTCTCTATGTACTATTATAACATTTATGGTGAAATGACTAATTTGAGATGATATGTAGATATAGTTTAGGCAAAGAGATTTTCTACAAGTATAATATGTTTGTAGATAGAATTAGCAACAATACTGTATTAAGAAAAAAATAAAAACAAAATTCTCCAGGGGGCGATTCGAACGCCCGATCTCAAGGTGATTGTACCATTACAGCCTCGCGCCTTAGCCAACTTGGCCACCTGGAGTTGTGATGTAAACCTTTCCTAGCAACTACTACAGTAGATGCGCTAATAGCACTAATAAAATTAAATTACTATAATCACTGTACGTCACGCTAAGCAATAATACTATTGTACGAATGAGAGTATATTAGTCTTCAGAAGGGGATCTTTTACGTTTTTTCGTTGGCTTCTTAGCAGTAGCAGCTTTTTTATCCGTTTTAGCTTGATTTTCTTTTCTCAGTTTGTCACCTTGAACCCATAATGACTGTTTGAGATCTATATATTCTTTCGATGAGACATCCATAGAAGTCAATGATTTCAACATTTCTATCTCCCGGATCCAATCATCCATTTCCTTATCATTGTCGCAAGGCGTTTCAAGAATTAGAGGTATAGAATGAAACCTTGGAGTATTCATGATGTAGTGGAAACAATCAAGGCCAATGAACCCTTTGCCTATATTCTCATGGCGGTCTTTGCGAGAATCAAGAGGGAACATAGAATCATTAAGATGAATACCCGCAAGGTATTCTTTTCCAATAGTAGTGTCAAAAGCTTGCCAAAATTTTTCTTGCTCTTCAGCGGAGGATAGGTCAAATCCACCAGCGAAGGCATGACAGGTGTCAATACAGACACCTATTCTCGACTTGTCCTCGATAAGAGTAATGATATCACGTAGCTCTTCAAGCGTACGCCCTATCGTAGAGCCTTGGCCCGCCATGTTTTCAAGCACTACTTTTACGTTGGATGTCTCTTTGTGTGCCTTGTTTATGCTTTTAGCTATTCTAGCGATAGCTTCGTCGAGAGGTTCGCCCAAATGAGCACCGGGGTGGAGGTTGTACAGGTTGATCTCCAGCTCCTCGCACCGTTTCAGATCATCTATCAAACAGTCACACGACTGGTCTCGCTTTGCTTTGTCTGGGTTAGCAAGATTGATAAGGTACGATCCGTGTGGCAAAATGCAGCTGCCGGGGAACGCCTTTTCGCGCGATTCTCTGAACTTCTGAGCGACATCAGTAGCCATGGGTGCAGACGTCCATCGCCGCTGGTTCTTGACAAATATAGCAAACGCTGTTCCGCCACTTTTCTGGGCGCGCGAAATCGTCTCGGTGAGGCCACCTCCGACGTGTGCACCGACAAACCATTCTGCTTTTGCGGCCTGGGCGATCATTATGGTGGAGGTCGAAAAAGCTAAAAAAACACAGCGAGCAATGGGGACGGAGAGGAGGGATATTATACCTACCACCACCCAGAAAGAACTAAATGGATATCAACGATCTTCTTAAAGACCTTGATTCGCGGGTCTTTGGGCCTGCAGACGACGATAAGAACAAGCAAGGCGACATATTCGCGTTGCAGAAGGCCTGGATCTCAGAACTGTCGTGCCCCGAGATACTTCCCTATCAAGATGAGCTACTAGAGCAGCTGCGAGATCGGTTGGATCTCCAAATAGAAGAAATAGAAAGACAGACTGCTGCTGAGTCAGGAACAGTTACTGGCGATGTCAAATTTTCTTTATTAGTGATTGAATCAGAAGTAGAACGTGTACGATTTCTCATTCGCAGTTATCTACGAACAAGAATAGCTAAACTCTCTAAAATGGATATGCACTATGCTCGGAACACTTATAATCTGTCTCAAGAAGAAACCAAATTTGTCAGAAAAAGAGTCGAACTACTGAGCCATCTATATGACCGTCAGTTTAACATGAGGAACTGGCCTGAAAATCTCAAGGGCCTGGAAGACGACACTGGCGGTCTGTCAATGGTGACTGTCCCCGACACAAACAGCCCTGTCATATTCAAAGTAGTGCGTCCAATTGAAGAAACTGTTCAATTGGGCGACGAAACTATTGAGTTAATGCAAGACAGTATTTACGCAATGAGATATTCAGTTGTTAAAAAATTCATAGCTAGCGGCGCAGTCGTCATGTTATAGTGGACATCTGCAGTTATGCAATCTCTACAGTGATCTCTCCAAATGGGGTACTCTGTTCCACTCTCAGATCTCCGCGGGTAGCTAATACAAGCATTTGCAGAAACTTGTCACTTGCACTTTTCCTGGACATACCGGATGTTAGGTCTGCAAAGCTTTTAGGTCCTGCAGAAAGCTCCTTGAAGACCATGTCATTATCTTCTCCCTGTTGATAGTTCTCTATGCTCGGTTCCTCCATGTCCGCTTGGAAATCATTTCCAAGCCCAGTTTCTGTCATATCAGCTTCACTCGCCTCCTGTAAAGCTTCTTCATGCGGAGTGTCCACGGGCACCTCTTGTTCATCATCCGGAAGTTGGAATGAGAACTCATCAATACCTTCTGGTGTACTCATACTGAACCCGGGAATGTTTTCAGCATTGTCGGATATATCATGCATGAACGCTTGATCGTTTGTTGAATTTGAGATCAAATTGGATTTAGCTGTACTGAAAATCTGTTGCAACCTTGGATGAGTAAGCTCGAAAACGCGCTTGTTGATCACTCCTGCCATAGCACGACCAGGTAGCGTGAAAATACCAGTGTAGTACGCAAGCGCGGGGTTTTCGGGAAGAATTCGCACAAGTGACAATGCAGGCAAAGGCAGTTTGTCGTGTCTATGACGAATCTTTGAAGGAGCAGCGGTCGTTGTTATATCGATGGAAGGCAGAACGTATGTGTTTCTTGGTTTCTTGCGCATACGCTTCCTTTCCGGAGTACCCTCTGTTGGTACGTTTGGAACAGATATTTCTTTTGAATGCTCCTGACTTAAATTAAGCACTGGCTCTTCTTGGTCCATAACAATGTTGTCATTCAGATAATCTAAGTCAAGTGGTGGTAAGTCATCGTCGATGGAAAAGGCAGGCGTGGGTGCGTCCCTTCCCAGTTCAATAGAGTCATCTTCAGCGATTCCCGAAAAAGAACCTCTGTGCGTATGTTCTTGCTCGTTACCACGCGCGCTTTCGATAGAGCTAGCTATTGAGACGGATCGCTTGCGGCGGGTATTGTCATCAGCGGAGAAGTCCGAGAGTACGTCAAAGTAGCTGTCGTGGCCGATGGATTCATCTATCGACGAAATAGAGCGAGCAGGAGACAGAGGAGGAATCGACTCTTCATTTTCAGGAGGAGGATTAAAAAAGTCCATATATGGCAGAGAGGATGTTGGTACGATCAACTTAAGTCTGCGCTTTTGAGCTGCGGTGTACTCTTGCTTTCCTAGCTCGATGTTCTTCTTGTTCAAGACTTCTGCATTCTCTTGCCTTTTCGCGGAACGAAACTGCGCTATCATTTCTGAACACTCATCTAAAAGATATTTCGACTTCCTGTATTGAATACGCGATACGCCTAGCAAAAGTTGCCCTGATGTTCTTGGAGTGATGTGAGTATTCTCGAGAATGACTCTGATGACTTCAACTAGATTAATATTGAGAATGCTGTGCTTGTTAAGTTTTCGAATTGATTGCGCTGCAATCCATGCTTTATTCAGCAGTCCCTGCGAGTCTTCGGGGTCTACCATTCTTATTGGTTTTGTCTTCTGAGGCTAAGTAAGCAATAACAAAGCAGAAACTCTATATAGGTTTCGCGACGCGTTTCGCCTAAGACCCAGCGCGACACCACCGCGGTACGCAGCCGCAACACTTGGCCGACGCTATACGTCACATATAACTGCAGTTATGACTCCATTAAACTCAAACACTAATTAAATATTTTATAATGAAAAAAAGGAATATTCATAGCATCTTTATTGCTTTTTAGTGGAACAAGCCGTATAATGCTGCGCTGTAACTGCAGGACCATTAAGTCGGTAACTTTAGTACTCAACATCAAGCAACCTTCACCCGAGCTGTAACATCCACCTCTTTACCTCTACCAGCAATGAAAGTGCTAATATTCGGCGGAGCTGGATTTTTAGGTAAACACCTCCAGAGGGAGTTCACTAATAAAGGTTGGACAGTTTCAATTGCTGACGTAGCAAGTGGCGACGTGATTGTTGATCTTTTAGACGCGGAGAATGTAAAACAGGCGGTGCTGGACATAAGTCCTGATGTCATCGTTCACTGTGCGAGTCCGCCAGCCGAGCATAAAAACGAAAAACTCTTTTACGCCGTCAATGTCGATGGAACTAAAAACGTAGCCGAGGCAGCTCGAGCCCCATCAGTCAAAGCTTTTGTGTACACTTCTTCTGCAAGCGTGGTATTTAGTGGTGCTGACCTTATTAACGCTAATGAGGAATTCCCTATTGCTAACCCTCCATTCGACTCGTATACCGACTCAAAGGCTAAAGGCGAAGCTGCCGCTTTAGCTGCTGATGAGTGGGTGCCTACTTGCGCTCTACGTCCAGCTGGAATATTCGGCGAACATGATAGACAAATGATTCCTGGCATGCTGCAGGTGTTGGAAAGAGGCCAGACTCGTTTCCAAATTGGTTCAAATAACAATCTATTCGACTACACATACGCAGGAAATGTGGCATATGCGCATATACTTGCAGCTGAGGCTCTAATAGAACAAGAAGGCAGCAAGTTTGCTCGTGGACAAGCCTTTTTCATAACGAATATGTCTCCAATACCCTTTTTCGCTATGCCGCGTGCCATATGGGCCCACTGCGGACATACTCCAAGCAGCATAATTAAGATTCCTAAAGATCTAGGTTTAATTATAGGCGGAATTAGTGAGATAGTTTCTTATTTCACAGGTCGCGAACCAGGTCTTAACCGCTTTCGCATCAAATTTTCATGTGCTGTAAGATATTATTCATGCGCCAAAGCACAGGCTATTCTTGGATACACTCCAAAATATACCCTCGAAGAAGGTATTAAACGAAGTTTATCGTGGTTGGACGAAACAAAAAAGGACAAATAAAATTAATTCAGATTTTTGCGTTATTCTCTTTCATAATCTACATTATAGCTGACCCATTGTTACTCGCATCCCTGGTTCGTGTAGATCTCACTGATAGAACTCGTCTAACACCAGCATTATCCAGATCGGCCCTTCTAGATAAAAATTCTGCTAGTTCATAGGATTTGATGTTCTGCAAAGATCCTCGGTTCAGCAGCGGGCCCAAAACTTCAGACCGCACAATGTACAAATGAGCAACTTCGCGAATAAACTCCATTGCATCATCTATTTCTGGTACTCTCCATTGACCTAGTACACGCTGATATTTTAGAGTATCATTTGCCAATAGCAATCCACCAGCGGCAGTAAAAGTATTACGCTTGATGTGTGACACGAGTGCGTCCTTAAATCCATTACTAAGTTCCGATAAAACTCGTTCCACGTTCATGTCAATGTCTTCGATATCATTTTCAAACTGTTTTTCTCCAACAGAAGCAGTACTTATGTCACGCTTATGTGCGCGTAGGCTATCACTGCTATTCTTGTCGCTTCCGATATTGTTCAAAACTGTTTCATGGAACAATTCAAGGACATTACATATCTCACTGCACGATTGTGATGCAAGTTCCACAATATTGGAAATATCGTCATCATCGCTCAAGTAGTCTTTCTTCTTTATACGAGATAACATGATGTTAATACGACCCACCGTACATTCGATCAGTTGCCTTATCACACCATTGATATTGTTTTGAACCGAGACTGAGGCAACATTTGCTAGCTTTATCAACTCGCTGCTTCCAGGATTCTCACCCGATATATCACTAGATGATAAAGCACTGCGTCTCTGGTCTTTTGATTCGCTAGAGGCTGACCAAGAAAGCAGGCTTACCGTACCCAATGCAAAACTGAGCATGCGCGACAGCTGTATGGCAGGCTTTATAACGTTCGCTAGAGCGAACTCCTGTGCTTGGAAAGAGATGCGAAGATCCAAGCTTCGAAGAAGATCGATTGCCGTTGTCAGAGCCACATCAATATATTTAGCAGATGTCTGTTCCAATAGAATTCGCGATAACTCCAATATATGAGGCTTGGGAGAGCTGACCAGGTCCAGTGTGCGTCGAATAGCTTCTGCGTACCACTGTATAGCCAGTTTTCCGTCACTTAAATTCAGCGTTACTTCTGGTATAGAAATGTCTTGTTGAAAGAAACCACCGGTAGAAACTGTTGTAGTAGAGGGGGTGGTTGGAGTACTTGATTCATCTAGCGACCCAAGTCTATTGAAACGGAAACGGGATTTTCGTGACTGATGTGCAGCAACAAATGGAGACAGCAAATCTGAAATTAAAGCCTTTAAATTTGCTGCTTCTTGTGTAGGATATTTACCTGATTCCGTGTGTGTGCTGAACAGTTCCTTGAATAGAGACTGCAGAAGGGAATTTATGCGCGAGCTATTCTGATATTTTCCAACCAATGAGTCTGGTATTCCAGTTTGTGAAAGAGCTTTTAGTCTTGAATGAAGAAGATGCAATGTTCGGGTATATGCCAGAGGAGACAAAGAAGAAGCGTGGTCTAGAACAACTTCGATGCGTTGAAGGATAGTTTGGTCAAAAAGACGGCGAATGAAAATGCAAAGTACTTCTTCTGAATCTTTTTCAAAAACATGATCAATGACATCAGACTCGGATTTGATTACAGAAGGGATGTCTTTCAAGATTTTGATAGTTTGTTCATCAAGAGTGAAGGAAAACAAGCTGGGGTCTGCAATTTTAGACCAAACTGGGTCGCTTCCAATTGTTGAGGGGTCAAATAAATGCACATTTTGCATGAAGAAATCGTGCTGGTTGACAAAGAGAGATATTACACTTGACCCAGAGTTGTAAGCAATGAGGACTTCTGCGGAGTTTTTCATGTCACCCAGATGGTTTAATTTGTATGCGCGATCGAATTGAGCCAATTCGTCTTTTTCAAATTCTTCTGCGTAGCTCTCTATAAATGCGAGCACTTTCTGGTCACCAATTGATCTTGCTAACTGAAGAAGGTCTTTAATCATTTTCCCGCAGAGACATCTGCTTTGCGCGGAACCCTTGCGCAGCGCGTCGAGAGTAGTAGAGTTATTGTTCGAGAAGTCAATATAGAGCTCCAGAAGCAAACTAGCATTTGTGGCCCGACTATGCTCCAAGTTGAGCTGCTCCAGGGTATCGCTGATAGTTGATACTGTGTCAGCGGCAGAAGACACTAGTCTATCGAGGGAGGAGAACTTCGCGGGGAGGGCAGCATCTGCGATGTTCGGAAGTTGTTGAAGGTAAGATTCTTCTTCCTGAAAGTCATCAGCCTGTAGAGTGGACTCGCGTCTCGCAAAGTTACGTTCAAGCTCCTGGAGGTTTTTCAGAGCTGACTCGAATTGGCGAATATATGGTTTAGGGTCGACTATGGTACCGTTATCGTCATCGAGGAACGGCGCGGAAAGTGCCTCGATAAACTCATTGATGGACACATCGCCGCGAAAATGTTCAATTGTAAGAATGTCCTGTGCATCTTTATGTAATCCAAACATAGTGGGCGCAACCTGACAGTTTCACAAGTATGTCGAACTATGCACAGCCCTTGCAGAGGAGATAATGCTGATTGTTGATTTGCCGTAACGTATATTGTACTGTGTTTCTGTGCGCGAAACTATATGATACTATGGAGCTTAACATAGCAACGGCCATGTGGAGCTCGGCCAACAGCGAACATTCTTATATCGTTTTCTTGACCTAAAAGGTGATGACTTTTACTGCTAATGTTAGCAGAGCTGTTCTTATACTGCTACATTGGATTGTTTACCTGTATGATACTTATTTCAGCGTGAAGAGTCTGGTCATTTCGTGGATACTGGGTACTGCCTACGCTCTAAATGAGGACTCAGAAATTGTCAGAGCGGATGCATCCAAACTACGGAAGAAGCCCAGGCACTTGAGCGTGATACTTCAATATACAAACACTTCAGGCGTGGAGGCCCTAATAGAGGATACCGTTAATGTCGTCTGCTGGTCTATAGCAGCTGGACTTAGCAGACTCACAGTTTATGAGCGGACAGGCATTCTCAAGGAGGAATGCGATCTGTTACGAAAAATAATAAATAACAGATTACGATCATATTTGACCCCAGAATTCTGCACTGAAGTCAAATTGCATGTTCCACATACAGGTCGCTCAAGTGGTCCTGACTCGGGATTCCTGGTCTCGCTCATATCTGAAGAGGATGGCAAAGACACGATTGTTGATCTCACGAAATCCTTCTGCGAAATGTCTGCAAAAGATCAAATAAACGATCAAGATATAACTGTTGAAATGGTGTACAGCCACCTTAAAGAACTGGCGGTGCCTGAACCCGATCTGTTAATAGTGACCGGAAAGGACTCATACCTCTACGGATATCCGCCTTGGCAGTTGCGCGTATGTGAAATATACTTCACTAAGAAAGCATCGCCACTGGACTATGTTTCTTTCCTTAAAGGATGTATTAAGTACTCTAGTGCCAACATCACTCTCGGCCGCTAATCCATCCCTTCCGAGAGACGACCTACATGAATAACGCTACATACACGACCGTCACTTCTGCTTACATTCAGAAAAGACACCCTGCATAGTTTTAATTTTCTAGGAAATAGATTAAAATAATAAAATATAATAGAATATATAATACTAGACCATTTATTTGAGACATGTAAAGCAGTTTTCTGCCATGTTAACCACTTTAACTTAGACACCTACTCGCCCACCCATGAAGCAGAGATTCTCTTCTTTAGATCTTTTATGCATCTCGAACGAGCTCAAGCACCTTGAAAACTACCGCCTTCAAAACATCTATGATGTAGGTTCTCGAGGTCTCTTGTTCAAGTTCTCACTGCCCAACACCAAGACGTTGGTGCTCTTAGATCCAGGCTACAGGATTCATATTACCAGATATCATAGGACCACCGCTGCCTCTCCGAGTGGTTTCGTCACTAAACTTCGAAAACATCTTCGGACGCGCAGACTGACTTATATTGAGCAACTCGGGACCGACAGAGTTTTGGTGCTGCATTTTGGCGAAATGTACAAACTTGTTTTGGAATTCTTCGCGGCAGGAAATGTGATCCTTCTTGATTCTTCCAATATCATTCTTGCCCCCTTCAGGGTTGTCAAAGAGTCTCAAAATGTTCCACCTTGTGCAGCTGGAGTCACTTATACACTTTCGCAGCCCAGTACCACTTGGTCGACTAAACTCACCTCTAATGATGTTGAATCATGGTATAAAGCTAAATCTCCATCGTTGAAACAACTGCTGCAGGCTAATGTGCGTCATTTTTCTATCGATTTGTTACTCAAATGCATCCAAACTGCTAAGCTTGACCCTGAATCTATAGCATATACCATCGCTGATGTCATGAAGGTCATAGATGAGGCTCAAATGGCAGTGCAGTCTATGCTTGACAAGCCGATTATGGGGTATATCGTCAGCAAACATGATTTGAAGCTGGACTCGTATATATATGATGACTTTATGCCATTTGAACCTATAGTTTCTGGAGAAGTGAAAGTGGTGTCTTTTGAAGGCTATAATGCAACTGTTGACCAATACTTCTCTACACTCGAATCACAGAAACTGGATCTAAGGATTGCTGCTCAAGAAGCGTCTGCAGATAGAAAGTTGCATAATTCGCGAACAGAACATGCCAGACGTGTTGAACAGTTGCGTCAGCTGCAAAATGATAATACTGCTAAGGGCAGCGCCATTGAAGAGCATATAAGTCTTGTCTCTTCTGCTATCGACAAGGTGAACAACCTTTTATCGCAGAAGATCGACTGGGAGAATATCGGCAAATTGATCGAAATTGAACGCATGAGAAATGATCCAGTTTCTAATGTCATTTCCAAGCTAGATTTGGGCAATCGAAAGATCAGTCTTAGTCTTCCGCTGAATTCGGTCTACAGCGAACCCGATAGTGAACTAGACGACAGCGACTACGACACCAGCGACGATGAAACTGATACTGTTACGAAGCAAAACAAAAACTCAACCATAACTGTTGATGTATACTTGCATGAAAGCCCAGGAGCTAATGCACGCAGATACTATACTGCAAAGAAATCTGCTATCGATAAGGAAATACGCACTTCCAAGAGCTCAAAGAAGGCTCTAAAGAGTGCCGAAAAGAAAATCCAGCAAGATTTAAAAAAGTCACTGAATAAAGAAAAGCAGGTATTGCGGCCGGTGAGAAATCCTGCATGGTTTGAAAAATTCCTTTGGTTTATATCTTCTGAAGGTTACTTGGCCATTGCTGGCCGGGACTCTCAGCAGAACGACCAGATTTACCGCAAATATTTCAGACCTGGTGACCTGTACGTTCACGCAGATATTTCTGGCGCTGCTACAGTGTTTTTACTTAACCGTGTTTCCAACAGTCCGATTCCTGCTATGACATTGGAGCAAGCAGGAACTTTTTCTGTTGCTTGTTCGAAAGCATGGGAACAAAAAGCTGTTTCATCCGCATGGTGGGTTAAATATGAGCAGGTAAGTAAAACGGCACCTACTGGTGAGTACTTGAATGTAACGGGGTTTATTATTTCTGGAAGCAAAACTTACATTGCGCCAGCGCAACTCGTGATGGGCTTTGGATTCCTGTTTAAAGTGGACTATGAGAGCGAACAGCGTCACAAGAGACACATTCTTCAGCCTGATATTCCTGTGGTAGAAGCAGATCCTGAACAAGACCTAAGCAGTTTCCCCGACATTTTAGAGGATTTCCCAGATGTTGATCTAGAGACAATTAAGGATGCTGTGAACTATAACTTTTCGAAACAAGACGAAGATAGCTCAGTTTTAACTGAGCTTCTTGCAAACACAAAGTTCGACACTAAACCAGCTGAGCCGAATTCAAAGCAGCAGAATATTTCAGGTGACGATCAATCAAAAATAACTCAACAGGATTTCACGGCTGATTCTATTGTTTCTGCGCAACAGCCTAGGAAATCTGTGCGTGGTAAGAAAGGCAAGATGAAAAAGATTGCGAAGAAGTACGCTAATCAAGATGAAGAAGAATACCAACAGCGTATGGATATCTTGGGTTCTACTAAAGGTTTGGAACGCAAAATTCAGAAGCAGAACGAACAGGAAAAGATGCGCTTAGAGAAACAAGCCAAACAGATGCAGTCAAAGAAGATTCGTGAGGAGAAATTGATGGAGAAAGAGCGGCGCATGAAGCTGCGTCGAGAAGAAGAAAGATCGAATATTGAAGACAGCGATGATGATGAAGAAGAGACTGGCTTAAGTGAAATGGCAAGTGTCTCATTGGATAGCATTACTGGCGCAGTATTCAAGGAAGATAAGATCCTTGAAGCTATTCCCACATTTGCACCATGGTCAGCTCTGAAAGACTGTAAATACAAGGTGAAGCTGGTTCCGGGGACCACTAAAAAGGGCAAAGCTATTAAAGAATGCCTATCTGTTATTTTCCGGATGAAAATTAGCGAAGATGATACCGCTCTGATGTCTCCACATGAGCAGGATTTAATCAAGTCTCTACGCGATGAGGAGATGATTCTACCTGTTGGGGTAAGCAAAATGAAAGTGATGGCTACGGGGATGAAAAACAGCAAGAAGAAGTAAGAAATACATCGCTGTATGATATTCTTTAGCAGTATCTTATGATTATAAGGATTGTCTTAAAGTTTCACTGATGCGTTCGCGAGCTATACTCATGTAATTGAGGATGCCTTGCTCTGAGAGGTCAATTTGTCTTGAAGCTTCTTGGGAAGGCGCTCGAGAGACTCTGCCAGCTACAATTGTAGAGTCTGGCTGCATCACAATACCAGCATCAATAAATTCGTCAATAGTTAGCGCCAGAATGTCGTAGTTCTCAAGCAAAGTGCGTTTGTTAATACCGGAACCAAGGATCATCTCGAGTGCTTCACGAATAGAAGTGACCAACGAATGCAAAAGCAACTCATTTTCATCTGAAGGGCCAATCAAATAAATAACAGCATCTCCGCATTCTTTAAAAGTGGCAAGATTGCCGTCGTAAAGGATAACTTCCGTAGGATCTTTGTGCGTCTTCTTAGCCAATCCCGTTTCGAGCTCCACTTGCTTCGCCTCCGAGCTATAGGGGTTCTGGCCAGGCTGATGTGGGTGGTCATAATATTTCGCATATATTCTCTTCCCAGAAGAGTCAAGGACGATACATGCAAGCACGCTGTACAAGCTAAAGTTCGTCATCTTTTTTAGGAGTCGTGTATGGTGAAGACAGGTGGACCCCGAGAGAGCAACCTCTGAGTGTTAGTTTCCCGCCTGGCAACGCAGAGGCTGACCTTACTTCACCACCAAGCTTACCATTCACATTTCTGCACAGGCTTGTTTAAGCTGTTGCCCAATTCTGACTGAAATGTCTGACTTGTTTTTTGACTTATCGAGGATTTCGGTACTACAAATATTGCGGTCAGTGGGAATTGATAAGGCCTCGCCAGACGTTATTGATGTTGTGGCGGATCTTCTGACTGCATTCCTCGAACGAATCGCCAAAGACGCTGTGACGTATGCAAACATATGTGGTCATGCGGAGCCTGACATCTCAGATGCAAGATTCGCGATGGAACAACTGGGCCTCCTTAAACCGCAAGTAGTCGTTGACCCGCTGCCTCGCGATTATACATCGGATTTCCGCAACATGTACCTGTACGAACTCATACCTGGCACGGCTACGGATATTGACGTTGCATTCAAACAGGCTGCAGACGAAGCTGAAGACTCTGAAGCTGTTAAAAGATTTGCAGATTGGGCTAACTCGGCTCAATTTTCGGATATTAGAAGAGTCGTGAACTATGCTAATCAGCCGCTCGCCGGCAGACTCGCTTCTTCAGGTGTTTTCGATGTACAGCCGCCTGTCGACTGGCTCGAGGATCTCATCAAACGCCATACACGTGTGGGCCAAGAAACAAAATTTTTAGATACTGTCCTGTCTTCACGTCTCAGGCCCATAGATTCTACGATAATGGCTGAGGTTGCTGCGACTTTCCCAGAACCTGATGAAGAGACTAAGCAAAAAGGTCTGCCATAGTTGTCATAGTATCAACCTGCTTCTATGCCTTTCCTCTTGTATACACTACCTAATGATTTACGACCCCGGAATTGATAAAATTGCAGCAATTATTATATAAGAAAGATTATTAAACGAACGAATGTGATTGTAAAAGAGTGGAGTGGTAAAGGGGAAAACAAGTCGCAAATCATACCTTGCTCGGCATATGTCTTGATCCTTTAATTATATATGTTATACGCAATCAGTTCTTAGTCGCTTCGAGAACACGATTTTGTATGACCTTCGGTGTAATCTCTTTGCTAATGGTACTTTCCTCGCCGGTCAGTAAATTGGCATCTTGTATCATTTTAAGTACCGACTCTGGAATAGTACTGAACTCAGTATTATTCTCAATCAAACTGTTGACAACTTCAATAGACAAGAAATATCTCTCACTGGCCTCGTAATTGAGAGCATATTGAGCATCATTTCCATTAGCACTAGTTGTAGCTGCGGCTCCAGATGATCCAGGTAAAGGTCCTTTAGTTTCTTCGCTTTCACCATCATGCAAAATATTAGGCGTTATGACAGTTGATAAATTATGAATAGTCATTTTCGAACCATCTTCTTCGCCCAGCTCTGAAAATGAAGCAACCCAATTTAAGAAGTCGAATAAAACCAACATGCAGTCCCTGTTAGATCTTGGTAACAAACAACACGTGATATGTATCATTTTCTTGCGTTCTTCTGTATCTTCAATCTTTGATAAAGATAGCCAGAGATCATATAGGTGTCGCGTAAGCAAAGGATCAGGCAGTTCTCGCAAAAACTTTTTTAAAAGCGCTGCAAGTTGCACAGCATTTTCTTTTCCAAGAGAATGATCATGATGGTCAGGCGTCGCGTCAATTGCTTCAGCTAATTCTCGCAAGCGTCGGATATTGCCATTCTTACGGAATACACCCTCAACAGCCATACCGACTTGCCTCATTGCACGAATAATCTCGTCGACAAATGACGGTATGCGATATGTACCAGAATTAGGTCCAAGAGAAGACTCCACTCCATACTTCTCAGTCAAAAGACTAAGAGGAGCGCCGAATACACCTGAGCCTGTCTTTTTCTTATTTTTTGACGAGCGGCCGAGTAGCTTGTCAAGAAAATTGGTGGGCTTCTTAGAATTGGCACCAATATCAGCGAGCTTCATTAGTTCTGCAGGTGTGTATAATCCTTTCACTGTAACTGCAAGAAGCTGAACTGCAACATGCCGAACAACAAAATCTTCAAGATCTGAAAGTTCACAAAATGCTGATTTCCGAAACTTTGGCAAATCTTTGTCGCTACTCATGTCAGAGAAATTATCGGCACTGTTAATTCCGTGATTCTCTTTATTCTCATTAGGCACACACGACACATCCATGTCAACAGAATAAAGCTTCCTAGGAGATTCGATAATGCTTTTTTCAGTTTGATGTCGAAATGCATTGGGCCGAAAACTCTTTGCATTCTCAACCGCAACTATGCGAGGTATATCATTTAAAGTAAGATTTTTTTCGCTTCTTAATATATCTGATGCTCTATGAACAGCTTCGACTCTGGATTGAGAGTCCACGGACAGATTCGTTCTGACAGAAATTTTGGATCTAGCGCTCGCGGAAGAAACATTTCGCATTGCTTTTCTGGCAACAGCCGAGTTAGAGACATTGGAAGATGCTGAATTGTTATGCCCATTGGTGACATGCTGCTTGGGTGTCTTTTCAGGATTCATAATTTCTTGAGAGGGTACACTTGAATCGTTCATACCTTCATTTTCATCCTGGGGTGCGAAGGAAACATACAACCGAGCCAATGCAATTTGCAAAAGAAACGAGAACTGAGATAGCCTAGATACGTACATCAGTCCTTCCTGTGCATCTGGGTATGTGTTGCAAGAACCACAGCATATGGCGTTGTTCTGTTTAGAGTATAGTATCTCGGACAAATCTTGGGTATTAAAGGCTTTGTCGCATACTGAACATTTCAAGCAACCAATATGCCATCGATGGTGCTCAAATCTGACGCAAGATTCCTCGATGCTAGTTCCACAGCCCATGCAAACATCAGCAGTAAGAATAGAGGAAGAAAAAGTCAGTTTTTGTTGTTTCGGGATTTCTAGTCGATCATTAGTTGCTCCAGAAAAATGAAGAGCAGGAGATTTCTCTGCAAAACCATGAAGAAGTATTGTCGCTAAAAGGCTCAAGCTTTCGTCTGAAAGATGTTCCAAAACTTTTTCGGGAGTATCGACTTTGGCCGAAGAGGCAGGAGCCAGGACATCTAGCGATCTATAAATGGCCTTAGAGCTGGGTATATCATGGTCTAGGCGAATAGCCTCGCTCAGTATAAGCCGGATCAACAGCTTTAAATGATGAGCAATCTCTGTCACTATATTTAGCAGTTCCTGGTTCATTAAAACGTTGTCAGAGGCTTCATCAGTCCGAGTGTCAGTTTGCACACCACGAGATACAAGAGAAAGATAGCTTACAATCTTTTTGCAAAGGACTTTTGGTTCACGTCCTGCGAATGTTCGGTCGCTTTTACTTGACCCTGCTCTGGCATACTGTGCCTTTTTCCCAAGCGCTATAAGTAAATCAATAGAAGCAAATAAATAAGAGACTTTCCATGACAAACCAGCGCACGCCATTAGACCGTCTTTATATTGCGCGACTGAGGCATACTGTAGCATTTCTGATATATAGGCAGCAGCAGCTTCTTCAAAAGCAGATAGAATTGTCCAGATACGATAGACTTTCGATGAGATATCTGTTTCCATCTCTCTGAGTTGTTTTTGATCCAGACTGTCCAGGTAGGACTTGACTTCAGTCGCAGATCTGCATAATTTTATATTCCAAAACTTGTTAATCATGTAGCATTCCGGGTGCCATTGTTGTTGGCGACCGTAACGGTAAATTAAAACAATTTGCTTCAGGATAGACATTTGGCAGCCCTCACAATGAGCTGCAAAGTTCCGTGAGTAGTGATAATGACAGTAAACATTACCTTCATGCTTGTAGTAATTATCTTTCAGACCGAATCTAGTTGGACACACAGAACAAGTGAAATGTTCGATGTGATATTTGTGTCCAACAGCGGTAACATATGAGGATCGCAAAGCGCCACCGCAAACATGACAAATAAGATCTAGTCGTCTGAAATAGTCACGCTCACAAAGCGGGAGTTGGGTACCGGGAGACGCAGGGTCATCAATAGGGAAGAACTTCGATGCTACTTGCGATCCACAGTCGACGCAGGTAAAGCATTCTATGTGATAGGTTGCATCTAATGCACGTACAAATTGG
Source organism: Tortispora mauiana (assembly GCA_030570615.1). Lineage (NCBI taxonomy): Eukaryota > Fungi > Ascomycota > Trigonopsidomycetes > Trigonopsidales > Trigonopsidaceae > Tortispora > Tortispora mauiana. The sequence goes on from JAJLWG010000003.1 coordinate 278,183, forward strand.
CCTGATAGTTGCTTACCGCATTTCTTGCAAACTTTGAGAGGCTTAGCGCGAGATAGGAGTGAGGCATTTGAGTTCTGATCATCGCCTTGGGAACTATTTGAATCCCTTTTCTGTGGAGTTTCCACAGATCCTTTCAACGAATCTGATTGAGATACTGTGGTCAATATAGCCGGTCTCTCAGGAAGATCCAAGGAGCTTCCGGAAGAATCAGTTTGTGTTTCGTTCTGTGTAGGCATTTGAAAAACTAAATAGAGCTTTGAGTCTGAGGGGTTATTTAATGCAAAGAAAAATAGAAGGACAGGGGGTATAGGATAGGTCAAAATGAACCTCCTATAAACGCGAAGAAGTGGGCAGCGGCAAGTAAACTGACTTTAAGAAGCGGCGATGCGTTATGGTATATCGTTTAGGTGGTATTAGCTGTTGTACAGACACTTCCTGTAGTCCCCTTGTAACAGAGCAAAGCGTTGACAGTGTTTGCGTTAGACAGCAGCACCGTAATAGGAAACGGATAAACAAACTTATATGTTTGCAGAAGCTTACAATTAAAAGATCTCTTCCGCAATTAGAGTGTAACTTGAAACTGTGCGCAGGAGCGTTACGGAGCACCTAAGTAGTAAAAGTATAGATGAGAGCCCTGGCGTGATGTGGTTAGGTTGATTGAGCTGGATAAGAGCGATAGCGAATGTAGGCGACTTTTTATTGGTTTGCAGGAACCTTGTGATGCAAGCCTTAAAATGGCAAAAAGTTCCGAAATTTGAGTGAGAAGAGGAGTTAAAGAAATAAAAAGATGAACAAAAGCAGGGTCTAACCTTTTGGTGTTGCGTTACAGATGTCAGTGTCCTTTTTCGTAGGTAGGCTCGTTGGTAGGGTAAACGCACATAGACACTTATCGCCTGTTGTTATGCGGGGTCAAGCGATCCCTTTTTCTCCTTCTACGCCGCTACGTTTTATTTGCTTAGCTCCTTTTAGAGTTTGAGTACAACTTTATATTGCTTCATATCGTTGACTACTGTGCGAATCATTTTCGTGTTCTGCCCATAGAGCTTGTTTAGTTTTGGCAAAAACTTTTGCCAATACGTTTAACCTGCTGTGCAAAGCTATTCATAGATCTCTATGTATATTCGTTCTATATTTGTGCGTGAATGACTATATTTAGCACTTTTTTTATACTCCAACTAATTTAATAATTAAGGTTAAGTAGTAAAAGAGCTAGCTTTGACTAGGGCGTTATCGTTCTAGCTAATTCATGCTAGCGGTTTAATTGCTGCTTCAAATAACGCTCTAACTAAAACAGTATCTAGGGTACCGTTGAGAGCGCACTTTGCTTTGGCAAAAGTTGTAACTGTTCTTCGGCCGGATATTCCAAAATGTGAACTAGCCTGGTTTACATTATCTAGGTTAAGCTTATAGGTCGCGTGTGCTATAAATACTAAAGGGCTAGACCTCTCGGTAGCGCGTGCTTAATGGATCGATAGAATATTGCGCGAGAAAACCTTTCTGGCAAATATAACGCGTTGAGATTATTTTTGTGCTCTCTGAGAGCTGATTAAGTGCTGTTGTCAAAATTATTGATTGCATGTCAACACGTCAAACATGTCAATTTAATATAATTTAAACTTTCTTAAAGATAAGAAAAAGTATGTAAAACTCACCAACATGAGCATTAAGCGTATGCGGTAGTTTTCATCCTATTCAACGCATTTTTGCATGCTGTCACTTTTCTGCGCGTTCGCCTTCAGGTCGTATTCGAATGTCCAGCGCTTTAAGAAACTCGTCTCGTTGAAGATTGTTGCCTGCATCAATGTCTCCTGCTTTCGACTCAATAAAATCGATCTCCTCGCCAGGCTCAAGTCCAATCGTCATAATTATTTGAGCAACTCGGCCAAAATAGCTTCGCAGGTAAAACTTGTCAGGTGGACAAATGTGCGCAATTATAGATGCAACGTCCCTTTCCACTCTGATTGCTCCGATGTCGTCAACTTTGGTAGAGCTTAAGGACCATAGTTTCTGCTCCAAAACTTTAGCAAGAGATGCGGCAATCAGCTTTTCCAATTCAGAAAAGAGGTCTGTAGTCAGAATCTTCCGGTACGGGGCAACTAAAGCGTTCCACTGGTGCGAGAAGTACTCTTTAACATGAGAATCTTCATTCTTATGGTTCGGTGACGTCGCGTGAGCAGAAGGCCTATAGTCTGACTCTTTGAATGTGTTGTTGATAATAGGTCGAATACGCGGTCTAATAAGCTGTGAGAACACAATTGACAGCGCATCTGCACAAATATTCTTCACTCGACTCGAGTAAGACGGTGTGATGCTTTCCAAAGCGTCATTCACGATATCTGCATCGTTTTCTGTGATGTAAAGATCGGCAACAATATTGTATACTGTCTGGTTATGGACAGACTCTAGAAGATATTTCACACTGACATCTAAGCCATTTAGTAGGATAAGAAAATTCCTGTCGTAACTTGAGAATGTAGTGGTAGGGGTGAAGATATCTGGAGAGTTGGATCTTCCAACAGCAGCCACTGCCGTTGCAGCAGCTTTCTGTAACGACAACCCAATGTTGTGCTTGGAAGACGAAACTGTGCGTCCACCTAAAGATATTTGAGATACAGATGGTAAGCTGCTTGAGGTTTGATCTGGTCCATACTTGCCCACAGATGCATTAAGGTCATGCAGTCGTCTTTGCAGAATACCGATAAGGTCAACCTCGAGGATTCTGCGCATATTGGATAACAGAGACTTCGAAAGACGAGCATTACCTGTAGATAAAACACGAAGAAGAGCATGTTTGAATACATACATGGAATCGTCAATAACAGAAGAAATAAGAGGGGAATCTGCAGAAGGAACGGTTGCTTCGTCAGGGTATTCGTCTAGCTCAAGTGCTTTCTCGACGCTTCTCCTGAAAAAGAAAGTTGCCATAGATTCATACTGTTTTTCGACATTGCTATTGATCTGACGGGTAATCGAACTTGTCTTTATTATATCCGGTAGAGCGACTTTTGACGTCGTATTAGTATAGGCTGCAGCAGATAGTGAGGCTAAAGTATTGGTATATCGGGTCCAGTTAGACAACATGAGTTCCATTTCCGCCATGATAACGTCAACAGATTTGCTATCAAATCTTTCTGAGGGGTCCTTTTCTATATCGTCGGCGGACATGGCTGTGGAAGTGAATGCCGATGCGAGATAGGGGAATGCATAGTTAGATATTTCTTGTAATACAAACGATAATCTGCGTCCTTCTTCAAACGAGTCCAGTATTATCATACCATGAGTATCTGCTTCTCTTTGTATAGCAGGAAATGTTTGTGGAAAGGCTTCCAGACCATAATGTTTTTCAACAAACGCTTTGTGCTGGAGAAGTAGGGATGTGATAGAGTCCAAGAACGACCCAAAAGCGTTTCCGTATAGCTTTGCAGACGTGTATGGGGATACCTCTGACATATTATTACGTATTGACCGTCCTTGAGACGATATGATAGAAGCTATAAATTTTGCGTAGAGTTCGAGACCTATCTGTGGGCGGTCTATTAGCGGAAACAGCTTGAAGAATCGAGATATCTGTTCCATATTCATATTTTGGGCCGCTTCCTGGAACTTCTCGGCAAACAAAGCGCTCAATTTATTGCATGCATTATTTATCACGTCCTGCGGATAATCTGGATACTTGCTTGAAGGAACCATCCTTTCAGTGAAAGCGCTCGACCGTATGTTTTCGGGTACCTTACGTGCCTGATCCACGTAAACGGCAGCTTGATCCCATTCAGAATTTTCCATTGATATCTGCATACTTTCTATCGCATTTCTCAGCACTATTGTTTGATTAACAAACTCTAGAGCTTCGCTGATTCTTTCAGCTTCTTTCGCACATCCACGAACGCTCTGAGAGAGACTAGATGCGGACGATGCAATCGAGGATACTGACGATGCAATTGAGCCAAGTGCGACTTCCTGCTTTGTGAACCTTGCATGTAAGCTATCGATTCGCGATATTTGCCGTGAAACTTGTGCTTTTTTTAGTTCTAACGATTCCATTGTTGGCGGATATGTCGAAGCTTGGGAGGTGTCAGTCAACTACAGAAAGGGGTGATATCGGAATCTCCGAAAACAACTAGCAATCAGCATAAAATAATGAATAATGAAAAACATAAATATAGTGCACCTAGATAAAACAGTAAAACTAATAACATTTGGCTCCTTTGTTTGCTTGTTTGCCGGCTTTTAGCTAAGGCGAGACCTACTCGTAAATGTCAGGACCAAGTTCAAATTTCAGGTTTGAGGTGCGACGCACCATTACGCGACCAGCGCTGCTTCTTCGTCGAGACAAATCCACTAAACTGACATTTGAGGTTGACCTTTCAGCACAAGTCGCGTCTTGTGAATCAAAAAGGGGAGAACTGAGTCCGTTCCATTTCTCGCCGAACTGAAGCTTCTTTTCGGTAAGCGACAAGTCACTGCCCAAAGACGAAAAGCTCGATTTCCGACTACCTGTAGTAGTGAACCGCGTATTATAGTCCAAAATATCTCGCGGTAATGCCATTCCGGTTCTACTGTGTCTTCGATTCTTCTTCAGAAGCGTGAATAACCGTCTGAGCGCTGCAGATCTGTTTCCGGGATCATTCAGCCGGCGGTATGATTCGGAATGAGCATCAGCAAATCTTTCACGCGCTGTTTTTACGGCATTTCGCGCAACAGAGACTGGCGGGGAGTTTATATCTGCTATCGGCGAAATTATCGGGGCGTCCCGCACAATATCGTAGGCATCCATCAGAGCCGCATCTTCCTCAGCAGACCAAACGATACTGGCAGCATTGCTGGCATCGGAATCAATAGAGGAATCAGAATAATATCCATCACTGATACGAAAATACGAGTCATCTGATATATTATCGTACACTTGTAATTGAGGCGTCGTGACAGCCATCACGTTCTCTGAGTCTTTTGATCGATGATTAATCGGTTTCTTTGAATCTAAGTTTAAATAAAGAAACCGAGATCTTGAATGAACGGTTTATTCTTGTTAAGGTTTGCGCGTTTGTGTTCGCTCTTTCCAGGAGTACAAATGTTCATAATGCTTACAATCGGTCCATACTGCTCTATATTTCAGGATGACTGATGTGTATTCATTATATGTTGATTGCAAAAGTACATTAAAGCCAATAGAACATCTAGATCAATGTCTATCGGTGTTTTGTGGCATTTGACCTGTAGATGAGTGTACACTAGCCCCACATAAATGACGCTCTATTCCTCACCGTAGTTCATCATATTAGGTCAATAGCACCTGCGCCCTTGAAATCATACATGATTTGAAGACGGTAAAAGAACATTTTCTAGTCGGATAGCAAATGCTTTGAATCAAATAGGATGTTTTAGCACTTATAGACGAGACGATCCAAGGCTTTATAGCGATCGGATCTTGTTGTCATGTCAACGGCTGGTTGACAAAAAAAAACCGTGCAACAACAGCATGGCCTGTTAAGGAGTGCTTAACTACATTTTAAGATAGGCGAACAAGCCTAATTCTGGTTCCAGTAGTTAAGGTCAATTTAACTAAGTGTGCATTTTGATTTGCAATCAGTCTGCTATCTGAATTGGGAGTACGGTATTTTGTTTGTATTGTCATAATATACGTTTTAATCTAAGTCACTCTCTCCTACATATACGGAACCGCTGGTACTTTAGCCGTGAATATCATCTCAGCGCTTAGCGTCATTGACTTCATATTTTAGTCGTTTTTCTTCTAGCATTTGCAGTATCAGTTTGCACGATCTCTTCACAATTCATTGATATAGTCACAATGAATTCCGAGAATCCTTTCGCTTCTATAGCCGGATCTGAGTCTACCCCTAGCGCCAACTACTGCCAATTGTCTGTTCAGGAGACATTGGATCAGCTCAGAACATCTAAGCAAGATGGCCTCTCAAACAACACTGAGGCTGAATCTAGGCGTGTAATGTATGGTAATAATGACTTATCTACCGAAGACGACGACAATATGGTCTTGGACTTTATCAAGCATTTCTATGAAGATCCATTGATCTTGCTACTTCTCGCTTCCGCCAGTATCAGTTTCATTATGAAGAATTATGAAGACGCTATATCGATTACTCTTGCGATTGTTATTGTCGTTACAGTTGGTTTCGTTCAAGAATACCGTAGCGAGCAATCAATAAAAGCACTCGACAAGTTACTTCCTCCCATCTCTCACTTGATTCGTGGAGGCCATAGAGCTGATGTACTCGCCAGTGAACTAGTCCCTGGTGATCTTGTCGTCTTTTCAGTAGGCGACCGTATACCCGCTGATTTACGCATCATTTCCTCTACAAATCTGGAAATAGACGAGAGCAATCTTACAGGCGAATCCACTCCTACATCAAAATCAACGGATCCGGTTCCCTCAACAGCTCCGATCGCCGATCGCTCCTGTATTGCATACATGGGTACGTTAGTATGTGAAGGTCATGGCCAAGGAATTGTTATTGGAGTTGGCAGATCGACTGAGTTTGGCAAGATTTTCAATATGATGTCTGACATCGAAAAGCCAAAAACGCCTCTACAGGTTTCTATGGATAGATTAGGCAAAGATCTTTCAATGATTTCCTTTGGCATCATTGGACTAATATGCCTAATAGGAATATTTCAAGGAAGGTCGTGGCTTGATATGCTTACAATTGGTGTATCACTGGCTGTGGCCGCTATTCCAGAGGGTTTACCTATCATTGTTACTGTCACTTTGGCGCTGGGTGTACTACGCATGTCTTCCAAGAAGGCTATCATCCGAAGACTGCCAAGTGTTGAGACTTTGGGTTCGGTTAATGTCATATGCTCTGATAAAACTGGAACACTCACTTACAACCAGCTGTCTGTATCGAAAATATGGGCATTCGGACTGGAAACGGATATGCGCGTTAGAAATGGTTATCATCAACATGAAGCCTGGATAGATCTTCCTCTTGAAGTACAGCACAGTCCGATATTTAACGCTACTATGACGGCGGCGGCGCTTTGTAACAACGCCAATTACTCGGAACAAGAAAAAAAGTACTTTGGAAACCCTACAGATATTGCGCTAGTCGAGTGTGCTAATGCATATGGATTTCACAGCGTCAAAGAGACGCATACCAGAATTAACGAAGTGCCGTTCTCTTCACTTCGAAAATACATGGCTGTTGCGGTTGAAAGTAATGCCCTGCCCACTGAAACTAAGTCCTCTTACTTAATTATTAAGGGTGGCGCTGATATCATTCTTCCCGCATGCTCGACTTTTTTTGCTCAGGATGGAAAACCATATCCTATGACTAAAGAGTCTCTCAGCGTGGTTAATGACCGGATAAATACATACTCTCGTGATGGATTTCGTCTAATATGTGTGGCAACCGGCTCCTCTAACAGGTTTGCTGGAATTGATAAATCACTCCCAAATGATCTTTGCTTTGTCGGTCTATTTTGTCTTTATGATCCTCCTAGACAAGGAGTTGATATCGCAGTGCGAACTCTTATCCGTGGTGGTGTTCGAGTTATCATGATTACCGGCGATAGTAAATTAACTGCTGTTACCATTGCCAAACAAATAGGTATCCCCTTATTCTATGGAGACGAAGAAAGTTCTATGGATGGTGATACTGTGGATCGTCTCACGGAAAGACAACTCGGAGAAGCTCTCTCTCGTGTCAATGTTTTTTGCCGCACTTCTCCCCAGCATAAAATGAAAATTATTCGAGCCTTTCAAGCAAGAGGTGATGTTGTCGGCATGACGGGTGATGGCGTGAATGATGCTCCTGCTCTAAAACTAGCTGATATAGGTATTGCCATGGGCAAGAGAGGAACTGATGTCGCAAAGGAAGCAAGTGATATGATTCTAACAGATGACGACTTTCCTACCATCTTGCATGCTATTGAAGAAGGTAAAGGAATCTTTCGAAATATTCAGAGCTTTCTTACTTTTCAACTTTCTACATCTGTGGCTGCTCTCTCTTTGATAGCTATTTCTACCATGTTAGGTTTAAGCACGCCGTTAAACGCCATGCAGATTCTTTGGATCAATATCATTATGGATGGCCCACCTGCTCAAAGTCTTGGCATTGAACCAGTCGATTCGACAACTGTTTTAAAGCCTCCTCGTCCTCGAAATGCCAACATCATCACTAAATCGATTATCATTCGTGTTTTAAGAGCTGCTTTTGTGGTTTTAAGTGGTACTCTTTTTGTATACACGTTACAAAGCCAAGATAACATTGTCTCTACCCATGACACTACTATGACTTTTACTTGCTTTGTATTCTTTGACTTGTTCAATGCCTTCAGTTGTCGATCTGATACAAAATCTGTGTTTTCTTTGGGACTGTTCTCTAATCGCATGTTTAACTACGCAATTATGGGTTCATTCTTGGGTCAAATGTGTGTTATTTACATGCCCTTTTTCCAGAGTATTTTTCAGACCGAATCGCTGAGTTCAGGTGAGATCATTAAGCTCATACTCATATCTAGTTCCGTTTTATGGGCTGATGAATTGGCTAAATTTTACACTGGTCGAAAGCAGATGCTATTTGGTCATATTCTTCCTATATAATATATATTCTATGACTCGATAGCGCAATAAAAATACAGTTGCATTAGGTGGTCATTAATTTTGAGTCTTCTCTTTCCAAGAATGTGCAGCTTTCAGGAAGTTAACATTAGCTTCTTGAGCAATTTTATCTTCAGGAAATTCATAATCTGTATATTCTTCAAAAACATTTTCGCCCACTTTCCTCTGTTTGACAATCATTTGGGGCTGCAAACTAATAGCTTTCTGTAACGTATCCTGAGTTCCATAAATTTCTTCAAATTCTTTCCAGGCTGCTAGAATAGCAACGCGATCATTAACTTGCGAGCTCTTCGAAAAATGAATAATGGCTTTTTCGAAAACTTTGCGAGCCCTGATAATGCCTAACTCGGTGGCAGGACGTTCTGAAAACTCCACAGTCTCATCTTCTTCATAATCAATATCATCTTGCTTAACATTTTCCCCTTCAGGATCAGGTGCAACCAGTTCAAATTGCACTAGCGCAACCCATGGTTCATATGTTGGAATATCTTTGATAAATCTTTCGAACAGTGCTCGCACCCGTCCATACTCTGCTTCTTCAATCTCAAATTGTATGTACCCAGTCCATAGATCTCCTCTTTTAGACATCTCCGGTATGTTCAGAGCTATTTCAAAAATAGCCCTAGCGCGTTCATCTTCGCCTAAATTCTGTTCCATGTTAGCAAACGCGATAAACGGTTCCGGGGTATTAGAGAAGTTCTGGCAGTATTTCTCATAAAGGATCCGGCATCTTTGAAATTCGCGTAAGTTTAATTCAAGGTCAATGTAGCCTTTAAATAGGCGCGGTTTAGGACACATTCCAATTGATTTGCCTAGTAGTTTTCGAGCCTCAGGTAACAATTTTCGTCTTATCATTAAATTCGCATACAAAAACCAAACCTTAGCGATCGTAAACGATTTATGAGGGATCAGGTTCAAGCAATCAGAGTATATTCTGTCCGCTTTTTCTATATCATTATTAGCAACTTCCTCCCATGAAGCGTAATAAATAAACAGATACACGAATTCTTTCCATGTATTTTTGTCTTTCTGTTCAGGAATTTGAGTGATTGCGCGATCGAAGAGTGCTCGTACTTGTTCAGCAGAGAAAAATCCTATAGCCATTTGCAAATATGCTATCCAAGTACTGTAGTTTTTTGAATCTGAACTTAGTATTTTTTCATACACCGATTTCCTCTCAACGGTGATAACATGTGTAAGGTCTTCAGGGGAACCATGCAATTTTTCAAACGTAGCATATGCAGTATACAGCCGGTAAGTCTGATTAGGAGGTAGTACCTGAAGGCCGTGTCTGTATATGGCGCGAGCTCTCTGTAATTCATCGACAGAAGCTTCCCAGCGAGCAAATTCGATAAATAAGGTCTCATCCAAGTTTGCTATTCGAGTGGTGGTGTCTATAGCGTTAGTGTAAACTAGACGAGTTGATTTTAAAGACCCATGGGCATTCTCAAACGCAGCCCATTTTATCCAATTTTCTGATTGTGGAAAGGCCTGACACAGACTCTCAAAAATTACGTGTGCGTTTGCCCACTCTTTGTAGCGGCACTCCATGTCGATCCACGATAGCATAGGTTTTGGATTGGTTGCAAATTTAGCCCATCTACTGAACAATTCACGACATTTAGGTATATTGCCTAGTTTCTCTTCAACTTGCACATACTCGTACCAGATCTTTTCTATTGTAGGCAACAGTACAACAGACTGTTCCAGGAGGTTGCGAGCATGGTTGATGTTCTCATTCTTCAGTTCGCTTCTAATGTAGCGAAGCCGCAACGGGACGTCATATGGATGCAAAGATAATGCTCTTTCAAATATAGATCTAGCTCTAGCAAATTCCTTCTGTTCGGCTTCCCATTCTGCGTATCTGATCCATTGTTTGATATCATGCGACTTCCTTTGGAGTGCACCTTCGTACTCTTCCCTTTTACGTCGCTGGAACTCGCTGAGTTCCTCTAGATCAGAGATATCAAGTTTCACGTTCTTCTTTCTATCCTGCCTTAAAGCTTGTGCTTCGGCCAAAATCTGTTCTGAGGAAATCTGAACAGGCGCCGGCGCCTTGTTACGGACAGTAGAGCTGCCACTCATAATAATGGTCAAAGTGAAGAGGGTGGGTTGAGAGGTGGGTGGATTAGTCTATATGGACTAGCCTAGTAGCGGCGACCTTTCCTTTACCAGCAAAAAACGATGTTAGCCACACAATTCATGTCTAAGAATCTACATCCATAATATCCTTGACAATTCCTAATGCCTCAGCATAGGGAACTGTAATTTTCTGGACTTCACGAATTCGTCCAATCGCTTGAAGTATCTCACGCAGTAGATCTTGCTTCTTGTATCCGCACAATGAAGGGTCCCAGTTTGGATCAGCATCTCCAGGACCGAGCAGCTCAGAGAACAGTTCTTCTAGTCTATCCTTCAGCCCTTCCTGCGCCAACAGGCGCGCATACATGAGCATATGGTTTTTTAACTCTTCAGACAGGTTCAGCAGCATAGCCACGCCCATACGGTTCTCCAAGTGGCCCGTCGAGACCACACTCCCGATGTTTTCGCATCCTTCACGCATTTGGGCAGCCTTAACAAGCCGTTGAAGAAGTCTTCCTCGTCCATGCAGCAGCAACTGACTATCTGTGCGTCTTTCAGCTGCCCCAATAACGCCACCAAGTTTGCGAACGACGCTGGAATCCCAGTACTGGGATCCAACAGCCCACCACGATTCAGAAATTCTATGCCAGGACAACATCTCTGAGGAAAACGCATACGAGTCTCCAGTTGTCAAAGATATAAGTGGCGCCCCTGCCTCTGAAATACCGCATTGCGTGATCGAAGGCGCTTTGTGAAGTTGATGATCTGACAATGCCGCGCTATCAAGGATAGGGGCAACTGAAACAGGCGCATGTAGCGCTTTACGTGCCAGTATATCCCAGGCGTATACCAGTCCTGTTGAAGTTAGAACCATTAAAAACCGGTCATTGCATTCCGCAAAGCAGGGTACCGATTCGAGTACTATAGGCGGTAAAATGCGTCTTCCCGCCGGTGAGTATATGTGAACAGATCCATCTTCGGTCAATGCAGTCCAGAAATTCAAGCTTGCTGTAGCTAATATGACAGTTCTCGGCAGAAAATCCTGCCATATGATAGTATCTTTTTCAGAAAGGATGAGTCGAGTTGGAGCCCTTTCTGATCCTGAGCCGTTCCGGATTTCCAGAACAAACGGGCATTTGTTGGAACGGAAATTGATCACAGTTTGCACTTTTGGAGTAGCCAGTCTTACTTGAGACATGGCTAGTGCAGGCGATACAACTGCGGGTCGAATATAATCTGGAAATAGCTTATCAACAGAGTCGGTCGCAGTTTTCTTTGTATCATTACCATTCTCTTTATCATTATCTTCAGTGACTTTCAATCGGCGCTTATTTCCTACTACCAACGTAGATATTCCACCAGAGGGGAGAACATTAGAAGGTTTTGAGTAATCTGTCGCCGTTCTATTATCTGAAGTAACCAACTGCTGGTTAGTGTGTTGCGCTGTCACGATCGGGGCCGAGGAGAGTGCGTTATCTTGCTGGCTTCTGCTAGTTGATACAAGCTGAGGCGCAACGCGTTTACGTCCATCTTTTGTAATCGAGACTTTTTGTTTAGTAGGTGTGTTAGTGGTAGAAGCACTATATGAGTTGCTATTCACAGAAGGAGGGGCAGCTCCAGAGGTTATAACGGCAGAGGCGGGTAGTTCTGCAGTGGCATCTGAGCGAGCCACTGCAGTTTCTGGAGAAGGTGCTGACTTCGATGTTGATACCGGCTCAACTAATACAGGTTTAGTAACAGTCATATTTTTACTCTCAGAATCACCCATAAGGTCATTCATGCGAGATTCATTCTGAATTGATTCCTTTTCAGCAGCAATTCTTTCAAGTTCGAGCTGCTTAACTGATTCTGGGAAATAGGTCATGTCTCCACCGCCGCCAAATTTGGCAAGCTGCTTTTCGTTTTCAGAAATAGGGACTACGGGTCCCAGTTCGGATTCTTCGAAGCAGAATACGACAATAGAACCATCCATTGAGGCAGCATAAAGGTTGAGACCGTCCGGGCTCCATCGTAGATCCGTAAACGTTTTATTCGCAGAATTTTGAGCAACAAATAACGGGCGCGGGTTTGTAGTGTTCCATACTGACACAGATTTGTCTTGTCCCGCAGCAGCAATGTAAGTTGCGAGGATGCGTTTGTCTGAAAGCGAGGAGTATATGCGAGGGGAGAATGTTACGACTTCAATTGGCGCTTCGTGGCCAATAAGGCTAATGTCACAAGACCAAGACCCGCGGGATATTATGGCCACAGTAGGCACTGGTCCATTTATAGCGTTTGCAGCAGCAATGTGGTTGCCTTCTGGAGACCAGGAGAGACGTCTGAAATAGGTAGTTAATGGAGAGTTTTCGAAAGGTTTAGTGATAGTTTGTTCCAAGGAAAAGGAGAACTCAGTAGGAGAAGATCGATGGTAGCGGAATATTTTCACAGTTCGATCGTCTGAAGCGGTTGCGAAGAATTTGCCGGCTGGATCGAAGGTTATGCCCTTGACGAGGGACTGGTGCGCGTCAATACGCTTTAGTTTCTCGAAAGTAGAGCCAGACCAAACAATTATAGCCGAGTCCAGTCCCACAGACACAAGTATAGAGGAATCAGGAGCCCATGCGAGATCCTGTACGTCATTCTCGTGGCCAACGCAGCGTTTTCGGACAATCCAGCGTTCGGATTCGGCTTCAGTTGCGCCGAATTCGGCCATAGGAGCGGCATCTATGTCGTGTTCCCATATTAGCACTACTCTATCGTCTGAGCCCGAAGCCAAGTATCTGCCGTGCGGCGCAAACCGGACATTCGTAACGGCGCCAGTGTGTGTGCTCATGCTGGACAGGAGACGCGTCTTGGACGGGTTAGGTAGTTCGAGAACGTGATCGGTGCTCCAGAGACACACTTTGCCATCCAGTCCACCTGAAGCAAGCCGCTTGCCATCCGGTGAGACATCTATTGAGTAAATGTCAAAGAATTTATTCTCATCGCGGTGCGACAACCACGATGGCTTCAAAATCTTCATAGTGTCGAGTGGGAAGTTACGCTAGTAAGAGTTACCGTGTAGTTCATATACAGTAAGTAGAGAGGTATTCGCGCTACAAATATATCGCCAAATTACGCTGCCGTTTATTTCTATTCTACTAAAAGATTAAATTAGTTGTCTGACTCTAGGTTAATAGAATCGCCGAATTTGGCGTACAAATGCACCTTCAAGTCGGCCAGTTTGGTCTTCAGATCGTCGATTTCTGCACTGTAGCCGTCAATCTCGCTATCGATTTCTTCTTTTTGCTTCTCTAATCTCTCTACAACTTCAGACTGCGGCAATTCAAACAGCGAAGTTCCGATTTTCATCGCTACCATTTCGTCTTCGTCTATGAGTTCGATCTCCAGACCTGCGTCTTCGATCGTTTCCTTCTTTTTGTTCAACTGCTCAATCTCCTCGTTCAAATTCGACACCCGGATATTCAGCTTCGAAAACTCGTTGATCTTTTCTTGGTCTTCCCATTGGACATCGACCTCGGCCGTCTTCCCTTGCTCCAGCACTTGCATTCTTGGTTCTCTGGGTGTCGCTGTACAAACTGCGCTCACTCCCACTTCGCCTTTTTCACGCCAATGCATAACACCAATAAGCGGATTAGACCCCGCGACAACCGCCATCCTGGAGAACATCATGACAGATACGGCCATGTGAAAAGATCTAGACCCGCTAGAGAGTTTGATCGGTCCCCGCAGAGACACAACAACTACCGCGGTCACCCTCCTAGACAATCTGATCTACCACCCAGACCCCGCCAGTCCTGGTGGAACATAAAGCCCGAAGGCCTAGAGAACATATCTGCAGCACAGGCAAAAGTCAGCGGCCTGTTCACTGAAACCAGAAATGGTCTGTTAGAGCACCCGAACGCCCCCGTCTCTGACATCCTCAAACGAATACAGATACCTGGCGTCTCAGTGCCTTCTACTCTGCGTCCTTCTACGTCTAGAGCTGCTCGAAATCTCATAATATCTGGTTTCACCTCTGACGCCACAGAGAAGAGTCTTATTAACGCGTTTAATATGTACTTGAGATCCATAAACCTGGTCGAAGGCCAGCCTCCTAGAACGACAGATCCAGTTGTTTCTGCCTCTTTACAAGGCTCGCATCTCTTACTCTCGCTAAGAACTGCTTATGACGCGACCTGCGTCTTCGCCCTCAATGGTTCAACATTGTCATCTGCTGGCGTATCATTTGTTGTTGAAGTGAAACGGCCAGAATCCTACATAGCTCCGGAGCCGTTCACCCTCGCTTACAATTCGTCCGCTCAAAGCACCGATGATCTAATCGCAAAACACAACGTCCCTGAAAGCCCTACAAAAATATGCATCTCACAATTGCCTGAACACCTATCAGATTCCGAGGTAAAACAGATATTCAATGAATATATGCCATTGGACAAATTCTTGCTTCTGAAATCTGTATCAGACCCGAACTCTTCTTTGGGTACAGCATTCATAGATCTCGAAGACGAACAAAAGTCTACTGAATTTATCACCAAATTCAACAACTATCAAATTGAAAATTCCAACCTCATCGTCCAATACTGCTGCCGTGGAACCATTCAGACTTTGAGCGACTATAGCGACTATTCTGCGCTGCAACAATATATCGAAAATTCGGCTGCATCTCCAACAGTCTCGGTGAGACCTTCAAGGGTATTGGTGTTTTTTAATATGATTAATCCTGACGATTTGACAGATCAACAACTGGTTTCTTTTTACCGCGAAGATATCAAGAAGACATGCGAGAAGTATGGTGAAGTTATCAGCGTCAATATTCCTCAACCGTTGGGCATTGGCCGTGAAAATGCCGCCCTTGGAAGAGTGTATGTTGAATTTAAAGAAACAGCACAAGCGACGGTCGCCATATATGTGCTATCTGGCTTTCTATACAATGATAGAACAGTGATAGGATCTTTCTATCCTGAAAAAGACTATGAGGTAGGAGCTTTATGAGAGATATTTCTGAACGGAGTCATCATTAGTGTGCCTGACGAGCAGTTTGAACAAATCATCAGGTAATCGAGGCACGAAACTTATTGTGAGGCCTATTAACGTTCGCGATTGCAAGGGAGGAAGACTTCTTAATAGCTTATTAGGAGTTGCTGATTTAATAAGTTGATCACGTATCATTACCAATTGTGCCACTATACATAGTATGTTCATGTGAAAGCCTTGCGCAAAGTAGAAATCCCAGAGAGCAAGGGCTTCAGTCAATGGAGGTGTACAGGCTGAGAACGTCATTATTGATGCAAACCCATAAATCCTAGCAGTAAGTCCTCGCTTCCTCAAATGCTTATAGAGCGGCTTGTCTATGTTTTCTAAACACAAATCGAGCAGCTTAACGCCGATATGAACACCATCTAAGTTTGAACGAAAATATGTAGGACACCGTTTTTGAACAAATGTTCGAAATAGCCATAAGCCTTCTGATTCCGATTTGCACACATATAGAAAAAGAGCAGCCAAAACATTCATTCCTTGTACGTAGCCAGGATTCTCGGGGTTTTCCGCCATAGTGTGCCAGGCATACGCATTCAACACCCGTATTAAAGCCTCCTCTGGAACTCTTTGCTTAAAGCCCATGTCGCTTGCAAGTGTCCTAAACGTGTCATTTTTTATTTTTGCATATACTGGTGAAGGTCCTTTGTGAATTAAATTAATGTATCGTGCAGCAGCTTTGGTTGGCCGCTTTCTAAGAAGAATAGTCCATATCTCATCACGATATTCGCAAGGATGATCTGGAGTCTCAATCAGTCCGTCTAATATAATCCGCTTTCTAATAGTTCCTATATCCTTTTTTATATTACTAGGGCCGCTTGCTATCAGTTGTTCTAGTTCGTTCATTGTTGGATCGTGGCCGTAGAATCAATCAATGTGTTTGTTTACTTTCCGGAATGTTGTAAGTGTTAACTGGCAGTAGCAACGGTCCCAACTGTCTTCAATACTAATGTACAACTTATATCGTAATCATTCCTAACAAAGCCGCAATTATTTAGCTATTTAAGTCTCTAGCAGTTATATAAACTGCAGGGTTCGATTCAAAGCTGCACTTAGTGCTTCGGAGTTCCATTCCAGCCAGCTTTCAATGCTTCCAATCGTGTCATTCAAATCGATCTGGTTATTTCCCGAGTTTAATAACTTCTTAAACAAGGGCGCCCATATATCGTTACTCCAATATCTTTTCAAAGATGATCTCAGTTCCACTTCATTAGTGTGTGGGTTGCGATAAGTCACAATGTATGATCCAAAAAGTAAACAGTGAATGATCGCAGCCACTCCAAAATAATCCATCTGGTATTTCCATTTCAGCCCTTCTCGAATTTCGGTGCAATCCTGATTGTCTGTCTTCCAATTTGCAGAGAACATAACTAACTTATTAAACGCTGTCAAGTCAATAGATCTGCCAAAATCAATAAGTGCAACTCCATAATTCTTCCATTCTTCGGAATGTCGAGAAAATCGGCACTCAGGAATCAAGCCGTTCAAACGCACCATACAATTATCAGGTTTCAAATCACCATGGATTATTCCACAGCCATGAATTAAGTTCACTGTTTTAAGAAGGTCTAGCGTTAACAGCATAGATATTGACTCGTCAAGTTTCTGGCCCTGAGAATAGAGCGTGTTTATTAAATCCATTGTTGTACCCTGGTTATGATATTTCATCACAAGAACACTAGCGTCAGAATGTACAGAAATCTCAATGCTGTTCGTTATCGAGATTATATCCAGGTTTGAACGATTCTCGATCTCCCTCATGACATAATACTCCCATAGGTTGGCAGGAGATTCGATTTTCACAGCAACTTGTTCACCTTTAGATGAAACTCCAAGGTAAACAGGCGCATATGCGCCTTGTCCCAAGCACTTATTAAGCCGAATAGACAAGCCGCTTTGTGATTCGAACTGCTTTTGTTTTAGAATCTTTTCTCTAATACGCGAGTTGTTAGAAAAAATCATAGGAAGCTGCATAACTTGGCTTCGCCGCGCTTCCAGGATTCTGCGCTGCAGCTCAGGTTTGAAAGGATTATATTCTGCTTTGGTTAATATCACGTCTTTCGAAATGGAAAGATTATCAAATTTGGACTCACATTTTGCTTGAGAGAACTCGTCTTGAATTCTCGAAGTTAGGTCTGCGCCTAACTGGATATTCTGGTTATATA
Organism: Tortispora mauiana; assembly: GCA_030570615.1. NCBI lineage: Eukaryota > Fungi > Ascomycota > Trigonopsidomycetes > Trigonopsidales > Trigonopsidaceae > Tortispora > Tortispora mauiana. The sequence continues at coordinate 296,042 of JAJLWG010000003.1, forward strand.
AGTTTTCATCGCCATCGCTTTCAGACTCAGAGTCTGAAGTAGAATTCACAGAGCTATTTTCTCTGGGGCTGCCGTGTTGCGTAGGAGATAAGGGTGCATTGAACATATTGTATATGTCATCCTTAGCTCCTCGTGTATGCAAGGTCATAGTTGGGCTAGCCGGCCGACGGACAATTTCATCTTCGGGGAGTGAAAAATTTGCCAAAGTAGCAGTAGGTGTCGGCGGCCTAATTCTATCAGCATAAATGTTTTCACTGGAGTCGAATTCGACCTCGTAAATACCCATAAGCTTAGCTCGTATCTCTTCCGGGGAGTATTCTTGATTATCTCCAGGATATGCAAGATCCATATCAAAAGCTATTTTTTCAGGTTTTTTCGCTTTCACAGAAGCAGATCCATCTCTAAATACTGGTAGTTTATGGGCGTGTTGTGCAGGTAGAGAGTCGGAAGGAAGCGTTTGGCCGACCCAGGGCTGAGCTTCCATCTTGTTTTCTTTCCGTCTGGAAGCAAGAGTGCCTATCGAGTCCCATCCTTTAGGTCTTACTTTAAGAGCAGATTCTGCATCTTCGGAATCTGTAAACACCTGAAGCCTGGACTTTGGTTTGGGTAATGCATATTCGGGTTGATCATTGTTTGGCAACACGAAAGGCACAAATTGCTCATTTGATTTACTAGCCAATGCTGTCCGTTGTTTAAATACAGGTGATCGTGGCTCATTTGCGGCTGTATCGGCGGTAATTTGAGCTCTTCGACTGCAAAATTCGTTATAGCGGCGCTGGAGTCTCGCGAAGGGCTGAGCTGCACTTTGGAGACCCAACTCATAGACTTCATTGGCTTGAGTGTAACGACCGTTTATTTCTAGCCATGAGGCATAGTTCTCATAGTATCCTGCCAAGTATTTGCCAATTTCTTTCTGCATCATGAAATTGAAAGCTTCGCGGGGAGCATCTGAGTACTGAATGTATTCGAGCCAAACACGTAAAAACCTAGGATCGTTCTTGTACTGGGGTAAGTCTCTTAGCGTGTGTGTACAACGCTCAAGCAAACTTATTAGGCCAGATTTCGCATTACTTCCTTCAGGGAAGGAGTCATGGACCCATTTTAAATACTCTAGCCATACCAGTAGGGGATCATCTAGCTCATCAGCAGCTACTAGTGCAGTTTCGAATCGGTCTCTATCAGCTTCAAGTTCCTCTTCAGATACCTGCGACCCAAACCGTTTAGTTAATGCAGCAGCAGATCTACCAGACACTAATGGCGCTATATTCTCTTTGTCTTGTTCAATTACTCCAATATCCACAGCAGATTCCATAGCTTATTCCACTATTTGTTTACATTCGAGAAATCAGAAATGTGACCCAAGCGAACTTTATCTTCAAGCAAATGCGGCGGCTACTATGCCGGGTAAGTTACAAGCAATATTCGGCAAAGAAAAAATTTCCCAAAAGGGTAATAATCATTTTAGCGCTTTGCTATATAATAGATTACCATTTCGTGAAAAGGTGCTAGAGGCATAGAGACGTCGAGAAGTACTCCCTGCAAGTTTTTTCATTTCTTTTATTAATTGAAGAACATTGCTATTATGGATAATCAAACTATTGGTATTTTAGGAGGCGGGCAGCTCGGCCGTATGATGGTGGAGGCAGCCAATCGACTAGGTGTCAAGACTCTTACTTTGGATGCTCCTGGAGCGCCAGCTAAAGATATCGGTCCTGGCTTAGATGGCGATTTCAAGAATGCCGACGCCGTTTATGAGCTTGCTAAAAAGGTAGACGTGCTGACAATTGAGATCGAACATGTGAACGTCAGTGCCCTTGACAATATTCTGAAAACGTTGCCGAATGTCAAGATCAGACCTTCTCCAGCAACTATTCGCACTATCCAGGACAAATACCTTCAAAAACAGCATCTCATTGATCACGGTATCGATGTTACACAATCTATACCGCTAGATCATTCTGTTGCTGACATTCAAAGAGCTGGCTCGCTTTTAGGCTACCCATTTATGTTGAAAACCCGCAAAGACGCTTACGATGGACGTGGGAATTTTGTCGTCAAAAATTCTACTTCTGTAGAAGAGGCTCTTGGTGCTTTGAAAGGCAATTTATACGCTGAGAAGTGGTGTCCTTTTACCAAAGAGCTTGCTGTAATGGTGGTTCAAGATATCAACGGCGAATGTAAATCGTTTCCTACTGTGGAGACCATTCATAAGAACAGTGTTTGTCATGTTGTCTTTGCTCCTGCTCGTATTTCTGATTCAGTCCAAACTAATGCTCGTATTCTAGCTGAGCGTGCTGTTCATACATTTGCGGCCTTAGACAAACAGAACTGCGGTGGCATCTTTGGAGTTGAAATGTTTGTAACTCCTGATTCGCACGTTCTCATTAACGAAATTGCACCTCGTCCTCACAATTCTGGCCACTATACCCAAAATGGCTGCGTAACTTCACAATTTGAAGCTCATATACGTGCTGTGGCAGGTCTGCCTTTACCGAAGAGTTTGGATTTAATACCAAATTCTGCATCCGTTATGCTTAACATTCTTGGCGAGCCAGAGAATGCTCAATTAGATATTTGCAAAAAATCTCTTGAAATCCCCGGAGCTTGTATACATCTCTATGGCAAGGGGCACAGAGTGGGCCGTAAACTGGGTCACATTAATATAGTTTCTGGATCCATTGCTGGCTGTGAACATGAACTTGCCAAACTTCTACCTAAAGATGATGTTGCAATAGAAACGTTTGGCTCTAGTTGGACACCTAGACTTATTAAATCTACTTCCAAGACTCCTGCTGTTGGGATTATTATGGGATCTGACTCGGACTTAAAAGTTATGTCAGCTGCTGCTGATATTCTGCATGAATTTGAAGTATCATTCGAACTCACCATTGTCTCCGCACATCGTACACCTGACCGTATGGTAACTTACAGCAGAACAGCAGCTTTAAGAGGAATAAAGGCCATTATTGCGGGTGCAGGTGGTGCTGCTCACCTTCCTGGAATGGTCGCGGCCCTCACTCGTCTCCCTGTTATTGGTGTCCCGGTTAAAGGAAGCACACTTGATGGCGTTGACTCTCTTCATTCTATTGTTCAGATGCCACGCGGAGTCCCTGTAGCTACTGTGGCAATTAACAATTCCACAAACGCAGCTCTGCTTGCCATCAGGATGTTAAGCGTCAATGACGCTGCTCTTGCGTCGAGATTGGACAACTATATTGCTGATATGGAAACAACGGTTCTTGACAAGGCTGCGAAACTAGAAACTGTCGGCTACAAAAAGTATTTGAATCTCTAGATATATAATTGCAGTGCGTCTTTGAGGTCTATGTATTACATGCTTATTGTTAAAAATCTAACTGGTCGTATTGTGAGTTTATCACTGAACCTAATACCAAATGCACTCTGCCAGTGCAAATCAGAATAATTAATCCAGTTTATTGTGCCGATATGATAAAATTCGCAAAGATAGCTACAGCGAATATGCAGCATATCGCGGTAGGTCCGATGTTATCATCATAACTGACGGCTCTTCTTCCCCGGATCATATATACACGCCAAATATACAACCCAATAGAGTAAAGCATGGCGGAAACCGCAGTAATAAAAAAGCCAAAAGCGATTGGAATAATAGACGGGCTTCCAACTCGAATAAGTCCTGCAGCAATAGATCCAAGTAAAATGGATATTTCCAACCAGCTTAAGAACGTTCTTTCATTGGCGAAGTAAACCTTCGGTTCAATGCGAACAGGTACGCAAATGAGTTTTCCTGGAGGGGCAACAATTCTTCGTGTAAATGAAGATTTCGATAAAGGCAAGCGGTCGAGTTCTTCTTCAGAAGGCACAAAATGATTGACAATAGCACTGGTAATACGTCCCCAAAATCCTAGCGAATGATTCCTTGAAGTATTTCCAAGAAGAGGAGATGTTTCGTCGGCATTGTTGCTGTTATCGTTTCCAACGATAACCCGGCTGTTTGCATCGCCTGCAGTTTCTTCTTCGTCATATCCTGGACGACTAATCAGCACATTTGTAGAAATGACAGGTTTACGGATGTCAACATCCATTTGAGGGAGCCAATAAGGTATCAGCTCGACCTTATCAGGCATTAAAGTAGCTGTGCCATGTATGAACTTTGAGAATTTAGGTACAGCTTCAACAAGGTGACTTGCGACTAGTTCACGTACCCATTCAGGGGGTTCTTGACCCATCTGAGTTTGAAGTTTCACTTCGAGAATGGCATAAGGGAACCTGGTAAGTTCAGAATCGGGGAGCTGACTAAAAGGGTAGTCTACTCCAATATCCATACGACGCCAGTTCTTCCCTGCGCGACGATGACCATCCCAGTTATCTTCCCGAATCATAGCCAGTTCCGTGTCGAGAGATATACGCACACGAGCATCACCGGGCAGCTGAAAAGCTGTACGATTATAGAACGAACGCACAGATGGTTTCAGCTTTTTAGAGATTACTCTATATTGGACTTCTCTTGCAAGTTGCTCAAGCTTTTCAATCTCTTTGAGGGATTTCTTTCCCTCGTTTCGCATTTTCTCAAAAGCTTGTTGCACGGTGTACTGACCTTTAAGAAAAGCATTCACATTTTTTTCTTTGAGAGCAAATCTTGCCTTCACTGATTTTTCACCAGTCCAGTCTTCTCTGTGCGTTTTACGCTCGACAAATATTTGGTCACTTCCCATTCCGCCATACCACCTGAGGCGAATAGCTTCCGCACCTTCAGTTTTCTCAAGGCGACCTTTGTAGAGATCTAGGTCTGCATTATCAAAATATATAGAGGAGATAGCTGAATCTTCTCTTTCAAATTCCTTAGATGCGTTGAATACGAGAACAGGTAAATGTTTAAGGATAATCAACTTGACTTCAGTGATGTTATCCGGATGGACCCAGTATTTTGTTGTTTGACGGACAAAGTTTTGTTGAGATCCACCAGCAGCTGAGTCTCCAGTCACAGGATTGCCGCGTGTGCGAACAAGGTTGTAAAGTCGTGATAATTCGATGACTACTTTGTCGTAATCATTGTTATAGAATGGCTTCGAAGCCAACCTGGTCTGGAAGATCGGTTTGAGGTTCCAGCCAGTTTGCTTGTCATGCTTTTTAACTATTTTCTGAAAACCGGTGTAATTCAAACGAGTATATTTTGCCAGATCGTGTACACTGGCAATGATATCACTCAATCCTTCCTCCAAAGCATCGAATTGTATTTCGTCAGGGGGATTGGTAGAATCGATTGCTTTAACAGTTTCGTCCACCTCCTTTTCGATCTGTTTTATACGGCGCTGGATTTCCGAAGCCTTTAGGCGCTGAAAGCTGTACACTTTTTCCAATTCCTCCTCTAGTGCCTGCACGAATTCCTCTTCGTCTTCTTCAGTCCATGGTCTTACTGTCAGGGTCTTCTTTATCAAGCGCTTTAGATCATCGTAAGCAATGTAGTAGTAGCTATAATCGCGAATCAGCGAAGTTTCCAATTGTCTACCGAACTTCATCAGACAGTTGTAGAGGAATCCGCTGTTTGTTCGCAGGGTTTGCCGGTCAGTGTGATGCAAATGCCAACTGGCTGGTGCAGGCAAATGCGATAGGTTATCGTACCGGTTGGGAATCGAGCACGTGGGTCAGGATAAGCCCTTGGAGTTAATGGCGCGGTTGGGACTGGGCTTTCCGCTCCAGAATGCCGAGCAGAAGGAAATCTACACAGAAGGAAAAGGCCTCCTAGATGTTTAATAGAGTAAATTTGACCGTGATTCTAAGTCAATAAATATTTTAGACGTAAATTAGTAGTCGTATTAATGCTCAACGAACATTCGAGCCGTGCCGTGCGCTTAGGTTGACTGATCAACGTCGAGAAGCCCAGCGTACACGAGCAAGACGCCAATACATATGAATCCGTTTTTAGTTTAAGCTGTCAATAATGGTTTGGACGCGTTTCGATGCTTGACGGTCTCTCTCTGCAGATACGGCCTCCTTGTACGGTGGCGCCACAGTCACCACGTCGAGTACTCTGATGTTCACGCCGTCCCAAGTAGTGGGCATAGTCTTGCTAACTGTCTCGTAAACACGAGCAGCCCTTGTCGACACAGGAATTGAAGGTAGAGCCCGTTTAGTAAAGCTGTTTTGCATAGAATGTAAATCGATGGGCAGGGGACTCTCTATTGGCTCGGGTTTAGGCACAGAAATCGACTTGACAGCTTCAACTTGTGTCAGTTGGACAATCTGGAAGTCAAGACCTTGAGAAATAGCGACAGTATTAGTGTCCTCGTCATACGCATACACTTTCCCTTTAAGTGGGATTAGTGATCCCACAACGGTTAGCTCTACTTCTGCTCCTACCACGTCCATCGAGTGGTTCGCAAGGGCTATCCGTTCAAAAGATCCTCGTTCACCCACCCCGTGCACTAATATGCACTTTAACTTACCCGGACGTCATTCGACGGCTGCTCCAGACAGCAGTCATATCTGCAGTGCGAATTGCAGTCAAAATATACATATGGATGTACAAATGTAAAATATTTCTTATACTAAAGTCTCCTCCTTGGCAGGAAAATACAATGGGCACAAAATTCACATCCACATTAGAGGAATTAGGATCAAAAACTAGAGTTCAATTAAGCCTGATAGGTTGAGGCAGAAATATTACCACCACGGCCAGTCCAGTTGATATGGATATCCTCGCCTAGTTTAAGACTTTTGTTCGCACATTCAGGCTTAACATGGAAAGTATGGGCACCGAAGTAGTCTCTCTGAGCCTGCAAAAGGTTTGCGGGAAGATTTTCTGATCTATAGCCATCGTAGAAAGACAGGGCGGTGGAGAAAGCAGGAGTCGGAATACCCCAAAGCACAGCACTGGAAACAACTTGTCTCCACGAAGCATCGGCATTCTCAATAGCAGCCTTGAAAAAGTCATTGAAGAGCAAGTTCTCTAGATCAGGGTTCTCTCTGTAAGCTTTGGTAATGTCACCTAAGAAAACAGAACGAATAATACATCCGCCTCTCCACATTAAAGCGATAGAAGGATTGTTCAACTTCCATCCATATTCCTTAGCAGCTTCACGCATCAACATAAATCCTTGTGCGTAGGAAATAATTTTAGAGGCATATAATGCCTGCTCCAGTTGATCAATAAATGCAGCCTTGTCGCCAGTGAAGGAAGGAGTGGCTGAAGAAGACAGTAACTTAGAGGCACGAACACGTTCGGGCTTGATGGCAGATAAGCAGCGAGCAAATACAGCCTCACCAATCAAAGTGACCGGCATGCCTAAGTCCAGAGCATTGATAGCAGTCCACTTTCCGGTACCTTTCTGGCCAGCGGTATCCAGAATCTTCTCAACTAATGGGGTTCCGTCCTCCTCGTCGTTGTAGTACATGATATCGCGGGTGATTTCGATAAGGAAAGAGTCTAGTACACCATTGTTCCACTTAGAGAATACATCGCCCATCTCTTTGTTGGACATACCGAGGCCGCGTTTCATGATGTCATAGGCTTCGCAGATAAGTTGCATGTCACCGTATTCGATGCCATTATGCACCATCTTAACGTAATGACCAGCACCACCGTCGCCAACCCAGTCACAGCAAGGTTCACCGTCAGTTTGCGCGGCAATAGATTGGAAAATTTCCTTAATGTGGGGCCAGGCTGCGGGATTGCCGCCGGGCATAAGAGAAGGACCATAGCGAGCGCCTTCTTCACCTCCAGAGACACCAGAGCCGACATACAAGATTCCCTTTTCGCGTAATTCTGCTTCGCGACGGTTTGTATCAGGGAAATGAGAGTTTCCGCCATCGATGATGATATCGCCTTCTTCGAACACTTCTAAGAGTTGGTCGATAAAGGCGTCTACGGCAGGACCGGCCTTGACGAGCAATACAACACGTCGAGGTTTCTTCAGTTTGTCGGCCAATTCCTTAATTGAGTGGGCACCAACAATTGATTTTCCCTTTGCCTCATTGTCTAGGAAATGGTCGACCTTTGAGACAGTACGGTTGTATGCGCACACAGTGAAACCGTGGTCGGCCATGTTCAAGATGAGGTTTTGGCCCATTACGGCAAGGCCAATAAGGCCGATATCAGCACTGAGAAAAAAAGTTAGTATCTGTGAGAGTCATAATATGAATGCGGGAGCGGTTGGGCGTTGACTATCCGGTTGGATGGAGCATTCGAAGAACCTTCCGCGGGGTCAAGCCGCAACTAATCCAATTGGGGATACTTACACTGCAGACATTGTTTTCGAAATTAAGCTGACAATAAAATGAGACTATAGAGTCGAAAAATGGGGTTGAACTGCAAAGTCGAAGGAAGAAGCAAGCTCGAAAGTGTTTTTTTTCTTTTGGGGGCGACCCAATGGTATTTATATGGAACTTATAAGGATGCGAAATTTAGAGTTATGATCAAGGCATGGCGAGAATTAAGTTTTTCGATGTAGTAGCGGAAAGGAATGAATGACTTCAAAAGATAGAAAAACGCGTAGACAAAGCAGTAAAAGATACGAATAGCGTATACAAATGTGTCTGACCAATGAAAAAAACACTGAAAGTAGTCAATTGCTGCGTCTATTAAAGGAATGCTGCGGTGTGATTGGTCCGAGAAGCGACCAGAGAGGCAATGTAATTTAGCCGTGAGCTTGGGAGCCCGGTAAAAAGATGGTATGGATAGGTGCATGGGCAAGTGCGCGAGAGACTGAGTACAATTCATTGAATTGCATCATAAGAGCGATGCGCAGCCTCGAATCTGTCCATTTCTTCAATTTCTTCAGGAGACGCTTGTATCAGTGAATCGATGACGTAGTACTGGAACATATTCATTACCAGCGGGAACAAAAACATTACGAACCCAACTCGGATCTGTTCGTTAAAATTAGTCCACGCTAGCAGGAACTCGGCCAACCACACTAAAGGAACGATGCGGATAAACGTATAGGTAACGGCTTTCATTGAAGTCAGAGCCATGAAATAAATCAACGCTTGCTTGAAAAACCATTTGTACCTCGGTGGCTCATCGTAGTTCCCGCTATCGATGCCTTCTACGTTGAACCATTTCCCAATAATAGTGAATAGGCGCACAAACATATAGACTATAGGCACACCAACGGTTGTATCAAAAAGGAATATTAAAAAGTACCAATCGCACGCGTCATAGTACGTACGTGTCGCAGCTTTACTGCGTGATATAATAGATATAGTTAAATTAAGCACATGGATTCCTAGCGATCCAATAACCTGTTTAGAGATGTCAAACAGCCACACTTTGAATGGTCTCTGAGGCACTTCTACCTTCCTCTTGTATACTACGCTAATAAATCCTAGTCCACCCAAAATCCCCTGTAATATCAAAGCAAACGGACCTAATAAATGGCATTCCTTCATGTATACAGCCCTCTGATCTATTATGAAATAATCACAGAGCGAAAACTAGGCGTTATCTCAGTTTACATTATATCCTATTGCTCCCATCTACCCGCTTACCTTGCACTTGCCCCGCCCCAATCACCTTTTTGCCTAATTCTACTGATATTTTGCCTACCAACCAATGTTATCTGGCTTGTTCTTAGCTACTCTGCTCTATACCTATCACCTTCTAGCCTCGGCTGCTCTTGCCTTTATATACCCCTCCGTATACCTATACCCCTCACTATACCACAAGTCAAAGTCCGCTCTGTACTACCCAGTATGGTCTCTGGCTGCTAAGGCTCTTAGAATCACTTTCAAGGTCCATGGCGTAATCCCTCCTGGCCCTTGTCTCTACATATCAAATCATATCTCTTCTATCGACTATATCGTGGTTTACATGCTCTCTCGTAAATACAAAATGTACAACTCCGTGCAGTTCCTGGTCTGGAGTAGACTCTCCTACTGGCCGACCCTCAAAGCCATTTTTAGATCAAAATTCGCTTCTGACTCTTGGCTTATAGACTCTATCGATATCCCCTCTGCTATTCAAGCTTCAGACTCTTGGAGTTTCTTGTTTTCGGAATCTTCGAATCAGCCCGTGTTCTCACCTGATTTGAACTTCAATATCATGAAACTCGACCCTCGTCTGTTCATCATCGCCCGCCAATACACTCCAAAGCTGAAACGAGTACTAAATGACCTGAAAGACGCTCAATCGATAGCGTCAGTATACGATCTAAATATTTCCTATATATCTCATTTTGACATTACTACCACTCATGGAGTATTGACCGCTCTTTCTCGCGTTCCTTTCACATGTATTATCACAATCAGGCCGCTCAACATTCACCGTCTGGATCATGTCAATGATACTGACGCTATCAGATGGATGCAAAACTATATGGCATACAAGAACCCAACCCTTTTCCCATTTAATTAGCATAGTCATTCAGCATAATACTACGTGAATATACTTCCTTCCAAATAAGAACTTACAAAATAGGCGTGTAAATCTATTCAGGAATCTTGGTCTTGCTCAAAGCTTCTGCCAGTCTATCGACTTCTTCGTCGGCATCTTCTGCAACATTAGAATCTTCATTCTCTGAGCATTCTCGAAGAATCTCCTCTTCCTCAAGCTCTTCTTCCTCTTCTGATTCCTCCTCCTCTTCTGATTCCTCCTCTAAGTCATCTAGCTCGTCCAGCTCGCCTCCGCGCTCTTCCAATAACGCACGTAATTCATTAAGTATTGAATGGTCTTCTGAGAATTTGTTTCCATTGAGCTCTAAGAATTTCAACGACGGTAGATTAGTCTTCACAGCATCAAACAGCGTAGTTAATCCAGTTTTGTCGATTTCATTGTATTGAAGCTTCAAAGTTTCTAACTTTGGCAACACGTTGCTCGCCAACACTTTACTGATTTTCAGTCCACCTTCGGCAGAAAGCAGACAGTCAGATACAGTCAAATGAGATATATTTGACAATCCTGGCAAAATTTCCGCTAACGCTGCAGCACCCTTGCTGGTAAAGGTGTTGTCCTGCAAGTCGAGGTGCAAAATCTCCTTGTGATTAATCATGGCATTAAGCAGTAACTCGATACCTTCAGGGCGAATACCATTCTGGTACATTTCGATTCGTTGCAAGGAAGTGTTCGCTGACACAGCACGTGCCCAAGCTTTCATAGAACCGTTTTCTAAACGGTTCCTTGCGCAAACTACTGTAAGTAATGGCTTGGCGTCCACTTTTTGTTTCTTCTCGGCTAATTCAGCTAGCGCATTTCCAACTCGAGACCCAGCTTCAGGGCCTAGACCGTTATTACCGAGGATCAAATGTTCTAAAGGAATGTGTGAAGCGAGAAAGGGCTCTAACTGATCTATAGCAGCCATCCCCAATGCATTGTCGGACAAATCGACCGTGGAAACATTAGTCTTTCTAAGTCCAGCAAATAGATACTCAAGGGCTTGAGGAATCTCCTCCTTCAACCTTCCAGTAAACAAATCTGCTAAATTGGCGTAGTTTAACGATTTCAAGTTCCCGATTTCATCAGCCAAAACTTTCGCTGCTTCAACACCCAACGTATTCCCTCTTAGATCTATCTTCTCCACGTCTCCAGCACTTTTTAATTCTTCAATATAGGGAGCGATATCTTCAGCTGTATCTAGCTTAAGCGCCTTGCCCGCTAATGTGTATTCTTTTATCATTATCAATATAATGTTGGTGATGGAAGGTACAAGAAAAAGTCTTGTTGGTATTTGAAAACCGTGAATAGAACACTACGATAACAATGAAAACTTTAAATTTTACTACCATAAAACGAATCATGGACGATGATTCAATTCAACAAGGGGAGTAATTACTACTTACCAATATACGCTACACATCTTAAGACCAAAGGTATAATTTATGGCAAAAGCAAGCAACATTAAGCTGTATATTTAACCAAAAAAAAATGCAAGGTGAAAAACCACTAAATGGAAAAAAAACACCCGATGTTGTGTTGCACTAAAGGAGACCGTAATCTCCTGTTGAATGCTAATAAAAGCAACCAAACAGAAATTCTAGTCTGTATAATATCACAAAGGAAAACAGATACGGTGCAACACAATCACATCTGCAAAAAAAATTGATTACTCAAGACGCATCAGGAATTGAATAACCTTCTGGATTCTGCTCAAGCCAACAAATGGCAATTTTCTTAATCCTTAAAGGACCACCGAAGAAAACGCATAAAATCCGATTCTTATAACTCAAATCAAACTTCAATGCTAAAAGAAATCAATCAAGGTTCATTAGAACTATCCGATAGCCCATTATCTGGCTATCAATTTGCTTATGTCACTAGTCCGTGCGGCAAATTCAAAGTATAGAGTAAGCATTAAGATAAGTATCATTAAAGCTCCTCGAGTTTCAAGTATATAGGCCCAGGGTCATTCCTAACCCTCTCGCCCATTCATTTTGAAACATTTTCAGGGGTTATGATAAACCGAAAACACGTTCAAGACCATATATAGGTCGAGATCACGTATAACCCACTCCATTCGTTTTCGTTTTTAGAAACCTATTCCAGAATTATGATAAACCGCAAATTTTTTTCAGGACCATTTCTAGATCGGGATCACGTATAATCCGATCTAATGGTTTTTAGAAACCTATCTAGCGATGACAATGAAAAGAGGTACTTCTCGTCTCCAAGTCTCAGCTGCGACAAACTTCGATTAAACTGCTACCTTTTATAGACAGTGGGGCCATGCCCGATCAGAAAAGAGGCGATAATTGGAAATTTATATAGGCTTTGCCGGGTAACTGGATATTGAGCCGCAGACGAGGTGTGTGTGTTGATGTTGCTAAGCTATCTGACACGCCAAGTTCTGTGATTGTCCAACCCACGAACCTGGGCTTCATCCTAATTACGTATAGTATTATTATATGCTAAGCTTCGTACTGGAACTCTGAAAGCCACAAATAATATACTCTACAGGGTGAAGCATACTTCTCTTTCTATGTAGCATGCATAACTGACATCATATTCGCTTTGTCTTTCATATCTTGGAGCAGCGGATCGCTGGGGTAGGAGAACTAGGCTTTAACGGGGTCAAGTACAAAGAAACTAGACGTTTAGTCTTTGATGCATGCGGATCCACGTCTACGTAATTTTGTACTACTTCCTGCAGCTTTTTATCGTTTATGTTCTTACCAGTCACTTTTCGGACGAAGCTAGCAGGTCATTTCTATTTCTCTGTAGAATCACGCTGTCTGATATCAAATCGTATCACAAGTCAGCAAAGTACAATATGTTCTCAACTGTATTACTTGGTGGTCGCTCGCATATTGTATTCATATAAAAAGAAAGAGCCAAAAAAACGATGTGAGTGTCCCAAATATTGTTCCCCGGCCGAGCCATGATTCTCATAATGACATTGCAGCTAAGTGTATCATAAGTCATAAATAAAAACCAAGTGATTATAGCTCTTCTTTATTTGCATTTCTTGTAGCATTATTAGTCGTCGTCGAACAACAATCAGGAAGTGACAATGCCCATTTCTATCTCTGCTCGATTTTGAATCAAGCAGACGCCTAAACTTAGACGTGAATATTCACTGAAGCTTCATTGAGTTTAGCTACTAGAAATATGACGATATTATATGGGGAAGTCACCCAGCTAACGCGGTAAGCCAAAACAACTAGCAGTTACCTTATAGTTCACCAACAATATACAGGTATGCTAGCGTCGTATGGACTTGCTATTCTGGTGATCGGTATGCAGTTTCATATCGAGTTTATACTGTCAGAAAAGGTTCACTTAAGCATAGCAAGATTGGATAGATTCATTGAGAACACTTAATGCTTATAGGTTGCTTTGTAATCAACATATATAAGTTGCATAAAAATACAGTAATTAAGAGTAATTATGATGTCTGACTGTTGTAACACAGCTTATACTTCTGTCATCTTGTGAATGTCGCATGGGGAGGGTATGTCCCAGGTAGGTATAAAGAAAATCAAGAAGTATATAAATTGGACAACAGTATGACAAATTCCGCGTATGTCTAAGTCTTTAATACTGATTTTGTGATATCAGATAACTTGGACCATTCACACACGCATCACACTTGCATTTTTAGTGCGTCCCATGTTTCGAATCAAACGACATTGGAATAAGGATGTAAAAAGCTGTAATAGACTGTCGTGGAAGAGGGCAGTATTGACATTCGACCTCTGTAAACTAGCGATATATGCGCTGTGTATAATCGTAAAAGGAATTTATAGCATTAATTTGCGATTAAAGCAACAATAGTGACATGCATTTGCTTGGATGAGATATTGTGAAAATAAGCATAGTATTTTTGCATCACATATGGCGCTAATTGTGATGGGCTCTCGCAACTAGCCATTCAATAACGCTGTCTAGATTTTGCAAGGTTTTAGCTGAAATTGCATAACAGACAATATCTCTTTCGTGGATTGACAGCAGGTCTAGTTTTTCGATCATTTCATCAACAGTAGTAGCATGTGGTTGCAGATCTTGCTTATTGGCGACTACCAATAGTGGAATATGTTCTAAAGACTCTTGTGAACAGAGAGCGTGAAGTTCTGATTTGACTGTGGGCAGCAGGTCAGAGTCAGCGCTGTCTACGACAAACACAATCGCATCAGCGCCCCTGCAGTACCGTTCCCACAGAGATCTGAATCGAGGCTGACCTCCAAGATCCCAGCACTTAATAGTGACCTTATTTTTCACTATAGTTTGCACTGCAAAGCCTACCGTTGGAATTGTGTCTGGCGAAAAATCACTACCTTGAAGAGAGGCAAGGAGCGTTGATTTGCCTGCGTTTTGAAGGCCGATCACAACAACATTTGTCTATTCCTTAGTCAGTATGTGCCACAATATTAAAGCCACTATATAATTTCTTACCTCTGAAGACCACAGCAAAGATATTAGCCAATTGTACAATCTTCTCCAGATTGACATTGTTGATGTCGAAAAACAAATGTCGTAGCAACTGTCGCGGTGCGATTGCATGCCCATAATGCACACTTTGATTAAGGCAGTGTCAGCCCCACCACTGTCCCTATGTTGCCGCCTACCTAGTATAGTATCTGGTCGCTGTATTCACTTATTTCGTATCTGAACTGCACGTCACATAGCATTCTAAGGAGCTCAAGTTCGCGTCAATGGATCGCTACGTAGCCAACCCTAGGCCAGCTTTAAACAGCCAATAGAAAAGCATATGCATTGTTCCGCTCCCATTAATACCCACTCCACCAAGTAAATATTAGCTCATAATCCTTTTACATTGACTGACATAGCTGCAACTGTTAACATGTTATCACGCGTAATTCGTCACTATCCAAGCAAGACATTGTCATTGCAAACCGTTAGACGCGCTTCTACAGACGCTGTTGGCGCAACCCCCAGAAGGCGTCCAGTTGGAGGATTCCGAGGAGGGTAAGTATCATTTATGCAATTTGCTGCGCGGCAAAATAATTTCTAACGCAGTTTATCTATAGTATTTTTGGATTCTTTGTTGGTACAAGTTTAGCTAGTGCTGGTGCGTACTATTACGTCTTGGACAGGTACAAAGAAGCCAACGAACTATTACTACAAGACATCGTCGTGCTATCCGAAAGTGTACGAAGAATCGAAGCTCATGTTGCAGAATTGGAAAAGAAGACTAAGTAACTATTGGTTGATTGCGCAAAAGCAGAACACAATCGATCTATCGCAGTAAAAGTCTAATATGTGCTTGCGCACAGAATATAATCTTTACTTCAGCGCTCAATCATCTACATATAACTAATTCAAAAACCAAAATTGTTAACAAGATCTCCTTTAACTTTATGATACGATAGATCACAGACAGCATCGTAGTTAGTTAAATGCCAAAAGTTAGTGAATCCTCAGCTTGTTCTCCACTAGTTCCATCCTGCGTGAAATCGGTTTGCGGCAACGAATCCAACACAATATCATTCAGTCCACCTGGCTCATCTATTTGCATACTCATTGGAGCATCGCCACCTTGTATTAGCAACTGCTCTTCAGACCCTTTCTGCAACTCCTGTGCTTGCAACCTGGCATTTCTTTCTTCCTCAGATTTATACTGTGGCTGACTATCAGCGTTGGGCACTACTTCTGATCCTTGTTCAACCTTCTGTTCAGATTCCGGCTCTGGCAACATGTCAGGTAAAACTTGCGATTCAGATACAGCAAATATACCATCATTACTTGTCGGTTTTGACTCGTTCTCTTGTGTGGCGGTAGTTTCAGGTGCCAAACCCGAATGAGCAATTGCTTGCGCTGCAGCGTCCTCCTCAGTCAGCTTCCATGGAGTTTTAACCACTCTGGGACGCGCAACAACTTTTATTCGTGCCTTAGCTTCTACTTCGGCTGAAATAGCATCACAATTGGCAGACGGGTCGCACAGTGCATTGTAAGCCTCCTGATACACGGTTCCAACAGTGGTATTCGGAGCGGTGTCAACGATTTCGGCTGAAAGCTTTTCTATTTCTTCTTTTTCCTTAGCGATCTTTTCCTGCAGGTATCTCACAGGATCCTGGCCCTCTGGGGCAAATATTTCTGTGCCCAAAGACGGGCTAATGATAGATCGTGTAGTCTGTGGAGATCCAAGGACTTCACTCATCCATTCATGGTTCCTGACATAACGCATGATAGAGATATCTCTAGCTGATAGCACATCAATCTCATCGCCTCTAATCGCCTCATCTTCTTCGGAGATGACAGGCACCGGCCGGCCAGACGGTCCCATTCCTGGACGAGGAGGAGCACCTCCTTGCGGAGGGACCATTCTACGTCCAGTTGGTTGATTGGCTGGAGGGGGAGTATTCAGCGAAGGCGAGCCAGCATCTCCAAATCTAGCTCTTTTAGCGGGGTGAATAGATTGCATTAGTAAATATAAATACAAGTAGATTTAGTATGTAATTATGCGGAAACGTTTTTGCGAAGGGAGAGTGGAAGGTAGCGAGTGTGTTGAAGGTAGTAAACTGTGTGAAAACACCAGTTGACTCAGGTTGCTAGGCGAAAATAAGTATAGCCATCAAGATGTCGAAAATAGCAAGGCAAGAAGAGTGTGAAAATAAAGGCTTGCAGGACGAAATCAGAGGATTTATTCAGCAATTTTTCTTTTCACTGTAGCTTCTTCAATTTTGACTTCGTCTAAAAGCTCCATTAAGGCACGATGTTCATGGCGTCCAAAAAGGTAACCAATAAGTCCATCTATCAATCCCATGGTAGATATCACCATAGTTCCGAAAGTGAGGATAAACCCGCCGTATGAGGGGACAAACCATACAACAGTGAGGATTCCTGCAAGTACTGGTATGGAGACAAAGAAATGCGTATTTCTGACTTTTCTCTGCCACAAGTTTGTTGGTATATAATCGTGTATGACGTTTTTGGTTCTTAAATATAATTTCATCTGTTGCTGCATGATAGGCATGCGCATACTGGGGTATAGAGCGTCCGTCGCAGACGATACGCTTGATCTTCTTCCTTGGTCACGATCTGAGAGGACTGAAAGTTCTACTGAGACGCCAAAATGGTCAGAGACGGAGATCCCATGGTATAGCTCAACGAACTCCACGGCAATGTCGCGCACAGTGATGCTGGTAGGAGAAAAAAAAACATAGTCTAGGCGGCAAGCCTCATTTATCTGGCGGTTTTTGCGCCACGTGTTAAGCTGCGAGTCACATGTGACGCCTAGTTTAGCAATTTGTTCAATAGGTGATATTTCCCCTGCAGTGAGGGTGCCGGATCGAGGACGTGAAACTGATTGGTAGCCTAGCGTCTTTTTGTTATTGATGTCTGTGCTGCCATTGTTGTTGGAATGAGCAGGTGTAACAGCAGTCATAGAGAAACTTTCTTGATGGATGCTTTTGCGAGAGGCATTCGACGATGCCACAGATAGATTCTGCGCCGAGTTTTGAGAGTTCAGTAAAGCGGCCGCTCCTGCTGCGCTCAGCTTGTGCTTTGGATGAGCACGGACTGATTCTTTTAGAGCAGGGTTCTGTGTCGTGCCGAGAGTAGAGTCAGTCCCCGGGTCATATGGCGGATGAAGGGCAGTCCATGCGTCCTCGACTTGACCAATCTGCGTGATTAGGTCGAATGGAAGGCTTCCTGGGCGAGAATTAAAATCTCCGACAGCTACTACTGCGTATCCCAAAGCTTGGGCCTCCTGGAGGATATGAGCGATTGTCCAGGCCTGTGCAGTTCGATGGCATTCATAGGCGGCGTCGCCCGGGCCGTACGGAGCGTGCATGTGAGTGTTAAAAACCTGGAGCATTCTACCGCTCGGTTGGTGGTCTATGAGGACAGATCCGATACTCTTGCCCACGTACCAGTCGCCTCTGTAGAAGGCACTGGGTCTACCGTTAAGAACGAAGTTGTGCAGTCGACTGGAGATGATGGGGAACTTCGAGAGAATCATGAGACCTGGGCCGGTTATTATACCGGCTTTGAAAACCTTTACGTGGGGCAAGTTGTCCTTAGTGGATTCGATAATGAAATCGACGTCTTCCTGGACCCAGACTTCTTGCAAGGCGACGATATCGTAGGTGCTAGCCGCTAGCGCTAGTGCGATATCTGTGAGTCGTTGCTTCCTGAATCGTGAAACATACTTGAGTCCCCAGCAGTTCAATGTCAGGAATTTGATCGGCAGATTGGTTCTGTCAGCCATTAATGACTAGTGAAGAAGCAGGGTGGCTTTCCTTCCTTGGTCCAGTTTCCAACGCGTAGGAGAAAAGGCGGGTGTCTGTGTGGGAATGCAACAGCAGCTATGCCGCCTCCATAGGAAAAACTCTAACATTGCCCACAAAATATCCTCAAAAAGCGACAGTAATGGACAACGCCATAACAGATATCGCTATCTCTCCAGATGGCAAGTACATTGCCATTTCTCACTCGCAGCTGCCCTCTGTCGTCAAACCGCTCGACGTCGTCCACTCCTTGCTCTTCGAGTTCAACTCTCAGGTAAACGCGATCACCTGGTCCCCGGATAGCGTGCTGCTAGCGGCGGCCTGTGACGACGGCGTCGTTAGAGTCTACGATCTCGACGGAACCCTCCGTCGCAGCTTCACCGGCCACACGCACTCTGCCATGTGCGTCGCTTTCAATCCCAAAGGCAACCTGCTTATATCAGGCTCCTTCGACGAGAATGTTCGTATATGGGACATCCGTCGAGGTCGCTGTATACGCACTTTCCCTGCGCATGCCGGGGCAGTGTCCGCCGTAGACGTGACTTTCGACTCAACCGTGATCCTGTCCTGCTCATATGATGGCTTGACGCGCTTATGGGACATTTCGGTCGGACAGTGCCTCAAAACACTCGTGCCTGAACATCGCCCGGGCCCCGTCCTCAACGCCCTCTTCTCTCCGAACGCTCAGTACCTCCTCGTCGTCACCGCTGACGGTATAATAAGACTATGGGACTACCTCAACAACCGCATACTCAGAACATACTCTGGCCACAAATGTTCCCGCTATTCCTGCCCAGTCGTTGTCTCGGATTCCTCGATCCTCTCCGGCTCTGAAGACGGTGCAGTATATCAATGGGACATAAATTCTAGCCAGCTAATACGTACATACAAAACTGACTCTGACTCGCCAATACTTTCAATGCAAGTAAATGGTACCAAAGCCTACATAGGCTCTCTGGACGGCACGTTGTCAATAGTCGATATAGTGCTCTAAACTGGTAACCGCCGTTCACATTTGATAAGCCAGCGACAATCCTGTCGACTGGTGCTGCAGGACTTCATACGCTGTCAAAAATGACTGCTCAATGCAACGAGACATGCCAATATTCAGGTACGGCGCTCCGACTACTGATAACTTACCCCGGAAGTTCAACATCAACCACTCGTGAAGAACCTTCAATTCCTTTGTATGCCCAGGCATGGGCGTTGGTATCTCCTTGGTTTGCACCACCGCTATTTCTGGGTTTATATTCTGCATCAGATGGTCCGATAAGGTGCGACATGTCTCCTCTAGTGTCTGGCTCTCGGTAGACATCCCGTCATTCTCGCGCATTGCAGTAATTAAACGCCCCTTGTTTGACGGCTCACCGTTCTCGCAAAGAGTGTACGGATTCACGTCCGAATCAAAAGCAACGCCCAGGAGGCCGTTACTGTTTGTAGTCTTATGCCTAGAGTATAGATACCCAAACGCATTCGGGAAATTAATTCTCTCGGGGAAGTACATTGAAACAACATCGAGTTTTGTGCTCGAGAATGTGTTCAAATTCGGCATTGGCTCTTCTGCATCCACCATGTTCCTTAGATTCTCAAGGGGAGAAGTACAGATAACATGGTCGTAGACTTCTGAGCAAGGATTGCCGTCAGCAGTTACATATTCGACACTCATTTTGTCATCTGTTTTCAGAATCTTTGTAACCGAAGTATTGGTTTTGATGTTCGTGCTTGTGCGTTCCAAAAGAAAACTAGCCAGATCCTCGTGAAAGCTTTGCATACCCCTTTTGAACGCTACGTATCCTCTTGCAGCATAAGTGAGGAACTCAACGTCCTTAGCCTCGTTTTCCAATTTAGAACGAGAGAAATAGTGCCAGAAATCCGCGCCCTGAGGACTCATGAGTTTGAAAGGTAAGCGCAGAGAGGCAAAAGAGCTAAGCATGACCTCCCTTGCGGCCATAACCGCCTTCCACCTGCTTCCGCTGATTCCATATGTGCTAGCAAATTCCATGGCACATTCATACAAGCGAGGCATAGCGGTACATACACTGACGTTTTCCCAGCTCGTGCCGTAAATGCCATTACAAAGCGCACTGCACAAGGCACTGCCGCCTTCAGGCAGCAAATGCGTAACGAATTCTTTTACTGAGAAATCTGGTCGGCTTAACAAGAACTCCATTTCCTCTTTAGACATACCTATATTCTTCAAGATTTCGACCAGTGTCTTTAGAATCGGGTTGCCAGGAATCATCATGGTGAAGATATGCGCAGGCCACAATCTGTTATTGTAGTACACGAATCTCATAGGAGGTGGTTCGCGGCCAGGACCAATACTGCTCAATCCTGAATTCAGAATTCCGGTATGTTTAAGTAAATCGTACTCAAGATAACTATACAGGCCAGTTGTGCCGGTCTTTAGAGTTCTAGCCGCTGATTCTATATTAATATCAACGCCAGTCTCATCAGATTGGTACCTTGTAGTGACAATTCTGCCGCCTACTTCTGGGTCTTTCTCAAATATTGTAACATGAACATCATCTGCGTCGTTCAATTCGAATTCAGGTCTAAGTTGGACCTCAAGCTCAGGACATCTATGTAAGAAATACGCTGATGTCAATCCCGACCATCCTGCGCCGACAATCGCAACTCTTTTGTAGTTGCATCGACTCGCAGAGAATGCTCTCCTCGATAAAAGTTTGATAATAGTAGCTGCATTTCTGTAATCGCGCAATTGGTTCATTGTGAATAAATACAAATCTCGGCTTACACCACCTTATAATCCAAAGAGGTGTACGTCGATATATAAGTTTAACTTCCGCCAACCGAGCAATCCCTATCAGTGGCTTTTCTGCAGTTTGACGTTTCACGAAACTGCGAAAATCATTCAAACAGTTAGCTAAATATATATCAGATCATTGTATACATATAAATAATTACATCTCGTTCTTAGGAAGTGGTCCTCCAACCCATTCCCATACGTTCATTATTTCTCCGTGAAGTTCCAATTGGCGCACTTGAACATTCGTATTGGATTCAACTTTCTTTTGAACAGCAGTCCATAACTGCTTCCTCACTTTACCGTTCATCTCACGTGCCAATGCTATATCACGTAACTGAACCGATGCAATAAACCTCTCGGTTCTGCCAAAACTATCTCCATCAGCTTTCTCAGCCTGGCCAGCAAGACGCTCTATAACAAACTGAGCTAGTTTATTCACTCGCGTTCGAAATTGCTTTCGTGATCTCATTTTAATCTCAGCATACTTAATACCAATAGCACTTAACAGAATTCCGACAATCGCGAATCTATATCTGACCAACCATGCTCGTATTGATAATCGAATTGCGCAGACGATTCCGATATTGGCTCGCGAGTTGCTCGAGAACTTGAGAGCTTCATCTGTCCCTCTTCCATATACCTAAAATTAAACGGTTAGTAAACTTGGTTCAATTAGAAAAACACTCAAATTTAGCTTGCCTTACAATAACTTCTTCTTCTTTCTCTACTTCAGAAAGAGCCTCCTGCCATAGTTCATCAAACTCATCACCAAGTATCGGTAACTAGTAAATATGTTAGTAATTCCCTTATATTAGAATTCTCGTTTGTGCCCTGTACTTACCTTCTTTCTTTCTAGCACCTTGTCTTTCAAAGATAAGCTAGATATTCCCTCGTCTTCATCAATAGTTTCACCACAAATTACTCTGGCATGGTGATTTCGTAGAACTTCAATAGTTTCTTCTTTAATTCTTTGAATTCGCTTCAACCTTCGAGTATCTGGTACACATTTAGGAGCAAATGGAAGAGATCCTTCGAACGAATACCAAGGATATTTAATCAGATAATCTTGGTTGCATTTTGCAACCATATAAGGGTAGCACTGCGCATGTTCCGGACACGGAACGCATTCTGGAGCAAGTATATTGAGCAGCTGATGAGGATAGTTTCTAAATGTTTTTCCATTATCAAGTAGAACCTCACAATATCCAATCTGAAATCTCTCCTGCATCCACCATGCACCAAATAATAAGAACGGAACCACTGTAATAGAAAACAAAAAGTATTTCAGAAAAGACAAAGACAAGCTGTGTTTAGCATTAGAGTCAATGCCGTCTATAATGTGTTGTTCTACTTCTTCAGGGTTCAAGGGCAGATTAAGTATTGGCGGACTTTCGGTGAAAGGTTTTGAAAACTTCGCAGATACTCTCACATCAGACGGTGAAGTTGAGTGTGATTTGGTAGGAGACTGACGCACTTGAGAAAGAATCGACTGAGACTTCCGGCTGCTTTTCTGCGGAGATACATGGTACTCCTCGTTTGTTCTAGGAGACTGAAAGTAATTAAAAGAAGAAAAGGAGTCCCTGTTTCTCGGTGACGAAGACAGAGCAATTGGTATCGGAACCGGTACCCGTTCAGGTATTTTGTCTTCTTTCATGGCGTCTGCGGGTGATATAGGAGCCTTGCCTAATTTGCGGTATGTCCTCTTAGGGGAGGGAGTATCTATATCAGTCGACTGAGGTGTATCTGCTTTCAGAACTGGAGTAGAAGCACGCTGATGACGTTCATCGTCTTTTTCATTATCTTCTGTCAGCGGCTCTTTGGCTTTCTGTCTTTTGGATGAAGACTTTGGTTCCTTTGCTTCACTTTTGCGTTTACGTTCCGTCTTTGGTTTCTTCTTAGAGGGCGAAGCGGAAGTTGTGTCTGGTTCTGTTTGAGCCTCTTTCTCAGTTTGCGGTTGACTTTCCGAATCCGATTTACGTGATTTAGGCTTTGCAGAATCAGAGGAGCGCTTAGAAGGGGAGCGAGAGCGTGAAGCTCTACTTTTTAGTTTGGGAGGGGTATCTTTCTCAGCATCCACAATACCGAGAGCGGAACGTTGAATTGCAGAATCTCTGGCTCTCATTTCCGCGGCATGAGGAGTAATGTGCTCTTTGAAGATATTTACCAGATCCTTTTTCTTGGCGGAGGATAAATAGTCTACATCATTCTCCAGAAGAATCCGCCTAAGGTCGGCTACTCTTAAAGAGTTGGGGTCGAAGTCTTATTGCAGGTGTTAGCAACGGCTCATAGTTGACAGGGCACGTATTGTCAATAAACAAAAAACCAAAAATATCTACTTACCAGGCTCAAGGTATGGCTTATCGTCCATTTAAAGTAATGGTATAGGAAAGTTGCGTCTTTTTATATAATAGAGGTGGGTTGTTTACAAAAGGTAAGTAAACTTATAACTGTCCATCCGCAACAATGGGTGTAAATAACAATCTAGGATGAGTGGAGGCCGTTGGCCATAGCAACCAAAACGTCGTCGCGAGAGATAATGAATAAAAAACATGAAGATGTTTGTATATCTTTGCAGAATATACTAGGCAGTTTTGCGCTTAGTACGTGATAACCCTAAAAGGTCAATTTTGATTCCGTAGGCTATCGCGAAGAGGAGCATCAACACGCTGAAAATGACCAGTGGCTTCTGCATCAAAGCTATTGAAGTGTAATCGTATTCCACGTAGATGAAACGTTGTGAGTCGTCGTCTGTGAGCCCAGAGAAGCTGAGAGAAATTGAGGGTCTTCCTGTAAAGTCTAAAAACCAGAAGTGATTGAATCGTGTTTCCGAGAGGGGAGGCAGCGGGCTGCTGAGCTTTATGTCGGTAGCGCCCTCGGGAAGGAAGATATTGACAGAGACGTTATCGTAAGTGAAACTATCTGGTCCCTGGATCAAAGGGACTTGCAAGATATGGTGCGCCTTGGATGGTACTCTGAGATAATTCGAAAGGTCTGAGTCCCATCCGACGGTGAAAGAATAATTCCATGAGCCAAAGAGAGGGTAGCGCGGGCGGATACTCCATAGAGATTTTCCCTTCTCGAGTCGCAAGTTTGAAGTGGACACGTTACCTATATCGTCAACAAAGTAGGCACCACGTATTCCAGGTTCTAGAGCTAAATCGAAACTGTTCATAGCATTAAGAGGAGACTGAGACTGAGCGCTAACCATGAACTGAAGTCTAGAAAAGGGTTCTGCCAGAACAGCAGCGCCGTTGCTCAATTCATAACGCTCCTGGATAGACAGAGATCCACCATGGTGTGAGACCCATATGTCTCTTGTGAGCTGTCGGACAACAGGCAAAGGATAGTCACCGAGGAAACGAATAAAAACTGGATCGTCAGAGAGCGAGTCAAGGTCTACTGGGCCGACGCGTGCTTGTGACCCGTCCACAGAGAGGACTGTAGAGTTAATAGATTCGATCTGCGTTCCGCAGTTAAACTTGAACTCGTAATCAGTAACCGGGAAAGGTAAATCAATTTTGATAGAGCCGGTCCAGCCAAGGTATTGATGGGCACCCATGTTAATCTTGCTTGGATATGGTTTTAGCTGGTGAAGGACGTTCTTGCGCATTCCGACAACAGCACCTTCGTGGGGAGGTATAGGCTCAGAAAGTTTTACTTTGTAGAGGCCGCCTTCGGCTTCTTCGGCTACATAAATTGGCGAATGCTGATACTCGTATCTGTCAGCAGGGGGCAAGTACAGCTCGTGAATAGGCTCATCACCTTGGTTAACGAGAATCAATGAAGTAATGTCAATATGGTGGCCGTATCGCGGCACGACAATTCGCGCAACATTTTTGGCTACTATATTTGATTCAATTGTTGCTGAAACAGAGCCTAAGAGCCCCAGATACAATAGTTTCATACTGATTCTGTTGGCTTGCAGATATTGTAGTAAAGGGTCGAGAATAGGTGTTGAGGTGTCCCTTATACAGGGCGGCGTAGCAACCTTGTCTGTACCACAACCCCCTTACTTTCTCGAGATCAAGGGCATCTATTCGAACCAGCCATTCAGGAAGTCGTTGATCTCTGTTGATCTTAATTAAACTGCAGGGGTCTATGTCGTCCTGTAACTGTAATTGCCTATCTAACCGGCGGTATTCCCGTTAGTGGCACCTACATGGGCCCCTCAAAGTGTCGTATTAAAAGGGTCGCTGATAACCCCCCTCCGGTTAAGCAGCTCTTTTAACGACATATTTGTTCCTGTATTTCTCTGCTTTATTTAACTTGTTACTGCTAGTACACAATGAAATTCTGTTTACTGCTAGCACTACTGCGTGCATTCACTACTGCTCTTCCGCTGAACGAGGAAGTGGCTGTCTCTGACGACATCGAAGCCCTCGACGTTCAGTACTACAACTCGGACACAGAGTCCGAGTGGCTACCGACAGGACTCAATCCTTCTCTGGGAATCCTTCATCAAGTGCTTGTTTGTCTTGGTCAACGCAAAGAGTCTAGTCTTTCTGCGACGCTGGAATTGCTCGATAAATACATTCCTTCAAGGGGAATGAACATTGAGTTCTCTTTCCTCGGAGACTTCGAAAACTCCACTTCCATAAAACATACTATGGGTGGCTTTGAGAGCTTCAAAACCTTACCCGATATAAATTCAAGTGTCTCAACTAACTCGCCTATACCTACGGCTTTCCCTGCTGCAAACGCTTACATCTATGCCGGTTCCCGCGCTGAAACCCCAAAAATTCTTCTAGTCTCTTTCATTGGTGACGACTGGGGTCACGACTCACCCCTTGCTGGTCCTTACGTTTCTCCTGCGACTATTGTTCCCTATTACAAAGATGTCGACAGAATATACGGCACTGGCGCTGCCTCTTGGAAAGCGTCCGTGGCCACCATGATACATACCATGGAACGTTTGGTAAAGCTTCGAAAGGTTGCCCCAGAGGACCTCGGTGTGCTTCTAGTTGCTGGAGATGGCTCTGATCCACGTCCCCTAATGCATGCCTCTAAGCTCTTCGAAGATAAGCTGCCTGCTGCTATTATTATAGGCGAGGCCTCGGAAAACCGTCTCCTTATTGGCCAGAAGGGTTTCTTATGGGCAGGCGTGAAAACTTATACGGACAAGGACAAGCATTTGTTTTCATTTCTGAACAAAGGCAGTGCAGTAAGTATGATGGTTAAGCTGCTACGTCGGCTAGAAGCGCTTCGCCTTTCTAGATCACGTATTCTGGGCAACCCGACTACTACAATCTCCTATATGACTTCTGGAATTGGTCGCGACGAGGTAGCTGAATCTGCTGAGAGTTTTTTCTCTGTTAGAATTCCGGCAGGATTCAACTCTGCAGTCAAGAAGATCAATCGTATATTCAGTGGAAGCAAGCTGGTTGAATATTCTGTGAAATCCTTGCATCCACCTCTCGTATTTGTGAACGATATTCCTTCAATGAAAAAAGACATATCAGGCTCAGCAATTGATTATACGCCGTTAATCTACCCTGAAAGAAACGATCGCCCTGTGCTATATGCGTATGGACCGGGGAACCTGAATCTGGCTAACACTGACCATGAGTATATTAGTCGCGACAGCCTAGTCCAGGCTGCTAGTGATTATGAGTACATTATTCTGCATGCCTTGAAAACGCACTATCACAGTTTTAATTTCAGGGCCATCCAATCGTAATATATGAGTAGGGGTGAAACTGCAAGTTCAGTCCCCTCTTGTTGCTTATAGTGCACCCTGATTGCTTTACTGTCCTGAGTTTCTGCCTCTTTTATACTTGTTGGTGTGCATAAATATTCAGGTTTTTACTTAGTAATTTATTACGAAATACTTCCCCTACAATCGCCGTACTAATAATGCGGATCTCGCACTAGAGATACGCAATATTAACTTTCTCTTCCAACTCACTGTACAAGTACCAAGGAGAGCTGTATCTACCTCCATTAAAGAGCCAAAATGGGTCCAACTTCTTTGCACTTAATCTTGCTAAAGCGCAGTGCTCCTGTGCTTCCGGCGATCCTCTGGTAAAGGCATACGAGCCAAAGTGGAAACGTCTAGTTCCTAAGCCGGATTACTAAATACCAATTACAGAGGGAAAACCGTAATTGCCATAAAGTGCGACAAGATAGCTAACGTATATAGTAAATAACTACTGCATTAACCTGGACGTCGCTGATATTATATTCTTACTAATCGATCTACAGACTAGACTATTCTATTTCTACATGAGACATATGACGCTATTAATGTCCTTTATAGTACGCAAAATAATTTTAGAAAAGCTATGTCAAACTTTGTAGGTGTACCCTTAAATAATACATATTTTATGATTCAAATGTGTACTTTTATCAAGAAATAGACCATTAAATAGGCCTGTAATTGTATGAGAGTTTTCCATGATTATGGCAGACCAATCAGAGATTTGCGCTTACTCAATTAGGCAATTGATTAAAAACAGCCAATCACACTTATGCGCTTACTAAATTGGGCTACATTCAAAACTATCCAATAATCCGCATGACCAATCACATACTTTCTTATAGGGATAAGGGTATATCATGTGTTATTTACAGCCAATAGGAGCCGCTATTTGGGGGTCCACACCAGGCCTTATTCATCGTGCGTTGATCACTCTTTTAGTTCAGAGGCAGACTAGATTGGCTAGGATCGAAACAGTTAGACAGGCTGCGGCGAAGCAAAGAGGTCTATACAGTCGCTAATCGCAAACTATTTGTGCTTTAGCAAAGATAGCTTATTTTGATTACAAACAGTACCATGTAGAAACTAGATTGAAAAGGAAATATGCTTCGCCCGAAGATAGGTAGTAACCCGGATTGGCATAACAACCTGCACTATCATCGTTCAACGCATCACCCTACGTTTAGAGTAGATGAAAAGATTCAGATCAAGAATTCTGCCGAAACTCACCCAGAGTCCTTTGACTGCTCAGAGATATGTTTCTTCGATTCTCGAAAAGCGGCTGCGACAGCTTGATCCTCTGTTTTTGAGAGACGCTTGCAACTGCCATGAATGTGTAATGCCCGATACGAAACAAAAGACTTTCTCGACTGCCGAGCTGCCTGAAAACACGCAAATTCAGTCTTTGCACGCGGACGAAGACGGATACAAAGTCACGTGGAACTCAGGGCATGTAAGCAAATACTCTTCCTCTTTTATAAACCGATACTCAAGCCTGAGATCAATTCGAGAGTCTCGACTTCTGGATTCAAATGATGGCGATTGGGCTACACTGACCCATGAGTCAATCACTCTTCCCTTTAATGATTACATGAGCAATGATGAGACTTTGCTTCAAGCTCTCACAAGTCTTAACAAATATGGACTTGTCTTCTTAGCTGACGGCCCAACCCAAGAAAAGCTGAATGGCGAGATCGCTGTCGAAGCAATAGCACGACGAGTTGGCTATATCAAAGAGACGTTTTATGGCCGTTCCTGGGACGTCAGGTCGGTGCCTGATGCTAGAAACATTGCTTACACGAATGTTTTTCTCCCCCTTCATATGGATTTACTGTACTACGAGTCTCCTCCAGGACTGCAGTATTTACACTGCATTGCTAATGATGCTACTGGTGGAGAGTCTTTGTTTGCTGACTCTTTTGCTGCTGCAAAGCACGTGAGATCCGTAGACCCTGAAGGATACAAAATTCTCTGCAACTTCCCGGTCACATTCCATTATGTCAACGACGGACACCACTATCACTGTACGAGACCTTTCATTGTCGAAGATCCGTATGGTGTTGACAAAGACGGCTTGCCTCCAATCAAACATATCAACTATTCACCGCCTTTCCAGGGCCCTTTTGAGTATAACATCGATTCATCCAGTGGTCCGCTAAACATTAAAAGGTTTTACAACTCACTTAGGCTCTTTGAAGAGTACATCAACGACCCTGCAAACCAACTTGAACGAAAAATGAACGCAGGGGAAACGGTGATATTCTTCAACCGTAGATCTTTGCATGCCAGAAGGTTATTCGACCTGAAGACAGGATCTAGGTGGCTCAAAGGCACATATTCGGATATTGATACTTTCTATTCTAGATTCAGAGTATTGAGTACCGAACTGGAAACCCCAAAATAGCAACGCCCTATGGACAAGATATAATATATATACAATCAATACTCATCCTATTTTATGTATAGACCTTTTCATTTTCATTTGAGGTGTCTTAAAGTTCGTTCAAATGACTTCAGAAACAATCTTCGCTGCCTGGCGGTAAGTTTCTAGGCGCTGAGCACACTTGGCTCGGTCCTCGGCAAGATTATCATCCTCATGCAACAGTTCATCGAACAAAGCCTCTTTATATAGCTCGGCAACTAATCGGTTCTGAATAGACTCCTTGCTAAAGTTCACCAGCAAATGCATAACAGCCTTGGGCACTTGATCTTGAATCATTTCACGGACAATATTGAAATAAGAAGTAATTAACCGTCTTATCAGCTCTGTTTCCAGATACTCGCGATCGGATAAGTTCTCGTCGTCTGAGTTCTTGCTGAATCCGTTGACTCCGGGTGTTTCTTCATTTATAGTGCTTGAGAAACAATTCAGTTGCACGGACCTGCTCTTTTCTGATCGGCTTATGAAGCCATTCATTCCGAGACTTCTGTCATCCTTTCCAAAAAAGTAATTCAAAAATGAATCTTTGTTCCCTCCAGGACCAGAACTAATGCCGTTGCTTAATGAACCGTTAGGAATGTCGCTGATGGCCGAATCTGCTGAGGAACGAGAACGAGAGTGAGTCTGAGTTTCGCCTGTTGCGGTACTGGTATTTTGCAAATCAGATTGGCCAGAAGAAATATCAGAATTTTCTTCATCTAAACGTAAGCTCTTTAAGTGCTGTGACGAGTCCAATTCGCGACTCTGACGATCTTGTAGGACACTTGTCATAGCAGTTGCGGCCCCAACAAAGCTAGGATGGTTTGTATTGACATATGCCTGATTTATGGCAATTAGGCTTTCAACATAAGCAGAAGTTGGTCCAAGTCGCTCTCTAAGAAGTTCCGAGACGACTTCAATCAGTTTGGCCTGCAATCTAGGATAGCGGCTTAGTTCACGGGTTCCACAGTTATGGCAAACTTTCATTAATTCTTCGTAAACAAGTTCGACGCATCTTTGGCTCGGTTGAGCTAAGAGAGTAATCTGAGGACGCACCAGCAAATCAAAAGCTAACTCTGGAACAAAAAGAGATGCTCTAGGGCCAGTGGAGTTGCGGATAGCAGTGCGGATATCTCGGGTAGAAAGATTGGCAGTAGGATCGATCTGAGAAAGCGCCGTGCCATATACATCATTATAAATGTAATAAATTCTAGCACCTCCACAGAGCTCTTTGACAGAAATATCGGAAGATGTACCATCGATCGAGGCAATGAAACTAGTAGCGAATTTGGTCATAAGTTGCAAAATCAAAGATCCTCTGTTTTCTTTGCCTATGAAAGTAGTCTCACCATAAGAGGCGAGCTCTTGCTCGGTCTGGCCCATAAGTGTGTTAAGTCTAGCTTTGATGTCGGGAAGCTTGTCGCGTATATGATTCATGAGCAGCGTATTCAAAGTTTTGGTGAGATACAGAGTTCCACAGCGGTGAGAGATATTTCTGTAGGCAGAATGATTGTCGAAATACTCTTGTTCATGTCGGAGAGCGTCTTTCAATGGAAGATTAGTCTGAATATCTTGCTGAGAGCGGTTGACTAAAGCGATGAAGCCCAGTTTTAGAGGGTACACCCGTCCAGACAAGATATCTAAGGCGTGCGTGCCGTGATCCATGAGGTCGAGTTTGGTTAGAACGCCTACGGTGCGTTTGCCATCGGGGTCCACTTGTCTGGCCAATTTCAGAGATTCCGAGTTAACGATATCCACATTAGCGGGAGAAACGGCCAAAATGATACTGTTAGGTTTGGCTATGTATTCCAAGATAAGCGAACGGGTTTGTCTTTCTATATCGGTAGGTTGGTCGCCAATCGGGATCTTTGTGAGGCCGGGAAGATCGACCAGGGTGAGAGAGACGACATGAGGCGAGAATATCTTAAGGTTGATTGGTTGGCGTGATATTCCCTTATTGTTTCCTGCGAGACGTAATGTTTCGTTTTGTATTTCACGATTTATGTCCGAGAAATCGTAGAACTTGCGGCCAGGCAAGTGAAGAAACTCACCCCACTCTGAGCCCACTGCAGGCGAGTCGGTGGTAGAGGTAGAGGTAGTTTCTTCCTGAGGGGCATTTACATTTATCAGCTGCAAAATGAGCGGTCTCCGCGTGACAATACCGCTACCTCTAGGTAAAAAATCTCTTCCCACGATATTCTCGAGCACGGAAGTCTTTCCGCTTGACTGCGAGCCAACAACAACCACCTGCGGAAGGTCTAAGGTATCGGAGCCAATAGTGTTAAACACCAAGTCCTGGAGTCGGTTCACCAGAGGAATCAACGCTTCTAAACCAGTCGACATATTTGTTTGGTATTGTATATCGATCGCACCGTCAATTTAAAAGGAGCCACGTCAGCACAAAATAAAAGAAAACTGCGGTTAGAGCAAGTGATGAAAGAGAGATTTACACACTTGTGTTCGCAAGGTCAGTATCCAAGGGGGGGGGGGGAGGAGGGGTTATGTGCGGCTCGCGGTTTCGCTGGCAACCAGGTGATCTGTCGTACTCCGAACGGCGTTTTCGGTCCAGTACATGCGTATTTGACTTATCGAAGAATCATTAATTGTATTTACAAGTTTATAAAAGGATAGAGTGCTCTATATTGCAGTTATTCACTGCCTTCGCAAGGATGGCGCGTTCTTAGAGACAGATACCGGTTGCATAGTAACACTCACTCGACTTTAAACCTGAGAAACAAGCTTGGCTTTCTGGTGCAAACTTACTCACTCTCACAATGATGCAAAATTACAGAATACACAACGGGTTAAAGTCTTTGTTTAGACTAGCGTCAACTAAGAGCATACCCGATCGGGTTAATGTGATGCTGCCGATCCCACTATACCGACGCATTCTGCGAGCGCACCGTAAACTGGATTCTCAACGTAGACTACTCGGAGACGAGTTCGTAAAGGCTGAGTTCCGACACCACAAAGAAGTCGATAATCCAGTCACGATTATTGGATTCTTGTCCGGGTGGCAAAACTATATCAGCTGCATAGAAAATGATAGCTGGGCGCATCAAGAGATCGACATCGATAAACTGTCTAAAATGAGCGATGACCAAATAGTGCAGCTGTACGAACTAATGCAAGCAGCAAAAGGTGAATCTAGCGAGTACAAGCTTTATGCTGATTTAAAAATTGATGGTAAAGACGGTAAGTAGCTGAATGAGCTACTCTTCAGCTTCTCTTCGCTTTTGACGTCAAGTTGTTCTATATATCTTCTCTATCTTCGTCCACGCTTGACACCCGATTGATCCATCTGCAAAACATCACCCACACCGCCCAGGTCTTCTAGTCTTTCTTCTGCACTGCGGACCTCTTCTCGGCGTTCCCACCATCTATCTTCAGCCAGCTCAAACGCCATTCTTTTCAGTTCCTTTCCTCGGAGACCTTCTTTATCATTCGATAGCGCCCATTCTAGGAATTGCTCAGCAGTTCGCGCGTAGAATTCACGCAGTGTTTCGAATGCCCGCGGATGCGGCAACCAAGGTCTAGGATCGGGATTTTCCTCTGAAATTTGAACGCCGTCTGTCTCCGAAGCAAGTTCTTCTAACACCTCTTCGTCATTTTCTGTTGCCACGGGTAAATCCAGGTCCTGTCCTTCAATTGTTGCTTCATCATCGCTGTCTTCATCGCCAAAGTCGTCACTTTCTGCATCTGATTCGTCTGCTATGTCATCGTCTATATTGGCAATGTCTTCCCATATGACTTTGACACCGCCTGCCTTTGCGAGATCAATAGCGTACATACTATCTAGTACGAACTCTGCATCTTTCTTCTCAAAAATTCCTCCATATATATACAAATGGTCACCTAACACAGTGGTAGCCGCATTAAATCGCGGATGCGGCAGTGTGTATCGGACAACAACTTCATCCGCACTAGAATCTTCATTTTCTAATGAATTGTCTTCCTCGTCCACCTGCTCTTCTTCGCTGTCGGAATCTTCAATACCGCGACCACGAAGAATCGCAGAAAGGTTCCGCTCTAGCTCCTTTTCACTGGCTAGTTTTGACGATTTGGTAGGTACCGCTGCTTTACCCTTCTTTGGCGCCTTCAAGCGCAGAGGGAACCATTTGTTTGAATCGATAGTATAAATGTACACATCGTTGAAAAAAGTACTTTCTATGTTTTCGTCAGTCTCTTCTGTATCGTAGACTCCGCCGAAGAGTATACCACGGCCTTTATGGTAGGCCATTGAACAGCCAACACGTTCACTGCACCTGTTAGCTCGCTTTCTACGATTCCAGGTTGCTTTCATTTCAGAATCTATGGATAGGAGCCAGACATCGGACAGGACTTTACCCACGACACCTTTCGATGTCTTCTCCTTACAGTATCCGCCCCATATTACGCCGCCATCTGCAATAGGCACAAAAGAATGGCCAGATCGAGCTGGTGGAGCAAAACGAGGCTGTTCTATTTGGGTCCATTTGTACGTAGTGACATCAAAGGCCCAGAGGTCAGACAAGTAGGTAGTAGAGTTTGATAGATCTCTGAATCCACCATGTAACAAGACGTAGTGCTTCCAAGCAGTCATTCTGTGGCCAGATCTGGGGCTGGGGCTCTTGCCCTCTATCTTAGTCCATTCCTTGGAATCCGCGTCAAGGATCCAGGTATCGCCGTAATGATAGAAGGTATTCTGCTTAGGCGAGGAGAACTCACCGCCAAACAGCAGGATCACACCGGTAGGATGGACACACATGCAATGACCGCTTCTAGGTAATGGCGTATTAGGAG
Source organism: Tortispora mauiana (assembly GCA_030570615.1). Classification (NCBI taxonomy): domain Eukaryota; kingdom Fungi; phylum Ascomycota; class Trigonopsidomycetes; order Trigonopsidales; family Trigonopsidaceae; genus Tortispora; species Tortispora mauiana. Next base: position 330,308 of record JAJLWG010000003.1, read on the forward strand.
ACGTGACCTTCTTCCAGTGATGCGATTTGGTTGAGAATACAAAGAGGTCGTTGTAGAAAACAGAAAGGCCATTCTGCTGCGATTCACCACCAAACAAGAACAGCTCGTTCTTCAAATGTAGAGGACTCGCTACAAGAGCAGTGTTCATTCTAGGCGTTGGTTTATCACAAGACTCTATTTTCACAGCGTGGAATTCGGCTTGCTTGCGATTGAACTCGCTCAGAATAACATCGATGTCTAAATCGTCTTCTTCCTCCTTGGCTGCTTGTTTCTTGGCTTTATTGGACGCCTTAGACTGTGCTTTCAAAGCCTTTTGTACTGCAAGTTTCTTTTTTGATTCGGACTTTTTCTTAGCCATAGTTCAGCTAAAATGTATAGGGCGAGAAGAAGATATATATATTGGTACAGACGTTGTGGAACAATATTTTAATGTGCAAACTGTAAACTAAACTCTGTTTCGCAGGTTGCGTCTTTGAGCAATAGTACAGTAATTTTTTATTCACATAAAAATGCGTACATGAGACGTCAAAAATTACTCAATGAAAATAATATAAAAGAATATTCATTTAGTAATACATGCGCTCTCTGGCAAACAATAACTAAATGAATGTCATGAAAGCAAGTTACTGCAAGCCCTGCATTGTATAGAACCTTAAATAAATATAGAGTTCATATTTTTTATTTCTCAGCTATTTTTTCTCGAGTACTTTGTTCTTCATATTAATACATGAATTAGAAACGAAATGACTATGAAGAGGAAATCAGGATTAAATAGTGAAGATAAGAAGGATGAACTTCAGTCCAATAAAAAAAGCAAAACTGGATTCTTAGAATCAGAATCGGAATCAGAATCAGACGAAGTGAATGATCTCGCATTGGATGATAGCGAGGATGCTAATTCTGAATCGACTTTCCAGGGATTTGATGAAACTGAAGATGACAACAATAACGAAGTTGATGACTATGATGATTCGAAATTGCAAGGAGCTCATGCGGCTCAACGGACATTGTTGAAAGAGAGAAAGATTGCAAGGCAGCATGGAAAAACTATTCAGCATATTAAATCATTGTGGGAGAAACTGCGCCAGAAGAAGAATATCTCCAGCAAGGAGCGTCGTGAACTTGTCGATAAGATTTGGAGTGAATCTAATAGTATAGTGGAAGACTTGGTTCTTAAACATGATTCTTCGCGCGTCGTGCAGTCTCTTTTGAAATACGGCGATGCCAATATCCGTCGCGATATCGCACTCCAACTCAAAGGATCGTACCTTGATCTGGCCAAATCGAGCTACGGAAAGTACCTGCTTGTCAAGCTTTTACACTATGGATCGAAGGAGACTCGGAAAGACATCGTCGGAGCGCTGCATGGACATTACCGGAAACTCATGAGGCATCGCGAGGGTGTGTATGTCATTGAAGACATTTACCGAGAGTACTCTACCGCGGAGCAGAAACGTCAAATCATTAGAGAGTTCTATGGATCTGAATTTGCTGTGTTTAAAGATGCTGGTAAATCCAAAACCCTTGCTGAGATTGTGGCCGGGTCTCCAGACAAGAGAAAGATTGTGATGTACAATTTGAAGCAAGCTATATCGTCTGCTGTTTCGAAGGGATCCAGTGGGTTTAATATTATTCATGCAGCGATGCTTGATTATATATCTGTGTCAAACGAAGAAGAAACACGGGAATTTATCGACCTCGTTGGAGAGCAGATCCCCGAACTGGTTCACACAACCGAAGGAGCCACAGTCGCCAGCTTAATGATTGCCAAAGGTACAGCTAAGGAACGCAAAACTATGATTAAGTCGCTGAAGCAGTTTGCTGTTGAATTGATAAAGGACAGTCCTGGAAACGTTGTCCTTATAGCTCTTTTCAGCTGTGTAGACGACACGGTGCTTATTGGCAAGTCATTTGTTAGCGAATATAAGTCGCAGCTTGTTGATCTGCTAACGCATACTCATGGCAGGATCCCGTTCATGACACTTTTAGCGGGAAAAAAGACTAAGTACCTAGACTCTGTCGCATTGAACATCCTGAAGCAAGTTGATGAAGCTAAAGTGAATACGAGCAAGAAGGAAGACAGTGCAAGAGACGAAGAAGTGTTAGCTCATTTTAGCCCTCTGCTTATTGGGGCGGTTAGCTCAAGCGCCAGAAAGCTTCTTGATAGTGCGTCAGGTACTGACTCTTTAACTCAGATACTGTTTAGTGCGCCTGGTGATATTTCGGCGGCAGTTCATGCTGTTGCGGAAATATTTGAAGACACGAAGTCCAGAGACCAGCTCTTGAGCAAGAGCTATGTTGGAAAGGCGTTGCGAAACCTGATCAATGACGGTACCTGGAGCCACCAGGAGAAACGCATTGTTAAGAACGACAGAAGTACTGGATTCAAAGAAGCCATCACACCTATTGTCTTGAAAGATATCGAATCATGGACTCTGGGCGACGGATCGTTCGTTGTTCAGACGGTTTTGGATAACTCTTCAGGCGCCGACAAAGAGAAGCTTAAGGCAGCGATTACGAAGCTGAAACCGAAACTCGAATCAAAGCAAGAAACTAATAAAGGTTGCAAATTACTGATTCAGGCTATCATTAACTGAATAGAAAAAAAAGATAATTAAAACTGATGCTAATGGGGATTGAAATATTAGCTTTTTTGTATTATATTAGGTGACTTAAGCCCCGGTCTGTCTTGTACTGTCTGACAAACCACATAGCAACCACAAGACAAAAGAGCAGTTTATGTACCACAACTTTTTAGCTGTCTGATTCTTTACATAATAGAGTTCCTGAGGCTGAAACACCACATTTAGCAATTGTTTCCTTTAATACTAATAAAGATGATATATATAATACGATATAAAATATTTTATATATATTATGAAACAAATATTAAAGCAGAATTGATATGTGAAACGGCGTAAATGCAGATTTCTTCACCGTAATGCCAATGGTTTAGGGTTGGTTGTGATACCAGCGTTACACGCGAAGTTTCGTGTTTGAACTTTCTCAATTTCGAGAATTACTGTGCTTCGAAATGTTCTTTGAGTGTTTTAGATTGTTAAAGAACTTTTCTTAGTCGAAGATTATAAAGCAATATATATTAGAAATGAAGGCAGGCCGGCCAAGAGCGAATCGAAGCGCAAAAGTCCGAAAGACCCGTATACCCCGGTCAATCGCGACCAGAATAATAGGGAGAATGGCAACAAATCCAGAACGCATCGCCAATTCTCAGGCTGAGAGCTTGGCTGTATTAGCTACGAGAGCACAAGCGGAGGCATTGGAGAATGAGTCAGCCCGTCGAACTAGGGAAGATGGCAGAGAATCTAGACCAATATCTACTAAAAAAGCTTACGATTCACAGGTCCGAGCTTTCAAGGCATGGTGTGACCTGCATTATACGTGTGAATCTGCAGAAGGCCCGAGGTACTATGTAACTCAAGGTAAACTCTTGAGGTACCTGAGAGAGTTGGTAGATGTGGGTAACCCCAAGGTGCAAATAACAAATGCGGCCGGTGAAACTGTGAATAAACCATATTCGTATTCTTCTATCGATTCAAAGTTATCCGCATTGATATCTCTTTATAACATGCAAGTCGCAGAAGTCGCAGAAGCTTATAGAGGAGGCACGTGGGAACACCCTAGAAGTTCGGATGTAAAAACGTTGCTCAGGTCACTGCAGATAGCAGAACATAGGCGGAGCAGAGTGAATAGCGATGTGTCACAATATAGCAAAGGAACTTATACCCCGGAGGATTTGGTTCGCATGTGTCAGCACCTTATAAATAATAAGCAGCGCAATAGTATTTCTCTAGCGACAGTTATCACTACTTGTCATACACTCATGTACAGAGGAGACTCATTGAGATCGCTGCGAATTATCGACATGCAACTATGTTATTTGAGGCAATCAGGATCAAAACAAACGCCTGCAATATATTTTGTTTCCACGAGATCCAAAATAAGCACGTCATCTAATCGTTCATCATCAGTTAGTATTAGACACAAAGATGTACGTCGCTGTCAACATGCCTGGTTGGCTATGTATATGTTCGAGCGGTTTCATTCAAATGGCGAAACAATGCCTGACTTGTCGAATGATACAGACTTCTATAATCGCGCATTCTTCGCAGATTTCGGATACGACAAAAGCACTGATGATTCGACTCTTAGATTGCCCTACGGCTCTCTTTATAAAGCGATGAAGACCCTGTTCAGGAATCTGGGAATTTCCTCTGATCACATAACGCATGCCTGCAGGTCAGCTGCCATGCAAGAATGTGATATATATTTTGATGTAAGTTCCGAAGATATCGAAAGGCTTGATCAATGGACAGGCGTTAAACTTTCAAGCGCGCTAACGTCATCCTATCTCTACAACGTGCCAAAAAATCAGTTATGGCACTGGCCGGATTCCACAGGGATGATCAGTACACAATACCAAGAGCTTTTCACCGTGCCCCCAGACACATTGAAAAGCTGGTATTTCCGTTTATAAATAAGTATACCGATATCTTGGATGTGCAAAGTGGTGAAACAGGGCCGCTTAGGGATGGAGTCATGAACACATGTTTGGCTGAAGTTTGTGAAAACAAGGATTCCAATTATCTTCAGATATTGCGCCAAATTGTGGAAGTTTTTGATTATCTGCGAATGGTATTGCTCCAGGATACACCCTTAATCTGGAATATATATCCTAGTATAAGATCAACTTGGCATATGTGGCAGCTGGATGTTTTCTCGCGCCCCGATTACCTCGAGTATGCGTCAACACAGCAACGACGATGTGCAGCGTTTCAGCAGGGTACATACCAACACGGTAATTCTGAAGACGAAACTACCCAAGATGTGTTAAGGCCTGGTCGCTCAATGCAACGTTCCATTGTGAACATGAGGTCTGATATAGCGCAAGTGGAGAAGCGCAATAATATCAGAGACTCATCAAGCCTTATAATGGAGAGATTTTCGCGATTAGGTTCTTAAATGGATTCGTTGGGGCAAGAAATTAAAATACAATTAAGGAGATTAACGAAGCCGATTCGAGTAACGATTGAGTATGGCGATGACGAGCAAGATGACCCTCAACGACGGCAAATGCAATCTACTCTGCCTACCGCAAGTACGGCCTCCAGAGCTCAACCACAGCCACAACCACAGCCAGAGCAAGATCAACCGCCAGAGCCAGCTATTCCGCCGGTGTCATTCATTATGGCACCCAAATCAGTGAGAGTGATCTGGGAGGAGTATGTGACTACACCAAGAACCAGGCCTAGTATAAAGGACTTGGAACGCCTTTACGGAGCAAAGTGGCGGGGCGGTGCAGCCTCAGCGAAGTCAAAAGCATTTACTAGGCGAAATCATGTGTACAGAGCCATCGAAACCGGACTGCAGAGAGGCATGTCATTAGAAACATGCTTTACTTTGTTGGAGAATCATCGCATAAAAGATGGGAAGAAACGCGGATTCGCCTCATCTTTGTTTGCTGGTGATATTCCTGAGGAATTATTATAATCTATAGGGCACGTATGCAACAATAGAACAATCGTATCTACTTTTATCGCTTGTAACCCCGGTTTCACTACTGAATAGCCATAATAACCATCAGAATCGCCATTTAAACACGACCATAAGAGTTTGCCTAGATTATAAAACCAGAAATAAATGTTATCTTTATAGCAAAATCATATAAATTTGTTTTTTTTCTACGCGATGGAGGCTCATTATTCATACATTTTTCCTTTATGGAGCCAACTTCTGCTTAATGGTGGTCGCGTCTGCGCTGTCTAAGTTTGGCTTCGTTACCATGTTTAACAACCGTCTATACCTCTTACATAGTTAGCATATTTAAGCTCTGCTCTACTTAACATTCGCAAGATTATGATGACTGTAAATAAACCACCAGAAACGTCAATAAGATACAAAGAAACATCTTTAGATGTCGATGAAACTGAATACAATGGTTGTCTTCTAATACAGGCTCCACCGCCAAAATACAAACAATCTTCTTTGACTACCCCCTGGACAAAGCCGCGATTGTACAAAGCGCGCACTTCAGAAGTAGCCGCTGTGGAAAAGAACTTCTACGATAAAAATATAGCTACTGAGTCCTATGTCTACTCTTTCTCAGAGGACTCTGACTCTTTACACTCGGTTTTGTGGCGTCTAATGACCGATAGATCAGTAATACGACTGTATCCCTACTACAAGTCATCCACCTCAACGGATTCCCTTGAATACATCGAAATTAGATTCCCCGATATCATTCCTTACCATTGCTCCTCCATTGTTGCTTCTACTTCTGATTCGTGTGCTTTGTTTGCCCTCTGTTCCAACGGGGCTTTATACAAGTTCAAAATATCTTGCACTTCTTTCAGTCCAGGCATACATCCAGACGACATCCTAGACGCATGCGAAATATACCATCCTAATTACTTCTCTGTGCGTTCCCCCGCCTTTCTTTTTGCTTTGACTGAGCAATTGCTGTTGTTCCCGCTTTTAGATGGCGGTCTGCTTAAACTGGAAAAACCTTCTCCAAATGCCGACTCTTTCCTCGAGATCAGCTTTAGCGATTCAAGCTATATCTCCTCTTTTAGAAGCCTCTTCTCATGGTCTACTTCTGACATGATACCCTACTATCCTTCCGTATCTGGCAGCCTTATTATTTCCGCGTGTCAATCTGATGACGGCATGTACATCTTCACTTTGAGTGCAAACTATTCCATCTCCCTATGGAAAACTGATACTGGTGTCCTGTTGGACCGTCGCTCTTTGCTGCAAGAAAAGCAAAAGAGCTTTGTTCCTGATGTGTTTCGCTCTAACATAGTTGGTTTTTCTAATCTGTCCGGTAGACCTTTTTTCGTCGTGTATTCGGCGCTATTTCAACGCTTTCACTTCTATGTTCTCGTTACCAACAAAGAGGGTGCTACAGTGCTCGAAGATATGGCTCCTTCACAAATCATTTCATGTCCAATCGTATCTGCTGAATCTCTTTGGTCTTGCGTTAGCATTAGCTTGAGGCCTCAAACGGGCTTACATGACTGCCAATTAATCACTGCTTGGAAGCACGGCACAATTCGATCATCAATACAAATTGCTACAGTATTGTACAAAAGTGGTGAATTGTCTCTTTCCTGGTCTTCGGTTCTCTCTCCTTTTAACTACGATTTCAAATGTGGCGATCTAGCCCCCACAAACTCCTATGACGCATCTCAATATTTTATTCGCGAAATCTTCCTATCAAACAAGTACTCTAACGAGTGCGTTAAAGCTGCACTTTCTATCATGTCATTACATTATACTGGCAAAGACTTGTCGGATATCATAAATCAAACTGCTGTTAGTGACCTAATTGACATTGCATCGGATATATTGAACGGGCCTGTATCCATCAAAGCAGATCAGCGTCACGGCACCTTAGACTATGATAGCTACAATGCGGACATTAACATGCAATGGTCAAGATTTAATCGACTGTGCTTAGAACTCTCGCACGTTGGTGAAGAACTTCTCTCATTGAATTTGTCTAAATCAAGCAGCCTAACGCTATTCGTCGGTCGTGGATCCAAAATATCAATTATTGAGCCTGCTGTCTTGTTGGAGAGATTTTGCTCTAGCAGTGTTGAGTCATTGATCTTTGATGAATATTCTGAGACTACTATTATTGCTAAACGGCTGTACGATATGGCCCACAGGTTGAGGAAATCATTGAATAAAGAGTCTATCAGTAACCTTGTTGATTACCTAATTGATGATTTGGCTTCTGAACAGGAACTGGGAGTCAGAGAGCGAATGTCTAATGTACGCAGTTTGGCCCTCGAATCGGTCATGGAATCCAAAGAATGCATGGAACTTCGTCACATCCTTCTGAACACGCTCGAGCTCGATGCAATTATTCGCACGTGGAAAACTACATACGCGGATGCATTCAAACCCAAAGATTATAGTCAACGAACTACCACTTTATCTACAGTTTATTCTGATTTGGGTGACTTAATTGCTTCATCTCATTCATTTATATTGGATGTACTACTATTGTCGCTGGTTCCCCAAGATGAAGTATTGGAAACTCCTATGTCCAGTTTATTTTCTCATTTTTCTAAGCAGTTGAGCAACATCTCTATTCTGTCCTATCTTGCCATGACGCCTGCTGAATCAACTACTACAGATATTACTCAGGATATGTCGAGGCTTCTGGTCTCCAGAGACTCTCCTGCCGGCTTTTACAACAACAAGGCTTCTCGACCGATAGCAGCGCTGGAGTATTTTGTTCATACAAAGTTTGCAGGAAAATCGTCTGGCTTGTTGGATGCTTCGTTGCGTCCAGCATGGGCACTGCTAAAGGATCTAGACATTGCCAATGATGCTCTTTCATTGCACAGGATTGGCGCTTTCTTTGTGGAACACCGTATGTTTGAGGTATTCATTGGCTTGTCACGGTTTGTTCAAATGGATAATGTTATGGTTGTGATGAAGTTTATATCTTACTTAGAACTTGGCATGTCAGAATCAGCGTATTCATTGGTTGACATTGTGATTAATGCATTAGGATTTTCCCTGGAAGTTATGACAGTGCCGCAAAGAGATATCATTGATGGGTTTCTGACAGATGATATTAGAGATACACTGAAGCAAGCAGACGAAGATATAAGGTACAGCTGTCTGCGTTTTGAGATAGCGTGCATGTTTGCTAACAGGGGCCATTGTGTTCTTGGAAATCGACTCTTCAAGGAATGCTACAACAGCTACATTGAATTGAAGGGCGGTATCAATGATAAGTTTCTTGAGGAGTGGTTTGCTTGCAGCATGAGAATTGACAACTTTGACGACGCTTATCTTGCAGTTACCAATATGAAGGAGTTTGTGAAGCGGGAAGAAACATTAGCTGTGTTTGTGTTTGCAGTATGTGAGAAGGACTCGCCCAAGAAGTTGTGCGACTACCCGTTCATTGGAATTCAGGAAGAGGTAGACAGAATCTTGAGTGCGAGAGCCGAATCAGATATATCTACTGCAGACTATTATTACAAGATACTGTTTGGGTTCAGAATGGTTCATGGAGATGTGCGTCGGGCTAGCGAGGCGCTATACTTGCGTATCCAGAATATGCGTGCGCAGTTTTCAGCGGCGGATGAACTATCGGGCAGAGACATGGAGATTACGCAGTGCTATTTAATTTTGATAAACACACTCGAGACGCTTGTCAACGAGGATCCGTGGATTGTTGTAAAGAGTCTGGCAACAAGAAGCAATGGCCTCAGTAAAAGAATGAAGAGTGTGTATGGAGATCAAGCATTGAGTGAGACTCGAGTGCTGACACTGAATGACATACAGAACGAATACGTTAAAGAGATATCCAGGATGGAGCACCTACTAGGAAAACGGATACTTTCGCAGTAGTATGCCTATAAAAATAATATAATAGGCGAAAGAGTCATACTACACTAACAATCCACGTAAGTAATGTGTTTTTGACGTACTACTCCCAACTTGGAAGGTATGATACACTAGTAGGTCCGCTTATTTTGCACTAAAAGGGCCATAATTGACCAATCACGTAAACCATCGGAATTAAAGTCGAAATAGCAGTGAATCTATTTTAGAATTGCGCACTTTTGTTTGGTACAGCTGTGGAATTTTTAGCTCGTTCGTATAAGAAGACACTGCACTTCCATAATGTCCAGTACACATTATGGAAAGCACTCTGAGACCCCCCATCCGCGAGCCACACGGTATTCTAGTGCAACGTCAAGTGCTACCAGCCATCCTAAAAGCATTTACGCTGACTCACAACTAGAGAAGATTTCTGATGAATCGCCTCTAAACAGGAGAACTAATTTCTACTTGTCAGACGATGCAGAATACGAGTCTACACGGAGCACAACTAGGGATCAACAATCACAGAACTCGTTCCTGTCAGAGCTAGGCCGCGCATCGAAAAATGTCGACCTGCGAATTGGTGCCACTGATCACAGACATAGCAGTAAAAGCGTGTCGTCGAGCATAGAACCTAAGCTGCGGCCGAAGTCGTACACTCCAAGATCAGAATCAGAGTACTCTTCCAGACCTCCAGCGCCGCAATCGCGCCCGCTGTCGTCGTTCCGAGTTGACCACAAGACTCCAATGCGTCGGCTTGCTTCCGAAAGAGACTACTATATTCAGCCAGATACCAGCAGCAGAAGCAGCACGTGGAAAACGCCTATGCACCGAAACTATGCGCGCACAGAGATATCGATACAATCTAGCGAAAGAATGAGCTATGTCCCACAGCCCGAAGAGCATATTGAAATTGAACGCCTAAAAAAGCAGGCAGAATACGCATTGGACAGTTTACGGCCGTTGAAGAGGTCAATACTACTAATAAAAATGAGGACGTCTATGAGTGAAGCACTCAGCATCAGAGAGTTTTCGAAAGAAATAGGTATCCGACGGCAAGCAGAGAGCATATGCCGAGACCTTATTGAACTATGCATGGAATTGAGCGACCCTGGGTTCTCTGCTGCAAATGTAGAAGGGGATTCACCTAGCTTCAGGGTTGCATCTGAGCGGTACCTGGCCAAATCAGGTGACCTTGGCCGCGATACCAATCCGCTAACGCGAAGTACAACGGCTGCCTCGCCGCCGCCGTTGTCGTCTGCTTCCCCGGCACCATTACGTTATCCCCGTACTGAATACGTGGACCGGTCTAGACGGAACACTCTGACTACCGCCGGATATCTGGAACGGTACAGGCAGTCACGTTCTAGAGCGACGGACTATTCAGAGCAATTCAGTGAAGGAAGGCAAGAGGCCTCGGAGTCTATTGAATCGATCGATCTTGTAGACAGATCTCAGCACTTTAGTCCTGCGCGGCCGGATGACAGTAAACTCAATGGGCAACTGAGTTCGCTGTCGATGTCAGATAACATAGGGATCGACCCGTCTAAACTATTAGAGCGAGTCAGAGCGGTGAGAGCTGTAAGAGCGGCGAAGTTAGACCACGATCGCAAGGACAATGGCAACCAAAACTATGACGACGAATTTGCACGATGACTTCCGATTAACGATCAGTACTTCTGCTTGCACTCGTTCGATAAAATGAGCAGATACCGGGCAACACTCGTGATCACAGATAACCACATTACACTTAGCATTGGCTTTAATTAAGGATATTCTAATTCGCTCATGTCGTCATGCTTTTTGCAACAGGAAACGGCGGAACTAAAACATGGTTACCTTTTGTTCTTAAAGGACGTCTTGGCACTGACAGGAAGGGAAAAGCCCTCATGTCCATTTTAGAACAGCCTTATGCCAGTTTCGCTAGGTACAGTGTATGAGAAAACTCAAAAACCAAAAAAAGAAAAAGTAGCGCAGCTGTATCACAGCCCTTGCCTACTTTGAATCAAAACAACCAAGCACCTGCTCACAGTTATAACTGAAAAAGCGATATCGAACCGTTTGCAATTTAAACACATATTTCATTAGTGTTAGGTTCGACCATGTTACTGCATTGTTGCGCTATAATATTAGCAGCCTCTCTTTTCTTTTTAGACTCTCGTGCCTTGTCGGTAGAACTCTGCCCACCCCCACATTTAAAGTCTAGACCCCTACCTATCGAAAAACTCTATTGTGCTTTTATCGACTTAAAGTATCCACTAAAGCTGGGCACCAATTATTCTCGTCCATTTTCCTATATCTAACCCGAATATAAAGCTCGCCTTATTGAACTGAATCGACGCATTTTGTTATTTTGCTCTTTTTTCGTACACTTGGGTCTCCTTTTTCTACTCCATCATCAGTTTGCGCTGCTCCTAACTTCTTTCACGCCCACGCCTCTTTTCTGCCTTAGTGCACCATTTATCCGATCCTACCTCTCCACCCTACTTGATTCTCGCCGGACTTGCTGCATACTAACATCATATCTGTTTTGTTCTTTGACGGTTTTTGCTACAGTCTTTCAGAACAGTCTTCGGCACTCTTTACCAGCCTGTATATAGCATAATGTACCACGCGATCGGCCCTACGTCAGATTCGCCCGATACTTTGCAAACTGCATCAAAACGAGTTCGAAATGCTAAAAAACTGTCCTTGAAATTGAATAATTTAAACAACCTGACTCATGATCACGCTCCTACAATCGATCTCACCGACACTCCTTGTCATGAATCACTACCGACTCCCTCAATGGAATCACTCATGAGAGGTCGATTGTCTTTGCCTCATCTTACCTTATCAAATAGTTTACAAAGCCCCAATAATGATATGGCTTTGCCCTCTGCATTATCGGATATAAATAACTCAGAGAATGTCCAATGTTATCCTGATGGTCCCATATGTGTCGTTCCTCCAAATATCTATATTTACTCCACTCCTGATCGCGATATCGCTTCGAAGTTCGATGTTGTAATAAATGTCGCGCAAGAAGTCTCAAATCCTTTCAAATCCTCCAGCAGCGTGTCTCCTTTAGAACAATACCCTACCCCGTGTATGTCACCTGACGTTCCTCAAGTTCCTATTAATTTTGGCTCTACAACTTCACCTAAACCAGCTCAGCAGCCTCCTTTTTTTTCTTCCAATCGCAATACTCCCGAATACATCTGGTTCCCTTGGGACCACGACTCAGATATATCAAAAGACTTGATCTTCTTGACCGATACACTTAGAACTTATGACACCTTGAACAAGTCTATCTTGGTTCACTGTCAATGCGGTGTTTCTAGATCCGCGTCTCTTGTGGTCGCTTATGTCATGCGCTCTCAACAACTCCCTCTAGGGGAAGCTTACGCTAAAGTGAAGACTTTGTCCCCATATATAGGTCCTAACATGAGTCTGATATATCAATTAATGGACTGGGAAAAATTACTAAAGCAAATGGCCGATCTTAACAACGAAAATCAGATTAGCCCTCAGACTTTGAGTAAATTAAAGGCTTCAAAAACTATCCCTCAAAGTGCACCTCCGTGCTTCTCTTCTGCCTCTTCTGATTCCTTTTCCTCTCAAGCTATGGGTAGAGGCACCTCGCATTCTCAACTAAATCTCCCTGCATTATAACTCTCTCATTCTCACTCTCGTTTATCCTTGCACTCAATCTTCTGTATAATAGACTGCTAAATTCTTTTCGAGAGGCACTTTTACGGCTTTTACGCATTTAGTGTGCCGTGATCTATTCTATATCTGCACCATCCTTAGTTGCAAGAATATAAAACAAGCGCAAAGTGGTCCTTGATTTGTATTATTAGACATGTATATAACTTAGCTTATGCTTCAGATAAAGCCCTTTTAGAGCTGCCTCTTATAAAACCGAGAGTGACTGTTCTGCGAAATACCGGACGTCAACGTCATCGTCATTCACAAGTATCTGTAAGTCAGGCTCTATTATGTTGCGCACTAGCTCGGAAACTTCGCTCTCATTAATTGTCTCAGTCAAAATAGTTGGTTCATTGGATTTGGACAATTCCTCGTCTGTCAATGCTCTAGGATAAACACCTTTTGGTTCACTTTTAACATCAGCTACGGCTGCCATAGCCGCAGGAGGAGAAGTGGAAACGCTGACACCGGATTCAGTTAATGCACCATCAGCACTTCTCAGAGATATTCCAAAAACAAGAATGTTAGGCTTTTTGAGTAACTCTTCGAGGTCTTTTTTAAGCAGTAACTGAAGTATTACCTTATAAGCCTTTGCTGCATTAAATCTGATGTTGGGGACGCTGTCTGCTATAAGGTCATGAACAAACGGAATCGCATAATTCTTAACAGTTGCAAAATCGATCACAGGAACCAGATTAGCGATAGCCATCAGAGTAGTCATGCGATACAAATAATTGGGGTCAGTACCTCCTTTGACCACACTGGGAATGATCGTCTGCAGCGCCCAAGTAACACCAAAAATCTGAGTGAGTTTCTTCAAGTTAATGCAAGCTGCTTCCCTGATGGAATATATAGGATCCCATAACCATGTAAGGCATAAATTTTGAAGCTTGTCGTTGAAAAAATCAGTTCCCAGTTGTAAAGCCAGCAATGGAATATACTCAATAATGGCAAGGCGAATGCGCCATTGCTTGTCTTCGGCTAGCTCATTGATTGCCGGTAATAATGACTGGGAAAGGAATTCGATGCCGATAATCTCATTCACGGATTGAAGACGACAGATGATGTTGAGGCGAACATCAGGAAAATCGTCTTTAAGCATCTGTAGAAATATGGGCAAGAGTTTATCAATAGTGTCTTCCTTGCCAAGTATGGGAGACAGGCCACCTATTTCGCTTGCTAGAGCTGCACGAACATGCTGAGCGCTGTCTTCGGCCAATAAGCGAACAGGCGGAATTATCTGGTCAATAACGACCTCTTTCGAGGTCAATACAGCAAACCTGGACAATTGTTTCGCAATCGCCGTGCGAACTTCCGCCTCCTGATCCTTCATAAATTGAATGAAGTGGGGAACAAAAACGGTATCAATGATTCCTTCACCCATGGTAGAGGCCAAATCAGCAAACCTGTCTGCGACCATGTATCTTACTCTCCAGCTCTTGTCCTCGAACAAAGAGTTCAAAAGATCAAAAAGCTTTTCTTGCGCGCTTGCTGGTCCTGTGGCTTTAGCTACTGCAACTAGAATATCCACGGCAAGAAGCCTTACTGAGTCTTGGTCCTCTTCGCGGTAGTCATCGAACAGGGGAAGGACATGTGACGTAATATCTGATGCGTCCATTTGTGCGATAAGAGTTGGGAACTTGAGAGCAGCAGCTCTTCTGACCATAGGAGTTTCATCATGAGCCAAAGTCTCGTAAAGCTCAAGAAGGTGAGGCTTTTCGGAAGAAGGCACTAGACCGTAGGTAACAGCGAAGAGATGAGTAGCGGAAATTCGGCTGGTGAACCATTCGGCAGTAGATAGTTCCTCTACTAGAGGAATCACGTGTTCCTTCAATTCGTCCAAAGGCAGCTGGGGAATAATTTTGTTTATTGATGCCGTTGCCTTGTCGCGTACAGTTGGCTCTTCAATGCCGGCCAGAGCGTCTAATGGACCGAGAAGCAGGTGTGCAAACTGGGGTCCACCGACGTAGTCAATGAAATCGCCCAATTCTTCAGCCAATGCGGCAAGTACTTCGTCTTCATCGTCGATTGAGTCTTGCAAGAAAGGAAGGAGTTCGGAACGAGTTCGTTCAGGGCCGAGCGCTAAGGCGATTGTAGAGAGGTGTCGAATTGCACTGAGTCTAAAAGTGACGTCATCGTGTTTCAACTCATCGAATAGTACCGCTAAAGGATAGAGTTGATCGGATTCTCCGTCATTTGAGTCCATTTTTAGTATAAATGTTAGATGATTATAGTCAATGAAGTCGGCTGGCAAGGTAACGTGGTAGGGTGAGAGCGGAGCGTGCAGGCGAGCCTAGTGCCTTGTCCCTTCTGTGGAGAGAGGGCTAATGGTTTTTTCCCAGTATGTGTTGGCATGGTAACTTATGGCGCTTGAAATGTTGCACTTTTCACCCAGTAGGGTTCTGCACTGCAACTGGATTAGCCAGGTTCCTCACGAAAAGCAATAAAAAGCCTTTCATTTGCGCTTTAAGATACCGGCCTTCACTAAATGCCTACTATCGCGGTTGATAAGGAAGATTTCTACAAGGCTCTAGGGCGTACTTACACCACCAGCGAGTTTGACGAGCTGTGCTTCCAGTTCGGTATCGAGCTCGACGAAGATACCGAAGAAGGCGAGCTACAGGTTGTCGACGGTGTGAAAGAGAGACCTCAGCTCAAGATAGAAGTTGGCGCAAACAGATACGATCTGCTCTGCATTGAAGGTATATCTCTTGCATTGAATATCTTTCTCGGTAATGTTCCGGTTCCAAACTACAGACTGTCGGAGCCAAAACATAAACTCTACGTCAAACCCGAGACCAAGCAGATCCGGCCATTCGTTGGACTTGCAGTGCTTCGCGGAGTGAAATTTACTGAAAGAAGTTATAAATCTTTTATCTCACTCCAGGACAAATTGCATGCTAACATATGCCGAAATCGAACTCTTGGTGCCATTGGTACTCACGACCTCGACACTGTTCAAGGGCCTTTCACATACGAAGCACTACCGCCTAAAGACATCGTTTTCAAGCCATTGAATCAAGATGAGGTAATGGATGGTGAGCGTCTTATGGAATTTTATGGTTCTGTAAAGCACATCGCAAAATATTTGCCAATTATCAAAGACTCGCCAGTCTACCCTGTGATATACGACGCCAACAGAACTGTCTGTTCTCTCCCTCCCATTATAAACGGAGACCACAGTAAAATTACTTTGAATACTACTAATGTTCTTATTGACGTTACAGCTACTGACAGAACGAAATGTGATATCGTTATGAATCAGATGGTTGCGATGTTCTCCCAGTACTGCTCTGAGCCTTTCCTCATAGAGCCGTGCGAGATCATCGATGAGACTACTGGTGAATCACACTTGTGTCCAAATATTGCTCCTCGTACTATGGAGGCTAGTATTGACTACCTGAATTCATGTTGCGGCTTGAACCTCTCTCCTGAAGAAATTTGCTCTCACTTATCGAAAATGTCTACCACGGCTACCTACAAAGGGAATGGTGTGGTTTCAGTTGAAATTCCTTGCACAAGATCTGATATTCTTCATCCATGTGATATTATGGAGGATTTAGCTATTGGCTATGGATACGACAACTTGAAGAAGACCTTCCCCAACAAGACGAGCACGCTGGGTGCTCCGTTGCTGATCAACAAGGTGTCCGATATCTTCAGAAGTGCAGCTGCCATGTCCGGATGGCATGAAGTTATGCCTCTCACGTTATGTTCTCATGATGAAAACTTTGCTTTCTTAAAAAGAATTGACGATGGTAAGACTGCCATTCAGCTTGCTAACCCTAAGACGCTCGAATACCAAGTCGTTAGAACCTCGCTGCTTCCTGGACTACTTAAGACCATAAGGGAGAATAGGTATCATTCGCTTCCTATTCGAGTATTCGAGGCTGCCGATGTTGCGTTCAAAGACGAAACTAGGGAAACCAAAAGCAGAAACGAGCGCCACTTTGCAGCAGCATATGTGGGCAAGACAAGTGGATTTGAAATCATTCAAGGACTTTTGACTAGGATTATGGAGAATTCGAGAGCGCCTCGTATTGGGTGTGACGAGAAGAAACGGGGATTCTGTATTCAGGCTACTAACGATGCTACATATTTCGCAGGCAGAAGCGCAGATATATACTTCAGGAAAGATGAGCATTCAAGCCCCAAACGTATTGGATCTTTTGGAGTGCTACATCCTGAAGTTGTATTGAATTTTGAGATTCCGTATGCTGTGTCATGCGTTGAAATTAGCATTGAGGATTTCCAATAAGTAGGTTCTATTCTGAATAGATTGAATTGAAAATGAAACGGGGTAGGTGAGGGCTGTACGAGAATCCAATGTATCTATATTTTTAAAGGAGATTTTTGTTTAGACTTTTCTTTTTGCACTTTCCAGTATGTCTCTGCCATTATGCTACCAAAAACCATGATGGCGCCAGTCCATTGACCGAACGTCAAGTTGTGGCCGAACAGGACCACGCTTAGGAACATTGAGAACATTTTTCGGGTGAGTGTGACGGTTATGAGAACCAAGGAGCCATATCTGGAGAGTGTGTAAAAGATAAATATTTGGCCGATAGCGCCGCATAAGCCGTACATAAGCAAATCTATGACGATTGACGGGCAATATGCTATAAATTCAAGCGACTCTGATAGTTGGCCTGTCATTGGCAGCGCAATAATTGTGAACACGGAAGCGAACACGTTGACGATACACATCATTTCGCTGCCCGAAAGGGTGGGGAACTTTGCGAAAAGTTGATCCTGAGTGGAATTCGTGACGCCGTCCATGAAGACGTTAAAGGCGAGCATCAGGAGTCCGATAATGGAAGAGCCTTGCTTGTCTTGGATTTTGGCTGATGCGCCTGGCTGAGAGAGCGAGAAGACAATGACACCTGCGGTGACAGTGACTACCAGGACCCACTTGTATAGTGGGAACTTCGTATTGTAGATGAGGACATGGACGATCATTACAGGAACGAGTTTGCAGCTCTTACCCAAGAGCAGTGTTAAGAAATCAATGTATCGAAGACTTGCATAGCCCATCGGGCCCGATACTGCAGTTGTAAAACCTATGAAAAGCATATTATTTCTGATTGTAGAATTTTTCAAAGCAGTTGATATTGTATGAGGTTTTTTAGCTGTTTTCTGTGTGTATATGTAGCTGACGATTGCAGCTAGTATGGACTGAACAGTATTCATTACTAGAGATCCGCGGAACACAAGACCATCAGGTCCGTATTCGGTAGTCGTGAGTCTTTCTTGCAACACTCCCCATATTAAGAATGACGTATATATGCCGAGAATACATACAGATAACGTGACAATGTCATTCATTGTTCAATTGGTAAAGTAAACAGTTAAGTGTGTGAAACGTGTATAGATTCGTGGGTTAGCCTTGGGTCCCAATTTCCAACTTGATACTAATATATCCTTACCAAGCTCATTGGCATTCGAGATAAAAGCACTCTAATTATTCATTTCTCACTAGTTTAGAAATGCCTGATTTTGATATGTAAGTACACAAAAAATAGCAAATATTCAATGCAAATAACTAACAATTAAGTGAATCATTTTTGCGAAGGTATTCTTCTATATCGCAGCTGCAGAACGACCTAGAGCTAAACCCCACATCTATCTCTTGTCCACGAGCGCTGCTCTGGGAAATAGCCCTAGTGTTCAAGTCGTTAGATGACGCTATATGGGTAGAACTATGCAGATCAAACAGATCAAAGTACTCTGCTTACACCGAAACGTACCATGTGTCACTCGACGTCGATAACTACCTACTTACGGGCACCTCCTATGATACTTCTGACGACCATGAGATCCAACTCCTCATTCTCCAGGATCTCAATAGGACCTCCGCAAGCGTGCCGCTATTCAGGCAGCCTGATACTATAAAAACACTGCTGCGCATAATGTACATATACGCGAAACAGTACCCGCATGTCGGATATCGTCAAGGCATGCACGAGATCCTCGCAAACACCTATTACGTCCTGTATCAGAACCTCAAGACTGACAGCGACAACTCCTCTACTCTATTAAACACCCTATTCGCCCCACTATACATAGAGCATGACACTTACTCTCTGTTCTGCGCAATAATGAAACGTGCATATCGCTGGTACCTCCCGCCCTCTTCCTCCTCTGATGTTCCTCCAATAGTCTCGATATCTCAGAAAATCCAGCATCAGTACTTACACGCTATAGACCCTGAACTGGACAAGCATCTCAATGACCTGGCTATAGAGCCCCAAATATGGGCAATCAAATTCATCCGTTTGATGTTTTCTCGCGAGTTCCCTCTCGACTTCACACTCAACTTATGGGACTACATTTTCCTTCTTGGCAGAGACAGTGAGCAGTTCGATCTCGTCTATTTCATAATAGTTGCAATGTTGTATCGCATAAGAGATTCTTTACTGCACGCCTCTCACACGGAAGCGGTGAATATCTTGCTGCATTATCCTGCGGACTCAGATATGTCCTGTCACACTCTCACATCTGAAGCAATCGGTATACGGTCTACTATCATCCACACATCTTCTCCTTCTCCTATATTGCCTAAAGACAAACTGTACCGTGAGGCTGCAAAAAATTTTACCAAAAATGTCCACGACACCTCTGAGCGGCTTGGTGTGAACAAGTTTGTTAAGCGGGGCATAAAGAACGCTAAAGAGATTGCCCGGGAAATCAGCAATTCGTCTTCCAGACAATCTCCCACGTTGAACGAAAAGCGCCCCAAAAGAAACTCCGAAATGGTTGCTGCTCTATCGGCTTCTGTGAAAGTTCTACAGGACTCTAATCCGTCTAAACTAGACAAAGATGACGCAATAGCCACTATCAACCATGTTATATCTTGTCTAAACAACGATTCTTTGGCTGTCATGGATTCTACTACAAAGGCATTTATTAATTCACCTAGATCTACTTCAGCGTCCCTATCTGCCACTCCGCTTCCGTCAATATCTCGTTCGGCGACTTCCTCTGCCGAAATCGAAGGCATAGCATGGGACCTTGAACGTGCAACGTTGGGCGCAGCATATCTGGAAACTTCTCAAAAACCTACTATAACTTATGGAAAAGTTTCTCCTAAAAAGAGCGAAGAACAATCTAGGCTAATGGCTAGCCTGCTGTCCTGACAGCCATTCTTTGAACCATCTGCCTTTATCTACTTCTTTACCGTAGCTCTATATGCACAGATTCTCCTATAACAACAAAAGAGAAGCTGCAACAATCAACATCATTACTAAAAATGCATGGATTCAAGTTTTAATCAGTTTCTCTCTTTCAGTATACCAATTCTTGGTACTGTGGATTTAGTTTCCATCTTCACTTGCATGCTCTGGTTTTCTTTGTCTTCCATTTTACCTAATGCTGTTTTTAAGACGCTCGTATATGCCAGCAGATGATTAGAATTGACAGCGTAGATCCAACGTCGTTTGTCCAAATACAATAAAAGAGAACCAAGAGTCTCATCTTTCATCAAAGTAGATCGAGAACCCACAATTATTAGTTTGTTCATCGCTCGTGTCAGAGCCACATTGAGTCTTCTCCAGTCTGGCAAGAGCCGTCCCACGCTCCCGCTACCATTGGA
This sequence comes from Tortispora mauiana, assembly GCA_030570615.1. NCBI lineage: Eukaryota > Fungi > Ascomycota > Trigonopsidomycetes > Trigonopsidales > Trigonopsidaceae > Tortispora > Tortispora mauiana. The sequence continues at coordinate 350,955 of JAJLWG010000003.1, forward strand.
ACGGACCAGCGAGACTATCATGCAACTTTTATCACGCCCTTGAAAGCTGTCTGTTGTCATAATTTCAACGCGGCGTCTCTTGGAGAATATCTCAGCTTTCAACATGTGAACTTGTGCTTTGTAAGTGGATATGACGCCAATTTCTTGCTCAGGTACACCAAGCTCCGCGAAAGAATCTAGCAATGTATCAACGATAGAAATTTCTAGCTCATTAATGACACCATCATGCACATTTTTTTCTTGAAACCCCAGCAGATCAGTGTCTAAAAACACTACATTGTTGCTAGGTAGAATAGCACGATTTAACCAACATTCAGTATCAGTATGTGCCGCTGATTTTAAACACAAATCAGGTAACCGAACTAGAAGAGGGATAGATAAGCTGCTCAATGCCACTTCTTCAGAACCAGAAACAAGCTTCCCATCATAGATCAATGCGTTAGTAACACTCATAATATCGTCGTTCATACGATACTGCTGTGTAAGGCGGTTTAGAACATCGGGATGACTATCAGATAAAACCTTCAGCAAGCTATCATCAAGGCTCAACTCTCTTGCCTTCTCTGAAATCACTACAGGGGTTAACTGAAAATGATCGCCGACAAGCACAAAAGTATCTCCCATGCTGATAGGTCCGATACTTAACGGAATGGTCATCTGTCCAGCCTCATCTATCAGAACATAATCGAATTTCCGTTTCAGAAAAATAGGATGAGTCATTCCATACGCGGTACTAGCCACAATCTTTGAGTTTTCATAAATCTCCTTGTAGTCATCTATTGTCAGTCCTGCTCGAGAAAGCTTGACCAGTTCCTTCACAGAATCATGCACACGTTCCAAACTTCCAAGACGTAGCATACCATCTAATTTATAAGGTAGTAGCTTTAGCAGTATGTTATCAATTGAAGCATGCGTCATACCGCAAATCAGAACCGATTTCCCTCGTTTGTGAAGTTCAACTATGAGCTTGGAAATCATGGTCGTCTTACCAGTTCCAGGCATACCCTGAACGAGGGCGTAATCTTTGGCTCTAAGACAGCTGCACAAAGCGAGAAACTGATCCTCATTCAAATCTGAACAGTCAGAAAGAAGTTGCATAGTAGAGTCAATTGGGTCAAACTCTGGGGTTACCAGATCAACCAAGAGATTCTTCTGTCGTAGATAGGCATCGAAACTCAACTTCAGCAAGTTATATCGGGACAAGGACAAAAGATTGGATTCCATCAAATCAAGGCGAAATGTTCCTGGAATAACTTGATGAGTGGACTTAGATATTTGTAGAAATCGTGCAGGTCGTGCTCCATTGGATTGCAGAATTTTGAGAATCCTGTATATATTGCTGTCACACACTTCTACTGTTATAGAGTCTTCATTAACCTCTGTAATAGTAGCTTTAGCAATCTGATAAAGAGCCATACTCTCTACAGATATAGAAACTGCAGAGCCAGGGCCAATGTTAGAGATATAAAAGGGAATTTTCAGTAAAGAACTAGGCGAACGCCTAAATTTTATCAGTCTCTGATCAGTGAGTAGAGGAACACTTCCAGATAGGTCAATACTATGAACTAGATTCGATATACATGTCCCTTCTAATTCCTTTTCGCAACTCGATGTGGTCCATATACCAAACTGATTCTTGAATAATTCAGCATCTTCAGCATCAATTGCTTTAGCCAAGCGCTCAATATAGTCCGAATGAGAGTGCGCCATTTGTTGGAATACCATTGGCAAGCTCAGCGACAATGAAAACGACTTAGATGAACTCGGTTCAGGAGTTGGCTTCTGATTTCGAACCAAATCTATGTTGGCAAACTGACTTTCTTTGCAGTATTGACACCATTTGCTAGAGCATTGCGTTGGCAAGACGTATATGTTGTCACGATTCAATTGGAGATCGCGTACAAACGAGTTTCTGCTTTTTATTAATGACTTTACGTCGTTCTGTGTAGCAGTAATCAAAGAGCATTCCTGTTGCGTACAATAATACAGAATGCTGGACTGTATTGACGTTCCGTAACGGTCATGAAGGAGAAGAGCGTAAACGAGGAGTTGTACTTTGTGACTGCTGGAGCTAATCCGCTTCCCTGTTTTAATTTCTAAAGCGCAGATAGTTTCTTTGTTCTCCTCTTCTAGTAATGAAACCAGTAAAGTAGCATCTATAAACCCTTTTAAACCGTATACTGGAGAGACAAACATTTCTTCTATTGCAAGGACAGCTTTAATATTAAACGGCACGATGCGATGATCTTTTAAATCGGGGGAGCAAGATAACACTGCTTTCCAGTTCGGGATAGCTTTCAGTTTTTCCGCCAATGCTTCCTTAATTTCAGAAATATCGTTTCCAGTTAAGTATGCGTCTTCCAAGGAAGCATTCAATACTTGGTCCGCTTTATTCTCCAGGTCTTTCTGGTTGAAGTTCTCGTTCACAAGAGCATATTGGATCACTTCATGTATTACATGTCCAACTAAAGTAGGAAGAGTTGCTTCAAATGGGGTTCTGAGACGAGATTCCAGTACAGCTTTTCGATTGCACTCAAAGTAAGCTGCAAGTGAAGTACCAGAAATTATACGGTCAGGATCAAGTATAAACAACAAGTCAGAATGTTCCTTATCGTCTAGAGTGAGAATAGGAGAAAAGGGATCAAAACAGCCAATTATGTTGACAAATGCATTTTTTGAAGGAGACGTTAAAGCCCACCCATCACGAAGGTATAATTTTATGTATTTGTTTGTTGTCACGCTTTTAATGTCCAGTATCAACTGAGTGCGCTTTACTCCATCTCGCAAAAAGGGAGACTCGCTGACGTTCACGGTCTGGTAACGAGCTACTGTAAAGACTGGCTTGGGTGGATCACATTGTAGCGGTAGTTGATCCATAGGACCAATCGAGTCCAGTGAGTCCAGCGAGTCCAGTGGGTCCATGGAGTCTGTAGTATCATCGGACATAGGTTCCGTGTCAAGCAACTGAGAGACGGCAGTACTGTCCTGTGCTGATGGGTGAGATATTTCTACCACGTTGGCATCTGGTTCTGTAGTATGAGCCTCGGCTTGCTGAAAAGGGAGCTGAGATCTATCGACAACAAAGAAGTCAGCCGAGGAGTCAGACCAGTCGTCAAAATCCAATTGATTTTCTTGACTGTCCGCGACATTTTTGTCGACTTTGTCAAGGAGCGACGTGATGCTTGAGTGTGGCGCCGCAAATGCATTTATAGAATCTGAAGACATATTAGAAGAGATCTCTGGTCCGTAGCTAGCTATTCTACGCAAATTAGCCTGTTGAGTCGGCGCATCTGACTGAGCGCGTACAGGCAGGGAAGCATTATATTTCGCGAAAAGTCTTGCGGTAGGATCTATACCGTAAGACGGCACATATATGCTAGACTGCGGTTTGAGCCGTTTAGAGGAGACCTTACTAGCGTCAATTCTGAGAACTGGAGGAGACAGTGCCCATGATATACCAGCTCGGGGGCTCCTTGCCTCACTCTGTCTTGTCGTGGGAGAAGATGAATAGTCTGCGGACTGCGCGCGTTTCCGACAAGGAGTGCGAGGCGGATCTGAGCCCAACTGCGGATCCGATGATGTGCGAGCCGCTTGACGCTTGCCTGAGCTCATGTGTATTTGCGTACCGCGGGAAGGCAAGGCAGGCTAAAGTCCAAAAGAGGCGGATTAGCGTGTTTTGTATGTTGACGAGATTTTGGGAAGAGGACGCCAGAGTCGCGATACAGTCACGATAGTCACGTGACACGGACGTGGAGGAGGGAAATCGAGCAAGCGATAAGCGGTGCGGATCATAAATAGAAGTTGCCAAGCGGCGGAACAAACTGCCTAAAATTTATTTTAATAGAGTCGTAATTGAGGTAGGAAGAGAACAGAGTATTTATGAGCGCGGTTGGACCAGAGTAGGTGCGGGGGAGACGCACTTGTAAGGTAGCGAAGCGATAAATGTGCACAACCCTCTGACCCTCCTATTGGACTAGGAGTATTTTTTTGAGGAGGTGCAGAGAATACCCGTAGGGGATGGATGAGAAGACTCTTCATTTTCTACTTCTGCCAGTGTGATTTCGTTGAGATAAAGCGAGAAATTATTGACTCAACAATATAAGGAAATTGAAGAGAAATGAGTAGCGAAGGCGAGAGACCACTTCCATTTTTGTACCAGTTTTTATCTGGAGCGATTGCTGGCGTTTCCGAGATCTTGGTTATGTATCCGTTGGATGTAGTCAAGACTCGAATGCAACTGCAGGTGAAGGGTGTGCCTGAATCAGAAGCATATAAAGGAACCGTAGACTGCTTGACCAAGATTGTTAAAAATGAAGGGTTCGCTACCCTTTATCGTGGAATTACCTCTCCCATTCTTATGGAAGCGCCCAAAAGGGCTACCAAGTTCGCTGCCAACGACAAGTGGGGTGAATTCTACCGCGGATTATTTGGAGTCACTCAAATGACGCAATCGCTGTCTATTTTAACCGGAGCGACAGCTGGTGCAACCGAGTCGTTCGTGGTTGTGCCGTTTGAACTCGTCAAGATCAGACTACAAGACAAATCGTCTGCTGGCAAATATAAAGGCCCAGGCGACGTAGTCAAACAGATTGTACGCAAAGAAGGTGTTCTCGCTCTATATAATGGGCTCGAGGCTACTTTGTGGCGACACATTGTGTGGAATGCTGGATACTTCGGTGTAATTTTCCAAGTTAGATCACTGCTGCCTGCAGCCCAAACTAAGTCTACCAAGACTAGAAACGATCTTATCGCCGGTACTATTGGCGGCACATGTGGAACTATATTGAATACACCATTTGACGTCGTCAAAAGTCGTATTCAAAACACAGTTAGAGTAGCCGGACAAGTGCCCAAATACAACTGGGCATGGGGCGGTATTTTTACTGTTGCAAGGGAAGAAGGATTCGGCGCTTTGTACAAGGGATTCCTGCCCAAGGTGTTACGACTTGGCCCTGGTGGTGGTATTTTGCTGGTGGTATTTACTGCCTGCATGGATTTCTTCCGCACTATTGCTTAAACAAAAAGCAAACAGACATGCAACTAAGCAAGCAAGCAAGCAAGCAAGCAAGCAAGCAAGCAAGCAAGCAAGCAAGCAAGCAAGCAAGCAAGCAAGCAAGCAAGCAAGCAAGCAAGCAAGCAAGCAAGCAAGCCATTGCTTATGATCGTTTCTTTTTCGGTGCTGTGATGTTTGAGCCAAATGTATCGATTAATGCCTCTTTCAGCGCATCTTCGTTATTGAGAACCTCCTCTATGTTCATGCTATTCCCTTCAAACCCAGGGTCTTCGCTAGCGTATTTTATCTGCACCCCATTGTTTGTAGCCTCCTCCAATTCTGTTTTTATATGGTTCACAATCGATTCGTTTTCCGCGCTCAAGCTTCGGAGGTATTCGATCACGTCGGGATACTCATCTTCCTCGATCTGGCGATCTAGCGGCGTCTGACCTTCTTTGTTCTTCAGGGCAATATTAGCTCCTAGCGCTACCAGCTCTCGAGCGGTTTCGACTGTCTCGACAGTATGCAAGGGCGAATCGCCGTCGTTGTCGACGATATTAACGTCACCTCCACGCTCAACTAAAAACCGCAGTATGTCTATGTGATTGTACGACGCTGCCGCGTGCAGAAGACTGTACCCATTCTCATCCTTGGCGTTCACATGTCCTTCATTATCGACGTATTCCTTTATATAGTTAAGATCGCCTTCAGAGCACTTGATCCAGATATTCATAATCTTTGAAGTGAGGAAAAAAATTACCGTCGTCTTAAATTAAGCTCTGGCTACTGGTCCGCCAACCTACTTTTATCAGTCCTCGCCCACATCGCTTCCTCTGCCCTATATTCATTTTCCTTCTATCTGTTGTTCCGCGGATAATGATAATCAGCCAGGCACCGGTCTCTTTATCAAAATACCTATTTCGTGCATTATGCTACCCTAATATAATTATCCTTCTGCCCCTAATTGTCGTTTTTTCACTCTCATATCCCTTTATCATACACCATAGCACTGTTTTCACTAACTGCACCAACTACTGGTATACAAGCACCCCGCAGACTTCCAAAGCTGTAACTCATATAAACTTGCATAAAGTGCTATTACTGTCGCATCCTTCACTCCAGAACCATTCTGAAATATCAAGCGGTTTTGTCGACAATTTACTACAATCTCTAGAGTCATCCGAACTCGAGCCCCCTTGCTTCTCTCTTTCCGACCCCTCCTCTTCCAAACCATCGCTTATAACCTCCATCTCAATATTCGCATCGTCTTCAATATCTCATTCTGGTCTATCAGACGTAATCTCTACCGCTGTGTCTTCTGCTCTGCCGGAACTCCTACGGCACAATATCTCCTATACCCAATCGTCTGGCTACTTGCTGCCAAACCCGAAGTCCTCTATCATACTAAGAGAGTTCTCAAATTTCGACGGTTTTATCCTCACTGTTTCATATATATCAACTATTGCTTATGTTTTATTATGCTTGCCGAAACTGAAGGCTGTGAGGTCTAAAAATGGACTGCTCTTTGCTTTCGTTACTGAAATCCTTCTCTCCACCTCGGCCGCACTGAGTATATCTTACTTTTTAATAGATCATTACCTCACAATGACAATGCCATATATAGTATTCCCGTTGCCAGCTTTTATTATAGGCGTCGAGCACATGTTCCGTCTCATCAATGCTGTGTCTGAATTACCATCTGAAAAACCAGCCGCCTACAGAGTCTCTCGTGGTTATATACAAACCCTGCCAAAGACTCTAACTGCCTTGGCTATAGACTCTGCTGTCACTATAATAACCTATATGTTGGTTAAAACCCACCCAACAAAGCAATTCTGCATCCTCGTCGAACTCACAATCCTCATCGACTTTTTCCTTCATTCCACTTTCTTTCTGGGTACTTTAGCTGTTGATTTGAGACGTGTAGAGCTACAAGATCTTCTCTATAGTTCATGGTATAAATCCACTATCAGAAAGGTCCATCCTAATCATATACTCTTGACTTTATATAAGTCGGCCTCTTTACCCTTCTCTACTACCTGGGTCGGTTCTGCCATTCTCTTCCTGATAGTATGCGGCATAGAGGTTCATTATTTCTCGTTTTCCGCCCCTCAGCCAGTACTGGGATCTTCTTCCGTGGTTGTGTTTACAGAATCTATTGACAATTCTTTCTCATGGAACCTGCAGAAGCAGCAACATCTAACTCCCCCGGATGCCATGGCTCAAATTGTGGACAAACTAGGCTATTCGCACGGTGAACTCAATATCCAAGAATACCCCGAAACTGTAATAGGATTGTATTCTCAAGAAGATCAAATGGACTTGATCAACATTGCAAGTGCTGTATCCCAACGCTGCTCAATATCTGTATTTACCGTTCTACGCTATATTTCTGCGCTGGTCTTCTTGTCTTCTACTATATCTTTGATACTTAGGTATTTATTGCGCAAGCATCACACCGAAGCAGATGTACAATTTGACGACAATGAACGAATCGATTCTAGCCTTGAAAATTTCCATTGGAAATCGTTGTCCGGGTATCATTCTTTAGACGTTATCAAATTATCCTCTTCTGCCGTTGGAACCATTGCCAGTCTTGGTTTGGATAAGCGACTTGCATACTGGGTAGTGCCTTCTAACGCTAAAGTGCTTGCTCCGCCCACAGTATCGCACCTAAGCTCTCAAATATGGCCTGTTGTTCAGTTTAAAGTATCTTCTAACGGGCGATATCTCTGCATAACATCAATGCGCGGGGCCATTGCAGTTTTTGACTTTCAGGTGGAATCAATGATATGGAAAATTGAGAACCCTGAGATCTCGAAAAATCAACTAATTGGATTATTCTTTTCTACATCTAGCGGTGGAATTCTAAATAACTCTGATACGAACCCTGTTTTATCATTAGTGGCTTTGAACACTTCTGGCAAATTGTTCGAATACAATGTAGTCGATGGTTCGCTGACCAATCACTACCAGATACATGACGGTGGTGTGGTTGCTGCAGCGCACCTTGAAACTCCAAGACTGTTTGAAAGGATTGTGGTAATGACAAGCGATAGAAATCTACGCATAGTGTCTCATTATCATAATGCTTGGTACTCTAACGAGATTGAACTGTATAGACCTTTTGCTAAGCCGAATGGTATTGATGACTATCCTCCTTATAACCTTATGAACGTCCCTGGAGAGCTCAATTCGTTAATTGCTTTGCCACTTCTCGGCATTGTAGTTACTGCTCAAGGTCGGAACGCTCAAATTTTTGATATTCAAAGTGGAGCTTTACTAAAAAGCGTTGATATTCGAACCTTCACTCGTGGAAGTATGAAAGCATTTCATGCAAAACCTACGCATTGCACATTTTGCGGAAGCTTCTCTATAAAATCACTCTCGATAGCCTACATGTGTCGCGGGAGTCGGACAGTGTACATGCATACTTTGACTATGGGCAACAAAGCAAAGACAGCCATTTGCCTCCGGGTGGAAAGGGATCCACATGAGAAGAGGTGCCTTGGTTTTGACCACAGTGAAGAGAGCCTCAGTAGCATAGAGAATGTTGAGTGTTGGACTCATACGGATTCCAACATGCTAATAGGCCTGAAAGATAAACCGAAAGCCCACGCTGATTCTGATGTATCTACTACTGGCTCGTCATTAAGACGCAATGAAGCGTCCAACTTGAATTTCCGGGGTCATGCTCGTCACTTGAGCTGCGATACTAAAAGAACCCTACCAGGAACGAATGAACGAAATGACATGAATAATGTATCACAATTCTGGGAAGGGTGGACTATGGGACCTAGCTCTGAATTGTGGACTTACGAAGTTGAAGAAAAGAGCACATGCTCTGCTAGCAAAGTTGGCAAAGCTATGCGAAAGAGCCAGTTGCTAGTGGGCAATATTCAGTGTTATGAAAAGTTTGGACATAGATCTCTTGCTGTTGGATATGGCAACTCTGTTCGCATCTTCTACTTTGGAAGAGACGAGGTTTTGAGAGGAGATATCTCCAGTCCCGTCGAATCCAGATTTCGCGGTGTAAACATGGAGTTCAACGGAACATGAAAAACTGTATTTTAATATCTTGTTACATTATGACATTCTGAACGGTTTACGAGTACAAAATGAGCAGGAATCATTTTTGGATGTTTCAAAAGTAAAATAGGACTGTAATAACATTGTAGTTCGTAGAGGTGACAGGGGCGTTGAGAAGGACAAGCGTGCACGTGTATATTATGAACCAGTAGACAAAAATGCGGAGGCGACTCCTCTGCTGACAAAGAGAAAGATGGTTAGAGGATGTGAGAAGTATTCCGCTGATTGCTAAGGGTAGGATGTTTTAGAAGCATAAAAAACTAACCAAAACAACAAGATAAGAGGGAGTCGATAATGCAGTGCCAGTGCCATTATTAGAAGGAGCATACAATAATAAAAGTAATAGAAAGAAGCCTAGCACGCACAGTGAGGACCGTCGGAATCGAGATGAATGTTGATAGGATCAGAGAAGTCGCCTGAGAACTCTTCTGTTTCTTCTTGAGCGAGTGCATTACGGGCAATAACTTCAAAAGCCTGCTCGACATTAATAGCTTCCTTTGCAGATGTTTCGAAATAGGGTATATTTCCTTTACTTTGACAGAAAGAAAGAGCACGGCGCTGGGGGATCGTTCTCTTGCTTTCTTCTATGTCGATCTTATTGCCTAGAACCACAAACGGGAAATTTTCTGGATCTCTTGGGCTAGCTTGTATCAAAAATTCATCACGCCAAGAGTCGAGATTTTCGAAACTTTTTGTGTTGTTAACATCGTAAACCAAAACACAGCAGTCAGCACCGCGATAGAAAGCGACACCAAGACTCTGGAACCGCTCTTGTCCGGCGGTATCCCACAGCTGCATTGTGACCATTCTATCGTCTACGATTACTTCTTTGGTAAGAAAATCAGCACCAATGGTAGCCTTGTACTGGTTGCTGAACTTCTTATTGACAAACTGTTGCATCAAGCTCGTCTTTCCTACTCCGCTATCTCCTAGGATGATAATCTATTCGCGTGAGTGGCGGTTAGTTGCGTGGCCTATAAAATATATAAAAGGGCAAAACTTGCACGCCAACTTTGCATTATTGCTTACCTTTAATAACACTTTCCGCTTAGAGGACATGATTATTAGCCGATCTTCCCTTAAACAAGCACTGAGGCAATAGGTGGAGAAAAACAACAAAAGATGGCTTATGGTTGATTATGTGGCCGGGCACAGAGACCCTTCTCCCAAGAAAGGCAGGTCGAGGGGATAAGACAAGCCAAATAGGACTCCTATTGGTCCAATACCGAAAAGCTTATACACCAGCTATGTAACTCCCAGTCGGGGTCAATCCCCGGAGTCGGTTTATCGCTGAAGGCACAACCAGTTGCGAGCTGATTGCTGGCATAAGAATGCAGTCGAACGAGTGCCAATATGAGGATCAGGTGCGTCAGCGCATACATGATAGGAATACCAGGGATATGTTGTATGATGATATCATTGCGGCCTACCAGCAACTGGCAAAGATTCCTAGACCTGCCGCCGACCTGTCGGAAGAGCTAACGCAGCTTTACGGACTGCATTCTGAAGCGCAGCGCGAACTGAAAGCGTACAAAGAGCGAATACAAAGACTAGACGATTTAATAGCGCGGCGCGATGCCGTAATTATAGAATTGAAGCATAAAAATAAGAAACTTGCTGTTCGAGCGAAAGACCTGGCAGAGGAGATGACTGCTAAATCAGCAGCTTTGCAGCAGGTGCAGGACCAAATGCTTGAAGAGCAAATACAAAGAAACCTCGCAGAACAAAAAATACAATCCCTAACTAAAGATAACGAAGAACTGCTGTCTCGCTTAATGGCTCAAGTAAACGTTCCGAAGAACTGACCAACGAGCTTTACAAACTACAGCAAAGGGAATTGTCGCGTTTTAGCGTTATTCAATTTTAGATATTCATCTCATCTTCTCCTCTTTGATTTCTCGCGCATCTTCTTAGACCGAAGTTCCTGTTTCATGCGACCATCCACCATCTTATATCGTCCTTTCACTCCTCCCGGTCGGCCTTTCAGGCCTTTATTGGCGCCCTGCGCGCGAACAACAGTGATCTGCGGCCGGTCCTGCTTCTTCGTGGCCCGACGCATGATCTTCTGAATCGTCTCTGCTTTCTCCTTTTCAGATTTATCCGGATCCTCAAGTATCAGCTCAGATTTCTTTCGCATACTCTCAATCTTTTTGGAGGCGCGCATTCTCTTCCTCATTTTAGCTTCTAGTTCTTTCTTAATCGGTCTGGAGTTCATTTGCTTTTGAGTTTGTCGAATAACCGCCATCGCCTCTTTGGTGATAGGCTTGTTTGGCTTATTGAATCGTTTCTCATCATCAACAAACCAGCTAGGTAGTCCATCTGACTCCAGGAAAGAGTACCTATTAAATGCATCGTCCGCAAGCTCGCCGTGACTCTTTCGTTTCAGTGCCAATTCATGCGCTAGTGTCATCGCTTCAGGTGTAACAATCTCGATCTTTGGCTTTTTAGTGCCCATAGTCCAATCGTCATCACTATCATAATCTTCGCCGTTTTCAGGTCCGGCAGATATCATTTCAATATCGTCATCACTGCTCTCAATTTCGCTATCATTCCCACTTTCCCGAGAGACATCTGAATATCCATTGCTGTTAGAAACGCCATTGCTATATCCATTCTGATATTCACCTTCTGAGTCAGTACTGACAATATCATCTGCGGTTGCCGAATCGGACTCTTCGTCATCTAGCCCGTCAAAAATTCCCTGGTCATAGAACATTTTGTCCTTCTTCGAAAGTTCAGCGGTATCTTGCTTTTCCCGAGATTCTATAATATCGTCAGCATCAGAGTCAGAATCGAATTCGATGTCGTCATCAGAGCTGTCACCGCTTTTGTCGTCAAATCCAGTCCAAACTTCGTCAGATCGTGATTGGCGAGCCAGCTTGTGCGGGTCGCCAGCGGTTCTTCGTTCTTGGAAGTCTTCATACATGGCATCCAACTCTTCCTCTAGCAAATCCCCGTCTTCATCAGATTCAGCTTCATATCGCTTAGATCTCGGAAGAGCTTCGTCGTCTTGAGAAGGATCCACGATTGCAAAATTCATTTTACCTTTTTTCATAGCTTCTAGGACATTGTTCTTTTTCAAAGTTTCCACCTCGAACAGTTTATTGCCTGCTTCATATTCAATACCGATATCTTTAGGTGTATCCATTCCCATTTCTCGACGACGGATTTCTTTCATCTTCAGTTCTTTTTGTCGTTTTTTCTCACGTTTCAACCTGGCGCTTTGCTTAGCTTCTAGCTGGGCCAACTCTGCTTCAGGATCCAAAGGCTCAATCTGGGCAGTTGAGTTTTCTATATCTTCTTTAGCAGATACTTTTTTGGTAACCAAACCAAGCGCCTCACGACAAGCAATACGCCACTTCAACAGTCCTCTAAAATCTTTCTTACCTAAGACTTTCAGGTCCTCACAGCACGCTTTGATCTCAGGCGTAGTAGAAGTAAGTTTCTTAATAACTTTCAAAGCTTCTTTGTCTTCCTCATTCGCACTTTCAAATTTCAACTGGTTCTGTGTAGCAAGAATGCTAAGTGGTTCGCTAGCCCTAATGAAATCAAGTACTGACTGTGTGTGGAACAGCGTGTAGTCATTTTCGGCATATCCTTCACGCTTTCTCTTATTTTTTTCAGGGTGAAAGACTGATGTTTCGTAGTTACTGGTGAGCGCGGTTTCGTCGTCCTCAAAGACGGATCTAGGATCCAGCAAACGAGGGTCGATTTTAGCGGGCGCTTTGTATCCGCGACATACCACAAAAATTTCAGCTGATACATCACGAGAAGCTGCTGGTTTAGTGGCTTCGACAGTCTCAAAGAACTGGTTGAAAACCCACATCAGGTTGTTGTAATCTTTTGATCGAAATACTTTCGTAACAAAGTTACCATTCTGTTTGAGAAACTCTGTAGCCAGCTTCAAAGATTGTAACACAAGTTCAGCCTGTGAATAAGCATCGTGTACCCAAGCCATACCAACATTTGGTGCACCATCGTGAAGTACAGTATCAGCTTTCCAAGTCTTGAGGTACTGTCTGATTTGTGCTCTGCATCGATCGGAGGTAATGTCTTCTTGAAACGTGATAACATTCGGAATCGGCTTCATCGGTACAAGATCAACACCAACAATAAGACTGTCTCTAGGGCATTGTTGTGTCGCAACTTGACACCACGATCCAGGTGCAGCACACAAATCAAGGACTACTCTTGATTTCTGCAGAAATCCCCCATACTTCTGGTTAATCTGCAGTAACTTAAACGCAGCTCTAGCCCTATATCCCTTTTCCTTGGCTAGCTTATAGTACTTATCTAAACGACCTTTACTATGCTTCTTCTGCGTCTTCGGCATCGTTTAAAAATTTCTTTTTATTACAAGAAAGTGCAGTTTCTCGATGATAGTTTTTTTTCTTCCTTTGGGTGGTCCTTGCACGTGATATGTGCGGCTCAAATCTCCCAATAGTGCTTTAGACGTCTACCCTGAACCCTCACACTCATTTAGCTTCTTCCACAGTCGCCGCTATTCAGGACAGCCCATTCGAAAAGAACCCCGCTGAGACTGGAAAGGTGGTCAATCTTCTCATTATATACCTTATAAACATTACTAAAATAAACCATGGAGCAAGTAGAGAACTCTCCATGGACGTCAGAGGGACCTGCAGCCATAAATTCATCCTCTAACACCTCATTCCCCTACAGTCCTGACCCTGACTCTTCCGGGCCGTCCACATCCAGTGCACCTGTTGCCGAGCCTACTCCTCATGACTCTACTACCGCATCGTCGATCACCGCTTCTGAATCAATTGGTCTTTGGAAATATACTCTAGAAACTACAGTCACTGATCCGCTGAAGGAGCAGGATTCTGGTATGCAAAATGCCTATATATCCTACTTAGTCACTACCAACACCACTAACCCTGCATTCCGCCGCCCTCTTACTAAGGTGCGACGCCGTTTCTCTGACTTCGTTTATCTCTATGGCATTTTATGCCGAGATTTTCCCGCATGTGCAGTGCCACCGTTGCCCGACAAACGCAGGCTTGATTATTTAACTGGTGACCGGTTCCGAGCTGAAGTCACGGGCAAGCGATCGAACGCTCTTGACCGGTTCCTGTTTCGCATCGTCAACCATCCTATATTGCGACGTGCATCTGTATTGTACGAGTTCCTAGAGTCTTCTGATTGGAATGCATACATGAAGACTAAACCGCTGCGGTCTCATTCTGGATCCGATCCGGCAGGCGTTCTCGAAAACATAGGCGATGTCCTGGTCAATGCCTTCAGCAAATCTACCCCAAGCAAAGAGTTTGTCGATGTGAAGGAGAAACTTACTAAGTTAACTGAAGACATCTCGCAGATAGAGAAACTCTTGGTCCGAGTAACTCGGAGAGAGGATGAACTTATTCATGATTATGATGATTTTGCTGCTCAGATGATACATCTCGCTGAAGTCGAACCTGATCTTAACAATGATATCACCTATTTTGCTGGTGCTGTGCGGAATAACTCAGTTGGCTTAAATAAGCTAATGGATGCAACTGTATATGATTACATGATCAGTCTTCAAGATATGCAGAATTATGCTCAGGCAGTGAAACAGCTTCTACGTCATCGGGAACAGAAACAGGCAGATGCTGAGGCATTAGCCGAGTATCTGGCAAAATCAGAGGAAGAAAGGGATGGATTAATGAAAGGCGATTCCACTGGATTTTTGCGCAGTCAGGTGGATAACTTGCGTGGCATTGATCATACACAATCTAGGAAAGATCGAATAAAGAAGCTTGAGCTAAGAATCGAGGAGCTAAAGAGAGAAACAGAAGAAGCCAGGAAGACCTCACAAGCTTTTGACGAACAAGTTATGCGAGAAATTACAACTTTTGACCAGATAAAGGTTTTGGAAACTAGGGAATCGTTATTGAAGCTAGCAACTGCGCATTGCGATTACTACGAATCTACCACTAACGAATGGGAACAGTTTCTAAAAGACGTACAAGAAAGCTCTAGCCATTGATTGATCATTTAAATATCATTTTTCATTATACAAGAAATAAACTGTTATTTAAGTTCGCCAGTATTGAGCGAAATTATGCAGACGATCGATAACCATCGGGAAAAACGCCGATACAGACTCGTTGATAAGATTTTGGAAATGTACCACCGCTTCTTCATCTGAAAGCTCTAGACAGAATTTCTCTTTCACTTTTAGCACCGCTTTATCAGGATCAAGTTGAATATCGGGTATGTTTGCTTTATCCATTAAGACAAATAAGTTAATAATAAGATTCGCAGACTTTCTAAGAGTCACAAACGCTGTAAAACAATGATTGCACATCTTCTTGTAATTATCTGATTGTACACCACCCATAGCTTCCACCACTTGTATAGGTATTTTCATTAGAGGAGGAAATGGTTTTGGATCGCGCCCCAATATATATCCAAAATCTATGTGGAAAAACCGGCCGTCAGGAGCAACTAGTAAATTGTCCAGATGCCTATCTCCAACACCTAGAATGTAGGTGATAACGCAGTAACCAGCACAGCTTCGGATAAATGTATCCATGGTCTCTTCTTTAATTCCCATGCTGGCATTAGGATCAGGGTTATTATGACGCAGATACTCTGCAATTCCTTGGTAATCAGAAATGGCAGAAGAAATTGCAATACTAGGCACAAACTGTACAGCTCCACTGCTAGAGCCAGTGGCTAAAATTCTGTAAGGAGTAAGTTTGAGATCCAAGTTTTCTTGACGTAGTAAACGGTCCATCAGGGTAATTATTTGAATAACAAGTTGATCTTGTCTTAAGTCATCGCCATTCTTGAATAGTACCGGGTAGGTAACGTCAGGTTGGTTGCACACTCTAAAACTGATACGGAAAGGCGACAGCGTACTTTTAAACACTAAAGCGTCTTCTGCCACTATACCGTCTACCATCACATCAGGATCCAGAAATAAAGAGGTTGGCTCAAAATGAAGCAACCCTTTACGAGGATCACTGATATAGGTTTGGAGATGTTCAATCTTTTTCGGGCGCGGATCCTTAGAGCGCTGAAGTTTCACGGATATATTCAACAACGCAGAAACTATATCAACGTGTCTGTGGAAATGTTTGAGCATTAGAGAACCATTATCAGTGGTTTTCAACGTGCTCGTGAACTTTTCAAGCACCGGTTCGTATATTTGAGCTGATGAATTAGAGTCTTGAGATTCAACCTTCAGATACCAGTAGAAATATACAGCAAATGATTCATTCGTTGAAGCCCTTTCGATCAGAAAGTTCACCAAGCTAGATTTTGCAACGTTTGAAGATACGTATGATTTTCTAGATGAAGGCTCGAATTTCAGCGCCTGTACTAGCTGTAACAGATATAATGATAAAATTTCAGTGCTGACCGGTCGTAAACAATCAACAGCATAAGATCTGACTGTGTCATTAGGGAATAGAGGACCCAACAGTTCAAGTGCGTCATCTATATCAATAGCTGTCCATTTAGGCAACAAAGATGCTACTTCACGGACCTCAGCAGGGTTATCCCAGGATACCGACTTAAGGAATTTCGTGAGAGCCTTCTTTTCCCTGGTGAGATAATATCTGTACTCCCACAAAAGATTTTTCTCCATAGCTGAAAGTCTCTGAACAGAAGAAAAGCGAACGATTTGGTTAAGCAAATCACGCGATCGAGGATTAGGTACTTTTTCCTTGTCCAGTGGACGATCTCTGGGTCCGCGAATCAGAGTATGGTATTTGCGTTCTATAACGTTCGACTCAAGGACAGATTCGAACTCTGGATCATGAATCAAAACAATTGGACAATCTGGATTCACTGAAGGAACTGAATAGCGCTTAGGGGTATAGGCTGGGTATTCTGTGTCGGAATATACTATAGGGAAATCGGTTTGCGGGAACTCAATAAAGAGAAAATGAGACGCTGAACTGCGACCAGCAGAAATATTGACAGATTCAATGCAACGGAAAGCTAGATTGTCCAGCCAATCCACAGCCGGTATTTCATTGTTCTCCAATCTTTTAATAATCTGCTCCAGGCGATCCATCTCTGACGTGGGAAGGTACTCGCCTGGCGTTGTGGAGTTCGATAAAGGATCGGCTTGAACACCAAGCCATAGCCGTAATTTTTGTCTTCCTCGTTTGAGAGAGGCATCTTTATGGTCGAACAGTTGGACAGTAGTGCCACCATATGGAACCATTTTGCGAGGGCCTTGCGGTTCCCACAGGGTTAAGGCCAATTGAGAGTTGTACGGTAAACTGGAAATATCTGTGGAGAAGGAGAGCTGTTCATTCCACTTTCTCTGGTATTTAAATGACTTGTAAGAAGTCGACATGACGGAACTAATGGGTTTTGAATCAGACCATATTTGAGCTGTGAGCGTGAGATCAGATAAAGCGTCAACATTAGACTGGGTTAACGCTAACTCAGGGTCATCTACCAATTTTGAATAAGGCACTAGAGGTTTAGAGCCTTCCAGCGACGATACTTTAAACGAGAATCGAATATCTACAGTGTTGCTAGTGTAAAATGACACAGCATTAGTGTCCATTGCCGCTTTCTTGAAGCCTGTGGAAGAATGCGGGAGTTTGTGTAATAAGGTAAGTTATTCCACCGGCGAAGGCCACCGCCCAGCTGGGAAGAGAGTATGCGCCAGTGTGTATGAGCGAAAAAGAGGTAAGAGAAGGCCTTTGAACAGTCGATTAACGATTTTGGCGTGAGTCACTAGAAACGTTCAGAAGCAGAGAATCGTTGTCTAACAAGATACGGTTTCCAGATTTGCTCAGTATCTGTGCGATCTCCCTAGCGGTGTCAAGGCGCTTCAATTCGACGTAGTCTCTGGATTTCTTAATAGCTTCACCGATGAGTTGAGCGGATCGTGCTTCACCCTGAGCTTTCACAATCATACCTTGTTTCTCTTGTCTGGCTTTGTCGACGACGAATGCTGCTCTCTGCGCTTCCTGCTGAGCGATCTGCTTGGCTTCGACAGCTTGGGTGAATTCGGGCGAAAAGTTCATGTGCGTTATAGACACATCATCGAGGTTGATATTAAAAAGGGATGCTCTTTTCACTAAGCTATCGCGGACCAACCTCGAGACTCTTTCACGTTGGGTGATGAGCTGCGAGGCGTTGAATTGGGCGACGACAGCCTTCAACACTTCGTTAACGATCGAGGGTAGAACACGCTCGTCGTAGTCGCTTCCCAGGGTACGGTAGATTGTAGGCAAGTTTGCAATTTGCGGTCTTGACAGGACACGGCAAGTAATGTTTACCATTTGCAAATCCTTAGTTCCCGTCAAGGAGGCGACATTGCGAGGCTTTGCTCTGACGTCGTAGATGATCGGCGTTTCCAACCAAGGGATAGCAAAATGCGTACCTTCGCCGTATATTTGCGGCTGAATACCTCCAAGTCTTGAGTATTTGATTGCTCGGTGGCCACCGTCTACGTTGTACAAGCTGGCACTGACAGCCATTCCAGCGAGGCCGAGGAATATGAAGGCGCCTATTCCACGGACGACAAATTGCGGAGGCGGCGAGCCACCGCCGGTTCCGCGATTAGCAGAGCGTCTCATGCGTTCATATAATTTTCTTAATTGTTCTTGCTGCTGACGATCCATACTGCAGAGTGAGGGAAGCTAACGGAAGAATTTTGGTGGTTGGGTGGGAAAGTCTACCGCGCCCAAGGGGCGGCGTGGGGGTTGTTTAACTGTAATGAGGACATATAGGCAATAAGATACATCAGAGCAGAAAGGCCTTGGAAAGAAGGATCCCCATAGAAATATTCTGCACACGAGCGTCGATAGCGTATCCTTCACTTGAGAACTCTCTTATCTTAACAGGTAGGTCTTTCAATGGGATCGAGAAGGATTCGATGAACTCGCTGGCCTCGAGTTGGGGTTTCGGATCGAGGTTGATCGGGTCCTTGGGGTCCACAGACAGCGTAACTAGTTTTAGATTGGTGTTGCAAAATCCTGGATCATTAAACATGAGAACAGAGGTAGTCGGAACACCCTTGTAGAAGTCTTCCGCGAAAGGTACACCTTTCAAGCCGCATTCCTCCATGAGCTCTCTCTGTGCGCATTCCACGATCGTTTCGTTAGGATCTAGCAGTCCAGCTGGCAACTCAATGCACACCCTATCTAGTGGCGCTCTATATTGCTTCTGGACCACAATTTCAGGCCCTTTTTCTCTCTCAATAATAGCAATAATTCCAACGCCGTCGCAATCACTGCCTTCTAATCTAGTAGTGCGGCTAGCGAACTCCCATGTTCTCTCTACCCCGGTAGGGTCCAAGTATACCAGTTTCTTCAGTTGAACCCATTTCGCATCTTGTTCCTGCAGCGGTTCAATTCGCTGCACCTTCGCTTTACTGAGATCCATCGTTATTATGAGTGTCTGTCTGTTCCCCAATCACTTAGAAATATTCAGACTTTTGTGATTCGTTCCTCCTCGGATTACATACTACTCACCTCCCAAGAACTTTAAAAATCCTCCAACATCATTTTTTCCCCTTTTCGTAATTTCACTATGGCGCTAGCTTTACTGGCACTGTTTCACCAGTATAAATGGCTTATACTCGCTGTTGTGGTCACATTTATATGCAGTATATCTAGACCTCGCACAGTATCGTCTTTAGCGCCTCCTGAACCGGCACAAGAAAAGCCATTACCTTCTGCGCCAAAATTGCCTAGATCTGCACCTAAAACCTTCGTCGGCCGCAAACCACAGCCGAAAAGGCACGTTGTGCTCCCTTCAGTCAATTCAAGTGTCTTAATATTCTACTCATCTATCTCTGGAACAACTGAACGTCTTGCTCAGTGTGCAAAATCAATCCTAGATCAGTTTCTGGCAACACCTGCTACACTTCTCAATATCGACTACCTTGAAGATCAAGACTCCTATTTTGTCTCTCCACCCTCCTCTGATACCGTGTACCTTCTTCTTCTCCCCTCGTACATCACTGAATCCTCTATTGACTTTTTCCTAGAATCTCTCAAAGAAACTTATAACGATTTCCGCATCCATTCAAGGCCTCTCAACAGAATATCTGGCTACGCTGTATTCGGCATCGGCGACGCTGAGTTCTACGCCGAAAAGTTCTGCTACCAGGCTTTTGCCGCTGATAAAATAATAGGCAAGCTTGGCGGAAAGCGCATTTACCCCGTCGCAAGCTACGACGTCAAATCCGATGTGACCTCTCAAAATCCAATACCTGCTTCCCTGGCCAGCTGGTGCAACAGCATTGTATCTGCTTTGGAAGACCCCACTCCCCCTGAAGAAATAGATGCCAAAGACTCAGACGATGAAGAAGACTCTAATGTTGTTGCCGATTTGGAGGACCTGGGATCAGTAATAAAAAGCTCGAGTGCCAAAATCCAGGATTTGCCAAAAGAAATGGTTGCCAGTGGGTCGCCAACATACACTGCTTTAACAAAGCAGGGATACACTATAGTAGGCTCGCATTCTGGAGTTAAGATATGCAGGTGGACTAAATCGGCTCTCAGGGGTCGTGGATCTTGCTACAAGTTTGCCTTCTACGGGATAAAGAGCCATTTGTGTATGGAAACTACACCTTCCCTCTCTTGTTCCAGCAAATGTGTGTTCTGCTGGCGACACGGAACTAATCCAGTTGGAACCACATGGAGATGGCAGGTAGATCAGCCCCAGGATATCCTCAAAGGCGCTATGGAAGGCCATTACAAGAAGATAAAACAGATGAGGGGCGTGCCTGGCGTCAATGCCGACCGTTTCCAGGAAGCGTTTACTATTAAGCATTGTGCACTCTCTCTAGTAGGCGAGCCGATATTCTATCCACATATTAACGAGTTTGTTGCTTTGCTGCATGCTAGAAGGATATCATCATTCTTGGTCTGTAACGCTCAGCACCCGGACGAGCTTGAAAGAATGAACAGGGTCACACAGCTGTATGTGTCCATTGATGCCCCAGACCAGACTAGCCTGCAAAAGGTGGACCGGCCGCTCCATCGAGACTTTTGGCCGAGGTTTCAGCGCTGCTTGGATATTATCAGAAACAAAACCAGTCAGCGCACTGTATTTCGTTTGACTCTTGTTAAGGGATTTAACGCAACCGACACTGCAGGTTACGCGGACTTGATCGAAAAGGCCAGACCTTGCTTTATCGAGGTCAAAGGTGTTACTTATTGTGGCACATCTAAATCCAATCCTTTGACCATGGCCAACGTTCCTTTCTACGAAGAAGTTCGAGACTTTGTTTTGGAGCTCAATAATGAACTGGAGCGACGAAAATTGCCGTATGGGATTGCGGCTGAACATGCGCACTCCTGCTGTATTCTGATGGCGCAGAACAGGTTCTACATTAATGAGGTGTGGCATACTCACATTGATTACCAGAAGTTCTTTGATCTTCTAGAATCGGGCGCGGAATTTGGTCCGATGGACTACATATCTGCTACCCCAGACTGGGCTCATTTCGGGTCAGACCAGGCCGGTTTCAATCCTGAAGATGTACGATTTGAACGCAAAAAGAAAGGAGTAATTACTGAAAATTAACGAATTTATTATAATTATCCAAAAATAAAAGATGCAACGATTTATGAATCGGTAAGGCTTAATATATGGTTGTAGAAACTATCCCACAATTCTCTATAGAGACATCATCTTCAGCTTCATGGACGACAAACATGAGCCCAAAAGTATCAATGAGCGGTTTAAAAAGCGTGCAGTGTTAGATGATCCAATAGGACGCGAGGTAAGCGGACTGATTAATTATGAAGATTTGGTAAAGATCACTGAGAAAACCGAAAATCACGATATCGATGCCGAGCCAGATCACATCCTCAACAAATCAACTAAACGCAAACGTAAGACTATATTGTCATTCAATCTAGACGATGAGGAAGATATACCAATATCACTAAAAAAGAACAAACCAAAACCATTCGAAAAGAGCGAAATGAACTACACTGTACAAGTGCTATCGGACCAATGTGCGGATATCAAGGTCACTGTTGACGTTGAAGATAATATCCTAGGTCTAATAGACCATATACGGCGCAAAATGCCCCATAAAATCTATACAAAAACGAAAGCCGACGATTTTATGATTGTTTCACAAGACATAATAATACCACATCATTATGTTTTGAGGTTCTTCGAGGAGAAAAAACCACATACACGGTCTGGCCTTATTATGGGCCCTGATGCTGTTATTCAAATAGCTGAGAAGTCCTGGCACGAAGAAAACAGGCATATATTTCCAATGTCTATATGGGAAGAATACGATCCTAATATAGACTACAAAACAAGGATCAAGAAAAATGAAAAGGGTGAGACTTTGTATATTCAAAAGTAAGTGTCTTCAATGTCAAATGTGGTACGATTCTTACAGTTCAGTCAATGACAGTCTCAAAGCATTAGCCAGATCCTCATCAATCTCATCGCCGTTTTGGTCAACACCGTCAGTATCAGAGTACGATCCTACCACCGACAATTCTAGCGCTAATCTAACTTGCGCTTCTTCATCTTCGGAAACACTCAACTGCTCAGACTGACTCAACGCAACCGCATATTCAAGCTGCTCTTCAAGAGTCATTCCTGTATCTTGCCCATTGAATTGGTTTGCACGAAACTGGTATTCTCGATCTGTTAGCTGGTCTGCGTGAAATTGTTCTATATCTGCTCGTACTAGTTCCATGATATCTTCATGCCCGGACCCACTGTTACGAGATTGTCGTCTGCCTGATCTACCAGCCACAGGCTTCACAACACCAGCAGTCTTGTGATGCTTGTTTAAGGAGCCGCTTGAGTAATCAAAAAACCGCACTACTTGCCCAAGTATTATATACCCTCTAATGAAACGCGGATCAGGATCCACGCAAACTTGATGGGCTGAATAAAGCCTGCTAACTGCTGCTCCGCCAAGTTGTGGCAATAAGCGGTAAAATCGTTTGGTGTCTTTTGAAATGATAATCGTTAGCAGATTTCCAGATAAAGCATCATACACTTCAGCTGACCCATCTTCCAACCCTGCGACAATCACAGCTGAATTCATAGTGATGCAGGTAATAGCAGTGTGACTTTCACGTTTGATTCTTCGAACAGTAGAAAGATTAGAGTGTTCATGAAACGAATTTGACGCATAAAGTTCAATTGTAGAGTGGCCTAGAGAAACAGTGGCAATCAATCGGCCATTCCTTCCAGGTTTCAATTCATTAAACTTCCCAGAGAACGGCTGAATACAGTGCAACTTGCACTCGCTATTCATGATATACTTCTCAACCTTGGGTTCCAAGTCATTAAGAGGTAAAGTCACTCGAAATAATCTCCCAGACACAACTGCTGTGAATATGCCATTGGTAAAATCCTCATAGATAGTTGTCGCAGAATCATGTGAAACAGTTTCAGTAGAGAAATCATATTTTTCAATTATATCAGAATTTTGAAGGAAATACACGATATTGCGCTGGTTGCATATAAGCGAATATCCTAACCGAGAATCAGCACAAATCGATGTTACGGGAGAGTTGTCGTCTAATTGCCTGTGATGAACACATACACCTGTGGCCACATTGAAAAATAGTAGTTCACCGTTGCTACTACCAGATATTCCATTAAAATAGGTTTCCGCTGGTTTAAGTTTAGGCTCTTCGGACTTCTCCAGCCATACTGCGCTAACATAACCGTCAGCAAATCTTCGCTTCATATCTAGACGTGTATGAACAGTAGCTTGATGCGACAGTACTACAGCACTCGTAGAGCCAGATGAAGAACCAGCAAGGACAGCAAATCTAGACGCGTCTACGCAGGTAACGGGAGACACTTCAGTGTTAGGGAGCATGAATATGACCCGTTTACTAACGCGACCAGTCTCTGGGTCCATAATGGTGCCGCGGCCCAAGTCTCGGCTAAAAAATATACTCCGACGGCCAGCGAAATAAGGATATGAGTCAGTAATAGTGTGATTGTGGGCATCGCTTGATATGTTCAGCCCTTTGCTCCTTCGCCATTTATGAGCGATGCGATAGCGTTGGACAAATTCATCGCGCCACGAATAGAGCTGAGAGGTAGGGGCAAATATGCGTATATGGCCGTAATTAATATAAAGAAGTTCCTTCCAAACGGAGTCGTTGCTAAATATGTTGTTCCATCTGCGAGTGAGATATTTTAAAGACGCGATGTCTGCTGGATCTAAGTAGCTGGCGATACGGATCATGATATCCGCAGGAAGGCTATGGCCCATCACAGACACCGCTGAGCGATCAGGTAAACCATTTTGAAATTTAAAGTTCTGGTGCGCAGTATCAGAGAGACTAGTATTTGAATCAATATAGGAGTCAGCGAGTGAAGAGGCAGAGGACATAAAATAGTAAAGAGAAAAAAGACCAAAAAGCTAGCAAATAAAGACTCTTTTTTGACCAAAGACTTTAGTTGCTAAAATAAAAAAAGCTGATTTACCTTCTTCAAGTTATCACAGATGACAAAGCAAAGGCGAAGCAAGTGAAAGAGGCGATAAAGCTGTACTAGGATGTCTGGTTTCGCATTCGCCCATGATCCAGTGTAGTGGGCGTTAGGCCGGGTAACCCCAACTTCTGAACTTTTTTAACCGCTCTGCAGAACACCTCCATTATCTTTTTTTTTTAATTTTTCTTGAATACATCGTGCGATTGTTGCGGTCATATACTTACTCATAATTGATCGAAATAACCAATTTATTGCATAGACTGTTTGTTTAAGGAACATGTCGCAAGGAACCGTTACTGCAGTTACAATTACCACGCTGCTTGCCTCATCGGCAGTGGCATACCTTGCCTACTTCGACTATAGACGTCGAAACGACGCCGAGTTCAGAAGAGTGCTTCGCAAGAATGCCCGCGAACATAAGAAACAACAAGACTTGAAGAAAACCAGCGAAGCCCGCAAGATCGAAAACCTAGTTAAGAAGAGTTTGGCTGAGGAACCTATTCCGGAAAGCATTGGCGAAAAAGAGAAGATGTTCAAATCACTACTGAACCAAGGCGATAACCTCACTAAGAGTGAAAGCACTTATACTGAAGCTGCTCTCGCTTTTTACAAGGCCTTACACGTTTATCCTAACCCTGCTGAGCTTCTTGACATGTACGACCGTTCAATGCCCAGAGTGATGGTCGACCAAATTCTTACTATGATCAAGGTTGTTCCTCCGCCTGCTTTTGCTAGGGCTTTTGCTGCCGCTGCTGGTGTCGACTAACGCAGCAGCAAATAAAGGAAACTCAGGGAAGGATTCTGACTGTCTACTGTAGATGTATATATTCGTTTTACAAACACACCCCATGAAACCCATAGCATCCGCATTTTATAAGTGTATTTCGTATTACGGTCGATCGTCAATAATCATCTTGTAGATGAGCCCTTTCTTTCAGGAGTAGCGCATACGATGACAGACCCTTCAGATGTTTGTTTTCCGACTTCTGCACCGCTTCCCAGGCCTGCAGCAAAGAAGCGACCCGACGCATCGGTATCGAGTGACTGAATAGCATCCCCGAACTTGGGTAGCGATTTGATCTTTTTTCGTGAGCTCAAATCCCACAGTATAGCTTGATTATCTGACCCTCCTGTGAGCAAGTTACCTGTAGTTCCTTGGAATGCCAGTGCATTGATGGGGTATGCTGTATCATATGCGAGTCCAGCCTCTCTATGACTTTTGAATGCAAACGTCTGAGCCTGGATCTCTTCTCGTGGATCGACAAATTCTATGGCCACTCTGCCATCTATCGATGAGACAGCGTACCCTTCACCGGAAGGCATTCCTCTTATACATCTTGTTAAGTTAGAGAGCGAGCTGATTCGTCGCTGCAGTGGTTCTCTCAGGTCCCGCAGATCGTACAGATATATCTGTCTCTCTGACATCGCCACAGCCACAGTATTAGACCCAATAAAGTCCATAGAAAAGACTTTACCAGGAAGGTTAAGGTGAGTAAATACTTCGCCAGACCGCGAGTCCAGTGCCTGCACTGTTTGATCCCACGAACCAGACAGAATCGAGCCTGTTTGGCGATGACAGAGCACAGACTGTATCGCATGCTCGTGCCGCGCAATAGCCGATATATTTCCTGTGGATAAATCTATTCGATATAGTCGCCGATCTAGACCACCGGTAATGGCTACGCCTGTGTCTTCCCAGCCACAATCAAGCAAAGGAGCATTCGTCTTCACAGTGGCCGCAGAGATGTTAGCATGATGATTGTACAGTTTGATAGAACCGTCCCACGAAGATGAGATCAGATAGTGAGCTTCTTCGTCAAACGGATTGAACCGAACAGCCGAAACAGCAGCATTGTGTGGTTCGAGAATCGTTGCTGGTGCCATGTTTTATCGGTAAGTATTTGTTTACTTTCGCAGTGGATTTTGCAAATGGGATTATTTCCGTAACTGTCATATTAGGGTTATTAGGTTAAGCGCAGGTGTGAAAGTGATTCAAGACGGCATATAAGAATTCATTGCGACATTGGTATTCACTACTGGCTTAGAGATCATCTATTCGATTGCGTTGTCCAGGAAGCTAGGATTGACTTGCAGACGTTCTTGGAACTTTCTCCACCAGTCGTCGAAGACCTTCATGGGGACCATTCCATCGGGAGTAGCGAACCCGCCGAGATAGTTGTACAGGTGTTGAACAATTCTGTTCGCGAGAGTGACAATAGATGCCGGAGAAACTGGACGATTAAAGAGCACCAGTTGACCACTATTTGGGTCGTTTTGGTGCAACGTCAGTATCTGCTGTTCGACTTGGGCGATCGGTTCGATCGATATGCCCAAAGTGATCGTTACAGGGCCAGAACAAGGCGATCCGGCGGTGTTTGCCGACTGCTTGACTTTGAAAATGGCCGAGGGCTTGTTGTTAGCAAGTCCCCCAAGAAGTTGAAATGGCTTACCAGGCCACTGAAAGTATATTGAAGCAGCGAGGCCCTCCTGGAAGGCAGAACCTGGTAGAAGGAAGACGACAACGTGATTAACGTTTGCGCCGTCTTCAATTTGGAAGGCAAATTTATTCTCATCTATTTGTGTCAAGTTGTCTTGCACTGAGTATCATATGTTAGCACTGCGCTGTTTTTAAGCCTGAATTTGAGCAATAAAATGTCAGATCAAAGTCACTTACCTGGTCTTCCGGCACAAATGGCGCCAAACATTTCTGTGAGAGTTAGAAGGTTATTAGGTTTCAAGGAATACGCAAACAGAAGCAATGGGAAACAAAGTTGCCATGGGAACCAAATTTGTGGGAATATTGTGGGACATTGTGGGACATTGTGGGACATTGTGGGATATTGTGGGCGGATCGTATAATGTCCCACTACACCTACTTAACCTCTACTTAACCTCTTCTTAACCTCTTCCTAACCCGCAGTATAATTTAAGTTTGAATTTTGTTCTTTCCACGCTTCCAATGGAGCGATTTCTTTGTATCAGATTAAATATATTCCAAAGAGAGCTTGCTGTATTACAATGTCTTTAGAGGATTATTTATAGAGTATTCTTTTTATAAGCATCCTCCATTTTGTTTGACTCCGTTAAAGACGAGAATTGCTACTTGCTACTAGTTCTCTCTCCTTTATTTATTATTAATGGCTACAAACGACGAAAGCTCTACTGCTATAAGAAATACAGACGAATCTGTTGATCGTCGCTATAGACTAGATGCTACGGGTCGTGACGCTCATTTGTCAAAAAAACTCCAAGGCAACTTACCGCAATGTACATGGAAAGTTCAGGAAATGGTGTGAAGCCAATTTTTCTGCTGAAGAAACCAACCGAGACAGATTGTACTTCCCTTCGTTCAGAAAAATATCTATGTTTCTGCACGAATGCACGGAGAATCTGGGTAGATCAGGAGCTTTTACTCATTCTTCCTTGAAGGTATATCGAGCAGCGCTAATGAATCTCAGAAATCATGAAGCGGATAGGCATAGGATTCAAGGAGTTTCGATGGAACCATTTTGCCCTGCTGAAGAAGCTGACGCTAAAGATGAGATAGCTAATTTCATGTATTCATACCGCAGACGTGGTGGAGAAAGAGCGGCTGAGTTGAGTAAGAATGATGCTACATTACTTCGAGCTTATACACCCGAAGAGCTGGTCAGAATGGCAACGAAATTACTTGAAGAAACCACTCCCGCGAAAGGTCTTATCGTGATAGCTTGCATAATGCCTGTAAGTCACTGTACAATGTTCTGAGCGCAAAGTACGAGAGATCTTACATTCGGCTCTCTGCAGCTTCAGACAAAACGAGTTCATAGACTGTTAAACTCTGTTAAGATGCTTGCGATTAAAGTACCGAAAAGCAAGAGCAACGCTTCTAGATCTATACAAGTGAATGGCATGCTTCGGCACGTTAATATAATACGCTGTCCTATTGCTTATCTGGGACTCTATCTTCTTGAGAGGTTCGCTGTTCATGGTGGTCGTCCTGTGCCTTTTGGGGACCCGCGGAATTTCAGTCGCTCTATCTTGTTCCGAAGCTCCCTTGATAATGGTAATCTTGATAGTCCGATGGATTATAAAACACATTACCAACCTTTGCGAGATTTAAAGAGTGATATGGGGATGCTATTCCACAAAGTAACGAGTGCCTCTCGTGCCGCTGGTGCACAAGAGGCTACTAAGGCAAGAGTATCGCTGCGTTCTATTCAGTTGAATGGACATATGAACAGTAGTTCCGGAATTAACACACATTATCTATTAGATACTGCTGATTATACCATTCTATCTCTAGCTGGTCACACAGAGGATAACCCATGTAAAATGGTACGAGACGAAGTTGAACCCCTGAAGAACTTGTGAGGATGGTGTTTCCGTTTCTAAATGAATGGTATGACGCAGTAAAAAACAACACACTGCGTGAAAAACTACTGGATGAACGAGCTAAACTTTCCGATAACGAGCAGCTTCCGATGCAAACTATAGATGATTGGGTTCAAGGAGTTAACATTACGATAGAAGTTTTTCGGTTTATTTCAGTTTGTATATGGCAAGACCATAGATTTTTTGAACAAGAGTTAGTATGGTTTTCATCTCATCCTGTTTTTGATCTCATTATTTTTTCAACTACTGAATATAAGCAGTTTCGGACGCGGCAGGATAAGCACTTTGCTAATCGACAATCTCATCAATTAGTTGAACCGGTGCCGGATGATGCGCCGACACTGCCAACTAATGGTCTTTCTCGAAACAGCATTGCGATGTCTCGATCACCTAGTGTGATTATCCAGTCGGGGGTTGAAGGCATTCAAACTTCAATGGCTAGTCAGGTTGTCCAGCTCGAAAAGCTGGACTCTGTTGCTCACCAGCGACGTAGAATCACAATACGTTTAAGCAAAAAAAGATCTCGGCGTCGCAAAAGAGTTTCCAAATCAAAAATCATTAGGTTGCTTACCGTTCTATCACAATTATCAAACAATTATGACTCTGACTCTTCTGATTCTGATTCTGACTCTTCTGTTAGCAATTCTGAGAACCCCGCATGCGGTAAAAAAGTTGTCTGCAATGAGAATAGCCCTAATGGAGTGGAATTACCCAACGATCCTGAGGAGAACACTGGAGCCGGAGATGTGAATTTCATCACAATCACTAATAACGTGTGCTATACCCAAGAGGATACGGATTTATTAGATAGGCTGCGGTGCTATGGTACAGTGCGATTTTTGCGCACCCCAAAGTCAATAGCAGCTATGTGGAACGAATATGTGAATCCAGAAGGCAAGAAACCTGCATTACGCTATCTAGAAGAGCGTTTTGGAATGGCATGGCGCCCAGGTCCCATTTCGAAAGCTTTTCGTCACAGACGAAAGATATACGCTGCTATTGAGCATGGGATATTAAAAGGGTTGTCAGAAAATCAGGCTGTTGCGATTATGGAACGTTTCTGTCAGAATGAAACCACTAGGTAAATGCAACCCGCTGCATGGTTTGAAAAACAAAGGGGTCATGTGTTCATAGATGCTATGGAGAATGCATTAGCTAGCCATTCTACGTCTACGGATCAGTAATATTTCGAAATCGGATATTGTCTATTATATTCCTATTGCAGTTATACTAAATATACTAGGATTAAGGGTTTTATAAAGGGTATATTGTGGGAAAGGAGACCCGGAATTTGAGTTTGTCCCATCTATGTAACTAACATAACTCAAGGTCTTAAATCGATGCCGGGACATGGCAAACTTTAATAGGACTGAATCAACGCCGAGGGCATACCTATTTCCGTCGTATACGTTTTTTGCCAATCTTTTTAAACTAATCGCGTCTTTCATGGGCTTAAAATAGGATCAAAGCTGGATAAGAGAACCACTTATTTGCTTGACATACGAATATTGATTTTTATAATTTGCTACTCCCTATTTATTTTTGACAAACAGACGTCTTCGCGAGTACTTTTCACTGTTCCCGAGCCTACCCCTTTTTGAACCGACAAGATCAGCATCGTCGAAATGCCAGATAATGCCGCAATAGCAAATGATACAGGCAGCGACTCAGATCTGGCGCTAGCGAAACGCTTACGCAACTCATACCCGGATACTTCGAGCGATACTACCAAGAACAAGCGCCGTGTAACCTATGCCTGTGACAACTGCAACCGCTTACGAACAAGATGCGATGGCCAGTCTCCTTGCATGCATTGCACCAAAGTGAGTGCACAATGTACTTACACCAGGGAACGTAAAAGAAGGGGCCGAGCTGCTGCTCAGAAACCGAAATCTAATGCAAATGGCAAACCGAATGAAATTAAGCGTCACAAATTCTCTTCAGCAGATGTGGATGTTCCTCCTTTGCATCCGGCACCTCCGCCTGCTATTACGGAAACCACTGGTTCTTCGTCTCCTCAATTTTTTACTGTCGATTCAACTGCTCCTCACATCCAAGGTTACCCTAATTTCGCTACAGTAACACACCCACACGACACCTCTTCAACGTCAGCGCTCAGATCAACCTTCACATCCGCGTCGCACGAACTAAACGATGCCAACTCAAGAGAATCAGACTCGTCATTCCCGTCATTCTCCTTGCGACAAATCCAACCAAGCCCGGATACACCGATCGAAAAGTACCTGCAGTCTCCCATGTCGCGCTCAACCTGGCCGGGATCTCTGGATCTGGACAATCGCTCAGACCAATTAGACGTCCAGTCGGCACTGCCTATGAGCAACGGATCACTAATGGAAACGAACAACCAGACTTCTTCAACGGGCCAAAACATGGAAATGACCTCTCCGAGGATTTCCAATCGTCACCACCACCAAGACTCTATCATAATACCTAATATCCCCAAAGAAGCCTCAAACAACGGAAGCGAGAGTGTTGAAACTAATGAACACCACACAGGATCATTCTCAATGGATTATCCTACTGGTGACATGCTATACCCCATTTTACAGCCAGTCGCTAATAGTCTAGGCTTCATTCCACCAACACTTGCATGTGACCTTTTGGAGTCTTATTTTAACGCTTCCCCTCACGTGCTTGCTCATGTATTGCGAAAATCTTCGATACTTCACTTGGAGCGTCCTCGACCTACGTCAAGGGCGTTACTGTACTCGCTTATGATGGTTTCTGCCCATTCATCAGATCATCCCGCTATGACTGCTACCCCGACCACTCGCCAGGACGTTATAAACGAGTTGCTGGGCCTCACAGTTCGAAACTTAAGACCTTATCATAATCCAATGGTAATGGGCACAGTGGACGATGTTATTACGTATATTCAACTAGGAACTGTTACCTCGGCATCGGAGTTCAAAGGTAACTCATTAAGTTGGTGGCATTGTGCCTGGTCCCTTGCCCGAGATTTAAAGCTTAACCAGGAGTTTGTTTCCTTACCTGAAGAAGAAAGAGAGGAAAGAAGGAGGATATGGTGGCTGCTATATTGTGTGGACCGCCATTTGGGTTTGTGCTACAATCGTTCTATTACAATAACAGATGCAGAGAGCATGACTTTATTCTTGCCAACGGCATCTGACGAGTTATGGCACTCAGACTCCGAGCTCATGCCTCCAGAAGTCGATATCAACGGTAGGAGACGTAAAGGAGTTACTTATACCCCAACAGGAAGAGGTATCTTTGGCTACTTTTTACCTCTCATGTCTATTCTTGGTGGTCTAGTTGATATACATCAGCTTCTGCTACATCCTACAATAGATACCTCGGAAGTGGTGTCTACTATGTCAAGGCAGATTATGGTATACATGCAGGAATACGAACAAGTCCTTTCGGCATGGGATACATCTGAAGGAGGAATGCCGTTAACGTATTATGAAGATGCTTGGAGACTTTACGCGCGACAGGTACTGAACGTATTTCAGATACTGGTGAGGATTTCTTGGGATCCTATTACTCTCATGAACATGTCAGATGCAGAATACAACAGAAATGAAATTTCAGAATCAATTGACTATGCGATCTCTGTTGCCGATTGCATCAACAAGATATTTGACGTTGATCCTTCCCTTAAGCTAATGCCTTTCTTTTTTGGCATTTATTTGCTGCAAGGTTCATTTGTTTTATTGTTGGCGACGGACAGGTCTGTAGCTAGCACTCCACCCGCTATTAGGAAAGCATGTGAAACAATTGTTAGGGCGCACGAGGTTTGTATAGTGACGCTTAATACTGAGTACCAAAGAAACTTCCGCAGAATTATGCGGGGGAACTTGGAATCAATATATGAAGGAGACCGCCGCTCTGCATCAACAACATCTCCGAATGCAGATTCCATCTATCTTCGGAAAAAAGACGAGTCCAGGAGGCGTAGGATGGATTTGCTGAGCTTGTATAGATGGGATGCAGGCGGTAGTGGTCTGGCTGTATAGTTAATCAAATGGGGTATGATCACTGCTTAAATACTAAACAGGAATAAGAAATAATAATTATTAACGTTATGAGAACTTCAATAGTCTAGAGACGTGCTCTTTCCAGAAGAGTCAGTCTCGTCTTCCACGTCAACTGGAATAGACCATTCTTCGATCTCAAATCCAGACCTCGAGATTCTAAAGGCATGTTCATATATCGATTCTTCCATTGATCCTCGTGAGCTCAGTATTGGTAGTCGATATACGTTGATTATGCCTTGGAACCTCGTTTGATAAACAACAGCATCATTCGCTCTACTTTTGAATGGTTCAATATGAACCACGGCGTCTGAGAGCCGCTCTATCCATGAAGTCAGAGAAGAGTCCCTAGGGTATAATGACAAAGAGATAGTAAACATAATAGTCAGTTGATATTTGTACTTGGTGCATAATTCGCGGAGCTTCAATAAAAATGATATGATGTATTCCTGTGGTTGCCGGAACGTGCTCGAATATAATGCAGGATTCAAAAACTGAGGGATCAGCACTCTAACAATGTTGTCCGGGTTTTCAGCAGCCATTTTGGATATTTCAGTGACCATGGTTTCTGACTCAGTAGCCTTGCTAGTGGTGAGAGATCCGCGTATCTTAGAAGGGTCCAGCTTCTTGGATAGATCAAGTCGACGAACTAGCGAGGTATTATTTAACGCATCAGCGGCAGTAGCGGCGAGAGCCTGGTACCTCCAAGCAATACGCATATCTTGTGCAGTCATTGACCGTGTTGGCTGGTCTTTTTGATCCGCCGAGGGTTTTTCAGCAGGCAGGTCAGACGTCCAGGTATCTGGTACGCCAAACACCAGCACTTTTGTGTGCGGATCAAGGCATCCTTGTGTTGCATTCGATCGCAGCAACACTGAAGCAAAATCAGTATTTCCTTCTTCTTCTATAAACAAAATCGATCCTAGCGGAAGACCAGAATGGCCCAGGAGCAGATCAAAGCTTGCGGATCCGGTTGAGATGCATTTGTGCGCAGTCCTTGGTGATGATCTGACGGGCAATTCAAATGCCACTGCGTCTTTGCGAGCCACTGAGAAATTAAAAGGCGGCTGAGTCCGTGGAGACCCTCTTGCAATAGCCACAGGCGCATTAGATTTTTGAAAGCCCATTGTTAAGGGACGTCGAGGAAATAGGAACAGCAGAATCAGATGCAGAAGAAAAAGGTCTAAAGTTTAAAATGATCTATGGGGTTAGGGCTGGATGAGACCGAAGCAATGAGGAAGTCCAGGTAATCCGGATAAAGAACTGTTGGTCGCAAGATTTCATTAGGAGACGAAAGATAAATTACTATTCCTGTTAATTTGCCGTCTATTGGAATGCAAATACACTGCTTGTTTATCGAACCCAGTAGATTCACAGCGAACTGAAACCATTTCGAGGGTAAACAGGTTAGTTTAGGGGGATGCATGTGAGGTAACAGCTCAGGACAGAGTTCCGTCAATGATCTAGCGTAAGAAGCTAAACCCTGCATATTGATGTATGCTGGAAATAGCGCACACAAATGAGACATGGTGTACACACCATTTAGATCAGTGTACCATGCAGGTGGTACATGCTTTCGCCGTTCAACAGTAAACATGAACAAGCGAACGCTTATTGATTGAGATTCTTTTGTTGTTTCGTGAAATGAATGCCTAAACTTTCGGCATACCTGACGAACGATGAACACTGTGTAGAAATGCGAGTGATCTGCTATTTTAGACAAGATTTTGTCTGGGAGATCAGCTATGCTCAAGAGCTTTGATTTTCCTGTAAGTTTCACCCCAACACAATGAGGTTTAGGCAGCAGTGATGTGCTGAATGTATCAACCCATATGGATGCCGGATAACTAAGTGAAGGAGGACATCTTAAAGCGTTATGTCGAGCTTCGTGCATGTAAGGTTCGTGTAACAGAAGCTTAAAGGCGAAAAATCCGGGGTGTTAGGTATTCGGATATACCGGACATAAATTTTTTCTTTCCACTACCCAACTACCACGGCTACATCCGTTCGGCTTACGTGGCGCAGCCTATATAAGATAGTTAGTTAATCAACCTTCGACTTCACTTTCTATCTACTACCTATTAATACGAGAAAACCATAAGTCATATCTAATAGTGCTTTCTTATATTTTTCGATATGTGTTGCCCAATTTCAGGTGATATTTTCCTAGTCCTTATTGCACTTTTGTTTCCGCCTCTGCCCGTGTGGATCAAGCGAGGAATTTGCAGTGCCGATAGTCTTATCAACATTTGTTTATGCATGCTAGGCTATATTCCTGGTCTTATTCACTCTTGGTATATTATATCGAGGTACCCAGAGGATGTTGTCTTCTTTGCTATAGAAAGCGAAGGTGGGCAGTACCAACGCGTACAATCTAATGACGCTCCTCAAACTCGCCAGCCCGTCGCACAAGATCCGCCAAGATCCTATGGCGCTGCTGCTGCAGGCCCTTCTTCCAGCCCAGATCGCCAGAACGAGAATGGAAACCCAGATGGCTCTTTTCCTCCTACATATGAAGACGCTATGAAGGACCACAAGATCCAGCGATAATGTACTTTCTAATTCCAGATCGGTCAGACTCAAGCGATCGCATCCTATGCCTTTAGCCCTTCAGATCTTTTTATTATGAATAATGAGCAAACAATCTATCTATATATATATTAGACATAGTATTATAAATACCTTTTACAATAATCATTAGGCGTAACAATAGTAATAACATCATAACTATACAACGTTTTACTCAATAAACAAGTGATCTATCTCCTCGTCAGTTCGTCCAATTCAAAATCAAGATCGTCAGAATCTCGATCAGAAAGGTCCGGATTCAGCTGACGTTCGGTGTCGTATGCATTCACTCTAGAGTAAGATGCTTTGCGCTTGGTTTTAAATTTAGGAAAGGCAATTTCAATCTTCTTCTGAACCTTTCTTGCCAAAAGTGCTCTTCGCTGACTGCCCAAGAGTAGATAAGTAGCAATGATTCCAATGACTCCCAGGAACATTAGTCCAAAAGGCAGGCGCTCGTTAATGTTGGAAACAAGACTTCCAAATACAGGGTTATAGTAATGCTTGTCGGGAGGCAACTCATTCTTACCCGAGAAAACTGTGAAATCTTTACCTGTACCTAACAAAGGACCATAGCCCACGGGCTCAAGTCGATTAGTGTACTCTATTTCACTTGATGCGTACATCAATGCAGTTCCCAAAGTCCAGGACACTTCTGTTCCATTTATTTTGTCAGCTGAATTAAATGCATGTTTCAAAGGGAACTTCGGCTCAACTTTTTTCTTCTTCTTCTTCTTGTTGCCTTTGCTTTTGTGCTTCCCTGATTTCTTTCTTTCTTTCAGTTTTCTGCCACTATTTTCCTTGTCATCATCGTCATCTGAATCCGAGTCTTGGTCCTGGCCTGCAGGTAAATCAGATAGTTTAGGAATACCAAAACCTTCATGCAACACAGTCATAATCCACGACGCTTTAAAACAAACATTTCTCAATTGGTCTGCACTCATGCTATTTCCATATTTCCCGCTGTCGAAATCTGTGAGGATCTCGTCCCATGGGCGGGAGCAGAATGCTTGAACGTTGCTCAGATACTCTTGGAAATTGTAACTTCCACCCATTGAAAACACGTCCTGCGAAGTATGCCAGTATTCGCTCACCCCAATAAAATGATTGATATCAAAATCAAACGCCGGTACATGAACTCCGCCAAATAAGCATGGATCATCGATGCATTCCATTTCTTTCTTCAATAGCGGCTCTAAAGATTCCTGGCACGCAAGAACATTACCAGTACCCTTTACAGTGAAATCAAACACAGTTTCATCAGATCCAGCAAAATTCAAAAGTGTCCTGTTGAAGTCCGCCGGGAGGTCTTTGCTGCTTATAGTGATGCTAGTCTGCGCCTTATAAGGGAGACAGTCGTCAAGGATATCGCCATACTTATCCCTGGGGTTATTTTCCAGTACCCTAAAATCATATCGGCGCTTGGCTTCGTTGGCTCCGTAGCCAAGCCAAGTGGATACAAACAGTTGGAAGTCTTCAGTTTCACCGTCTTGGAATCTCAGTCGCAAGAGGTTAAGATCCTCAGGATGTTTGTATGCCTGCTTCTTCGAGGGAACAAACGCAATTTGAGCTGAAGCACCTCCCATGTCTAGAAAGCCGTAGGTATGATGAGTGCGACTTTGCTTGTGCATATTGACATTGTCGAAGCTGCCGGCCAAATAGTTAAGTGCAAGCCATCCGTAGATTCCTTCGACTTCTCCGGAAATTACTTGGACCTGAGAGGTACAGTTATCAATAAGGAAGTTTCCCTTCAATTGCAAACCCTTACAGACCTCGTCCAATATAGCTTGTCTCTTGACTGGTTCGACAAGTCTCATGCCGGCGGTTGCAAGAAGGTACACAGGAGTGCGCGGCTGCTGCGATTTAGGGACAATGGATTCAGCGTGGCTAATAAGCGACTTTACATGGTCTGTCCATGCACCTTCCGGGTCATCACTATAAGTGGATATGCCAGGATGGATCTTCTTGTGCCAATGTTTGTCACCTTGAATGATCACAGGTAATTGATGTGCTTTGCCATTAGGATCCCATTGATATATCTGTACACGGGATCCAGAAGATCCCGCGTCAATGACTACTATATATCGAGGATCATCTTTTTCCTTAATAGGAGCCCTTTCTTTAATGCTCATAACCAAAAGAGGCTTATAATCGCAGGAATGGCAATAACGGCTGGCGCTAAAGAGGAGGTGTAGAAGCTGCAAAAAAACCAGAACAAACTATATACACCGTAGAACCGTGTTGAGTTCTGATTGGCTGTCATCAAAACTCTAATATCATGATCTGTTTCGACATGTTCGTACCTGCATGAGCTCTTCACTTATCAGCCGGTTCTCAAGGGGGCAGACTTGTAGCTTGAAACTGAAGCCTTTTTGCATATAATAGCTGGCACTGCTCTAATATTATTTACTTTTTAGAACAGTTGATATTACTGCGCGCACATTGGACTATACGTAACTGTCCATTATCCGCCTGCCCCTGAACTGATCCGTGCTTCACTTCTTTTTCAATTCTAGCATCTCACCTCTAGATAAGACCTTTTGGATTCAAAAACGCGTCGAGAGCTGTCTGCTTTGGTTCTGTAAATATAATAGCATTAGTGTTGAACATAATGAGCATGGAAACACCTTTGTTGCCCCTGGTCCGTCAATCTGCCTTGGACTTGATCCCGGTGGCAGATATAACCCTGGCATATCGCGAATGGATTAATGAAAGGATAGACTCTAGCATTCCCTACACTCAATTGCGTACACCGCAAATCCAGACATTTTTGATAAGACCACTTGTTGAAAAATGCCGTCGCGATCTTAACGCAGTGACTCTTTACGCGCTTTTCCTGAATATGATACAGTACAATAAAGAGTCAACAAGTAACGCAGCGGTTTCAGGTATCATGATAACCCGATCTCGCATTTGTGAAATTATGGCTATGAAACTGCTAAAAGACTATGAAGTTGACGATCTTATTCAAGCGTTGACTTACAGCTTTTATCCACTGCAGCGTGGCGACGCGATTTCTGCTGTTCCTAAATGGGAGCGTTTATCTGGATTCGAGCTCGCTATCAAAGCACAAGCAAAAGCATTTTTATCTCATCCTATGATCATTCATCTCGTCGAAGAGCTATGGTCGGGTTCACTAGTGATGTCTTCATCAATGGATAACTTTCATAGAATCGCAGCTTCAGACTCTGAGCTCATCGCTTCTCTTGCTTTCTCTGCCAGAGACTCGACTGTTCGTTATAACTACGAAAACGCGAGCATATTTAAGCTCTCAAGACTCCGGGTACCACTATATCGACAATGGATTAGCACATTTTCTACTTTCTTGCTTTTCTTTATATTCATTAAAGTTCTGTCAAACAGATCACCCAAGGTAACATACCTCGAAATTGCGTTTTGGATAGTTTCGTTGGGCTTTTTTCTTGATGAAATTACCGGCTTTGGAAACACTGGATTTGATCTCTACATACTGTCTTTATGGAACCTATTCGACTCTGCCACTGTGTTCCTCCTCCTTACTTATGCAATCCTTCGCTTCTTCTACCTCTGTATACCCATCGACGCGCACACCGCTCACCAGCTGAATGGATATGCGTACGATATATTGGCTACTGTT
Source organism: Tortispora mauiana (assembly GCA_030570615.1). Classification (NCBI taxonomy): domain Eukaryota; kingdom Fungi; phylum Ascomycota; class Trigonopsidomycetes; order Trigonopsidales; family Trigonopsidaceae; genus Tortispora; species Tortispora mauiana. The sequence goes on from JAJLWG010000003.1 coordinate 390,034, forward strand.
GCTATTTTTATTGTTCCCAGGTTCCTCAGCGCTCTTGATAGATTCCCAAGCATCAGCGACATGCTTATATCATTCCACAGGATGATGTCGGATCTCGGAAGCTCGCTTGTCCTAATACTAGTTTTTTTTTCTGGTTTTTGGATTTGCATTGCCTCTGCATTTGCCCGTGAGACATTTACAGCCCGTGAAGTCGCTTACCAATTAATGCAAATATTCTTCGGATACACTCCTGTCGTATGGGACAGCTGGGACGAGTATTCTAACCTAGGCAAGAGCATACTTTTGGTGTACCTGTTTATAAGCCATTTTCTTATTGTTACAATTCTTGTTACTGTTCTCACAAATAGCTTTGCAGCCATCAAGGACAACGCCCATGAAGAATACTGTTTCTTGCGGGCTGTCAATACTATGACAATGATCAAGTCTAACTCGTCTGCTCCTTTCTTATACGCATCTCCGTTTAACATCATACAATACGCGCTATACCCTTTTTATTTTCTGATGTCAACTCGGAATTACATCATTTTAAACCGAACCCTTGTCAAGGTTACGCATCTTCCTATTCTTCTGTGCATCTTTACATATGAATGGTTTCACTACAGAAGGTCTCAACACTCATCAGGAGATCATACCTATAAAGATCTTTCTGGAGATCTAGAAGAAACAATGAACTTGAGCAGATCAAATTCACGAGTGGCATTGCATAAAATGAAAGATCAACCAAGATCACGGTCTCGCACTAACGTTAGATCAAATTCCTCAAGAGGCCGAAGTCACTCTAAGTTTTCTCCATCTGATGCAAACCAGACCATACGCAGCATATTTGCTCCTGGTAGAGTGAAAGCTGACCAGGATGCCTTATTGGAACGTGTTTTTCGAAAATCTTTCAGAGAACCCAAAAAGCCGAAACCTAAGGCTTCAATGCATAGAACACAATCAGATATTTACGGTTCCACTACCAGGAAAATGCCTCCAAAAAGTGTTAGTGAAGATGAACTAGCGCCTGTTGACTCTGAGTCAAATGAGATTGTGATGGATGTCAACTCTCCCACTTTTGGTGCCGCTGTCGACAATACAATAACCTCCACCAAAACCCCGAGCGATAGTGGCAAAGTTTCTACGTCCAAAGGAAGCAAAAGACACGCAATGAGACCAAGAAGAGGCACCGCAAATTCCAATTTATCAGCTGCCTCGGGTGTATTGAATCATATAATGGATGGCGCAAATAACTTGGATGATAATCCCACTGGAAGAAGGAGATCGTCTGCAAGCCAGACCATTTCATTTTCTAAGAAGAAAAAGCATCTGAAAGTTGGATTCACGATTGAAAATGATGACCAGAGTAGTTTATCTTCATTTGAGAGATATGAGACAGAATTAGATTCTAACTACATATCAGACAATACGAGTCAGTTTTCGGGATCTGATGGCGAAGATGAAGATGATGGTTATGAGCACTCTTTGTATGATCAAGATATACTTGATCGAATTGCAGGGCTGGAATCATCAGTTGAAGAAATCAAGCATCTCATAATTTCTTTATCTAAACGCGCAGTTTAGATCATGTCTTACTTCAAAAGTATGCTTTTGTTTTCAAATATCATTTATTATTCTCATAATATTAATACACAAAGCAAAGGTAATATGTGGTAACAGCTGCATATAACGCTTAGGAATCATTGACACTGTGGGTTGCAGCCCATTTCGCTACGGCAGCTAATCCAGCAGCCTCAGAATTCATGCGCAAATTGGAAATCATTGATGAACGCCCAAAACCAAATCCCTGGTCGTTACGAGCCATCTTTATTGGCGATGACGATACATTTTTTGCCAAAGCGACCCGTGTCGGGGAAACTGATACTCTGCTGTACATCTTTTCTGGTGAATTTTGCAAAGATTTGGTAGCTTGCAATTGATAAGGTATTGTCTGTTGCATTAGCACGGCTGAACTAGTAGGCGGTGGGATATCTCGGTCCTGTTTAGAAAGAACAGGTGAAGATAACTGCACATTTTCTTTCTCTAGCAGGCAAATCCCATTAGTTTGAGAAGGTAATTCAGAGTTTCTCATATCTGCAGAGTCTGATTTTAGGTCAGTCACAACACCACAGACGCTTCTTAATTCTTCTAAAGCTCGTTTTATAGATGTTGAGGATGCCTCATCAGAAACTAAGTTGTGTTGAGACTTGTGATTATGAGGGCTTCTAGCATTTGACCGCGAAGCTAGTCTAGGCTTTGGACGAATGTAAGAACGTGCTTTTGGTCGCGTTAGAGTTGCAGACGGAGTCCTGGTATGTGCAGGTGCAGATGGAGGTTGAGAAACCTGTGCTCTTTTTTCTGCGAGTGCTTCGGTTTGAAAAGTGAACGGCTTGGGTTTCGTCAAAGTCCGACTATGACCCTTAGAAACACGTATAGGTCCCGGGTTAGTTGTCTCAGTTCTTCTCTTCTTATCGGCATGCTGCTTTACTATAGAGAGATCACTATTAGAATTCTGCCTCTTTAGCATGGTATGACGCTGCAGCATTGACAATCGGCGATCTTCAGGAGATGACAAGGGTTTCAGTCCGTGGCTGCGATTCGGCGAAAGGATAGGACGGTTCACTGGCGACACCATATTTTGACAAGGAGATCTATAGGAAGACATGCAAGGCCTATTAGGAGATAATTGTGTTGCAGTGCGATCATTGGTATGGGAGGATGAGCAGTCGGAGCTTGCTTGAGAAATAAAAACTTGTGAAGGCACTTGCCTATTCTCTGTATTAGGGGAGCCAATGAAAGACTCAATGGAACTATGAGACTTCGAAACTGAGGAGATATTCTTCTCTAAACAAAGATTTGCTTTTTTCAATGGTCTTGTCGGAGAGCAGCTTGTTGTGCCCGATTTGCCATTGGTAATCGGTTTCGAAAAAGCTTTTTTCATTGGTGAGGAGGATTTTGGCAGATTTTCAGTTTCGGTATTGAATTGTTCACGAGTCAAAGGTTTAGCCTCAATTGAAACCTTAGATTCCGATGGATCAATAACAGGTAATTCAGCTTTGAGAGTTCTCTTGGTTGGAGAAGAGTTCCTAGTAGTAAGTCTAGGAGTGTGAGCAGAAGACTTAACCGGAGAGACACTCTTAGCGCGAGAGCGACGCATAGCAGCGGGTTTTGGAATATCCTCAGGAACATTATCAGCCTGAGCAACGAAGTCCTTATCGAGAATATCCTTTTTAGCGGGAGTCCTGCGCGATGAGCATTTCGAAGGTGACTGGGAACTCTTGAGTGCTGGTTTCACTGCCTCAGCAAGTATCGATTCAGTTTCCGATTCTTCTTTCAATTTAGTTTGTCTAGTTTGACGAGTGCTTCTTCTCGCAGTACTTGAAGCAATAGACGATTCAGTAGGTTTTTCATCAAGTTGAGTTAGATCAAAGGACACAGATTTGGCGCTTTTCTTATTCTTTCTGCCTCTGGATAGAACACTGACTAAGTTGTCAGGAGAAGAGCTTTCCTCAATTTGAAGAGACTCTCGAGCCTTTTTAGCCGCGGCGCGAGTTAGGATGACCATTATACAACCAGGAATTGGTGTTGAATAACTGAATGAAAGAAAGGTGTTTAGGTTATATCTGATAACCCAATAAAGCGGTGAACATAAACAAACAAAAATGATGTAAATTCCCGGTGCGTTGTTATGGTAACAAGTTGGTTGTTGGAAGCCCGAACAAATCGACAGTATTTTAAGATAAGCGGAAACAATGGTAAAGTAGCTATTAAAGAGGAAAGAGTGAGAAACAGTATTAACCAGCTAGTCGTCTGGATTATATAAGATTGGAGATGATGTTGGGTCAGATCTAACAAAGTTTCGCTTCTCCTCAGCGAGGAGCAACAGTATGCAAGCCCGAATATGTAAGTAGTTAGCTATTGGAATTTATGGGATCATATAACCACAGAGATAGATTTCTAACTGTGAATTTAGATGGACTTGGGAGTGATTATTCCTTGCAGCGAAGCGATGATGAGACATATACATCATTAGAAGATCTTGCAGATGCTCTGCCTGATAACAGTCCCAGATACGTGATAATGTCATACCCGGTGGTGTTAGCGGACGGACGACAGTCCAGCCCATTTGTTATGGTATACTATATGCCAGCTACGAGTTCACAAGACAAGAGGATGCTGTATGCTGGTGCAGTTGAGCTCGTTCGATCAAAGGCTGGAGTGTTGAGGTAAGTAGTGATTCCAAAACATAAGGAACGAATAGTTTACTAACGATGCTTAACCTGACAGATTTTATGAGGCTGGAGATAAAGAAGAGATCGCTGAGCTGAAAGATTCTATTGTAAAATAGAGAGGACGTATCATATTAATATGCGCCTGTAGCATTGTAGGGCAGCATGGAAATGTGCACGGCGATTAAAGTTGTACCAGTAATTTTATAGTAACGTCGGCAAGCGGCGCCAAGCGCGGTGTGCTATTAATTGGATTGACTAACACATTTTCTGGCAAAGGTTTTGACTGAGAGTTGTCCGCGCACACACAATGTCGGGGTTTAGACTAGCTGTGCTGGAAGCGGATATACCGGTGGCATCAGTCCTTGAAGTTGAAGGGCGTTATGGCGATATGTTCGTCAGACTGCTTGCTGAAGCTGATAAGAGCTCGCGATTGATTATGAGCAAATACGACATAGTGGAGGAGATGAAGTATCCTGACATAGAAGACATAGATGGTATACTGATTAGCGGTTCACGCCACAATGCGTTTGACGGAGATGAATGGATCTTGAAACTGGTGGAGTTCACTAAGATCTGTTTCGATCACAAGAAAAAGATAGTAGGTATTTGCTTTGGACATCAGATTGCTGGACGAGCACTTGGAGCTACTGTTGGTCGAAGCGATAAGGGATGGGAAGTTGGTATGACTGTTGTCGATCTGACGGAAGTCGGTAAGAAACTGTTTCCGGACGTTGAGGGAGGCAAGTTACAGATCGAGGAGATGCACCGAGACTGCGTCGCAACTACGCCTCAAGGAGCTGAGCTTATTGGCTCGACCAGCATTTGTCCAAACCAGGGGTTTTACATTGCGGATCGTGTACTTACGTTACAAGGACATCCTGAATTCAATCAGTTCATTATTGGGGAATTGCTTGAGTCCAGACTACAATCGGGTATTTTCACTAAAGAGTTCTACGATGAAATCAACCGAAAGCAGCTCGAGCTGGTACGCAACGACGGAACACTGCTAATGAAAGGAATTACCAAGTTCTTGCTTGAATAACAGAATAAAAATAAATATATAAATACAAATACAAACCGCAATTAGATCAGAACAATGCATGGACAGTGGTTATCCAGATCCATATTTTATAAAGGTCATTTCGTACTCATGGAAAAGGGCTCCCACCCCGAGGATGTTCACACAAACACCAAAATAAAACACAGGGGAATCTCCTTTTACGATGCCCACCGAAGTTTAGTTTTCTTTATAGATCGAGGTCCTTTCCAAGGATCGACTGTATCATTATAGTCAATTTGACCTCTTTTTTTTGATTCAACTGCATCATGCATTACGGCATCGTTGCTTGAATTGTCTGACTGAACAGCGTGAATCCCAGACCACGTTGGACGCTGGTTATGCTGGAACGTTGTCGCAGTGGAGGCTTGAGCCACTGATATGTAATCCGATGAAAGACACATATCTTGAAACTATTTCAAGTCAAAATAACCAAAAAAAATTAGCTAAATAAATAAATCGGCAGGTCGGCGAGACTGAAGTTTTGGGATCAGGATCTAGGTGATACACAGTATCGTTCCTCCTTTATATAAGAATACTTTAAGGGATCCATAGTTACGTCTAGAAAAAAGAAGCAAATGCTCCGAAGCCGCAAGGAACGAAATAAGACTCGGTGACTGGAAAACTTAGTAATTTAAAGCTGTTTTAGTCTATTTCGAAGGATTTGACCAGCCATGATATTGCAATAACTCTAATTCCTATTACTAGATTGGGAAATGCAACCTGCGTCTACCATGTTCCTTGTCCCTGCTGCAGTCCTGAACGCAATCATTATCCCTTGATAAGGTTTACTGAAATCGCAATTGCTCAGAAGAGAATTTATCCTTTGAGTTACTTAACTTTCGAAGTGATGCAGCGAATGGGCGCGAGTGCGGGTCCAGGGATGTATCAGGTGCAAGGGTAAGGGTGGGTCGCGACCCGACAGTGGCTTCGGACGTGGGGACTGTGGGGGCTTCCGAATCGGTCATCGTAGAACATATGCTGGAAATCACAACTTCTTCACATGATGGCTCTTAACTTTATTAAAGAAGTCGTATCCGTACTTAGATAGAGTAAGGCCTCGTCCGGAGTATTTGTATCCGGTCCATGCCAATCCGGGATCAGGAAAGTCTGCGCGGTTGACAAATACTGTACCAGCATCAACCTTGTTCGCTATCTCATCGCCTTTGGCGTTATCCTTAGTCCAGATTGACGCAGTCAGGCCGTACTTGCTGTCATTCATTTTCGTAATCGCTTCTTCATCTGATGACACTTTTATGATTGGCATCACTGGGCCGAACGTTTCTTCCTTGACGATATACATATCATCGGTGCAGTCGACGAGTACGGCCGGAGCGCAGTAATTTTTAGGGAGCGTTTCAAATCCGCTGAACGCCGTAGCGGGAACAGCTAGTTTTGCGCCAGAGGCTATAGCATCCTCAACTTCCTTTTTAATTCTCTCTGCAGAGGCAACGGAAACTACAGGACCAATTGTAGTGTCCGGATCAAACGGATCGCCGACCTTGTAGCTTTCCACAATAGCTATAGACTTTTTAACGAACTCATCGTAAACCGATTCGTGCACGTACACTCTTTCAATCGAGCAGCAAGACTGTCCAGAATTAAACATTGCACCATCCACAACATTCTCCGCAGCGTAGTCCAGATCGGCGTCTGCGCGCACATACGCAGGATCTTTACCGCCCAATTCGAGCCCGATAGGTATAGTTCTGTCTGCTGCAGCTTTCTGAACCGCTAGTCCGCCAGCGACCGATCCGGTAAAAGTAACAGCACTGACAACGGGGTTTTGAACCAATTGTTCCATAAACTTGTTGTCTCCCGAGTGGATAGTCTGGATCACACCCTTTGGAAGTCCAGCGCGCAGGAAGAACGTTTCGATTTCCTCGCTGACCAGCGGGGTCTGAGGCGAAGGCTTGAGCAGAACAGCGTTACCACTGACCAGTGCAGGAACTAGTGCATTAATAAGACACAAAAACGGATAGTTCCACGGAAATATAATCAGCACCACACCGTGCGGTTCATGTGTCAGATACTTAGAGAAGTCCTTGTCCTCCTGCACCACCACTTTGGCCAGCGCGCTCTCTGCAACACCCAGCAGGAAGTCCGCCCTAGCCTTGGTAGTGTGTATTTCTGCAGCAGTGTACCGGATGGGACGACCCATTTGCTTAGTAATTAGTGTGCCAAGACGTTCAGCGTCTTCATCGAGCAGACCCGCGGCTTTCCTCACTGTTTCGATTCTCTCTGCCAAAGGCACGCTTTTCCACGACTCAAACGCACTGCTGGCGGTTTGTAACAGAGATGGTAAAGTTTCAGCAGTAGTAGCATCACGCTCAACAATTATGGATCCATCAATAGGGCTGATAGTAGATAGTATAGACATATTGCCGCAGTCTAAGTGGCACTAAGTGAGAACCTTTGGGATATCGCTTGTCGTCTAACGTCACCGAACGCTAGCCGTCTTAAGCGCACCCATTTAGGAAGCGATCCTTTCGATTAGAGATAGGTTAAACTAAACATTACGCAAAACATTTATATGTTTTATTGAGTGTATTTTATTGTGGGTTCTTATACTAGACGTTATCAGAGATATGCGCCGTGTATTACGTTAAAAATTATGTTTCCTCTGTTTCGTTTTCATTGAATGCTACAGCAGCCGGTACTATTCTTTTGCGCTGATCTGTCATTCCTAGCGGTAGCCTTCGATTTCGATGTGGGGGTAGCAACAGTAGCAGAGGCAACTGGCTTCTGGGCGTCTGCGTTCGACTGCTTTCTGGACGGTTTTGACGCTTCTCGAATCTCTCGCACTAGTTGGTAGAATACTTCTTCCACGTTCACGTCTAACTTGGCTGACGTTTCGAAGAATGGACAGCCGTATTTGCTCGCTAGTTCACGTCCTTCGTCAAACGACACCTCTCTCCCTGAGTCCAGATCGCATTTATTGCCAACAAGTATCATAGGCACTGAATCCCGATCTTTCACTCTTAGGATTTGCTGTTGGAATACTTGAACTTCGTCAAAAGACGATCTTGAGGTGACAGAATAAACCAGCAGGAATCCTTCGCCGGATTGCATATATTGACCCCTCATCGCGGCATACTCTTCTTGACCAGCAGTGTCAAGCACATCTAATAGCACCACTTTCCCATCTATAGTGCACTCCTTCTTGTAAGAATCTTCGATCGTCGGATCGTATTCATCAACAAATTGGCCCTGTATTAGTTGAATCGTTAGCGCGCTTTTACCGACACCTCCTCCTCCGACAACCACTAGCTTATATTCTCTGAGGATGCTCGAAGTATCTGCCAATGACATCTCAGGTTTTAATATTCTTTTAATTGTACAGCGATCTTGTCAGTTAGTATCGCAAAGATAGAAATAAAAAATAAAAAATCCCAACTAGTCAAATGCAGAAGAAGAAAGGCTAAAAACGGTTAAAAGACTTTTGAACTGTAATGTGTGAAATATGAGTGATGCACAAAATAAAAAAGAGCACGCCACACGGGACTCGAACCCGCAATCCTCCGCTTAGGAGGCGGAAGCCTTACCATTTGGCCAATGGCGCTTATAACCTTAAAGTGGGTAGCTATTCCTATGATGAGAGCCAATTATTATATTTGTGCATATACATTAGGTTTCACTACATGTCACGTTCGTACACTTTTCAAGCGATATTTTGGCTGTACTTGTACATTGACCGAGAGTTATCAACAAGGTAAGCAAATTAAAGGCGTCTTTTGTCAGTAATATATTACTAAAGTTTTAGATATGCCTGTGAGTGAATCGCCTTGCGAGTTTGATATTACAACAACCTATCACAAGTTTCTTCAAGATGACCCAGAGATTACTATGCCGGTCGCGGCCATTGAAAGCTTGGTCACTCTTTTAAGCCTCACAAGACCTCAAACATCGTCAGAATTGGTTACTGTGTTAACAAAGGCTAGTGCAACATTGAAGGAGAATGTCAGGAACTCAGTTTCTTTATCGGCTGGCTGTGACCTCTTTCTTCGATTTGTATTAAGAAGCACTCAGGACACTGCGAACTGGGAAGCTTGCTGGAAACATTTGGTCGAAAACGGCAAATTGTTCCTCGAACGTGCTAGAAAGGCTAGACAAGAAATTGCTAAATTAGGATCTAGATTCATAAGGGATGGTGATACTATCCTGATACATTCAATGTCTCGCACTGTTACTTCGCTGCTGTTTCATGCTTTAGAAAGGAATGTTCGATTTCAAGTAGTGGTTACAGAGGCACGCCCACACGGCAAAGGCGTCGCTATAGCCAATATTCTGAGAGAGAAGGGGATCCATGTCGCGTTAATCAGTGACACGTCCGTGGTATGGGCAATGGACAAGATTGACAAGGTATTTGTGGGTGCAGAAGGCGTTGCTGAAAGTGGAGGTGTGATCAACTACATAGGTACTGCACAAATTGCTCTAATGGCTAAAGGTGCTGGCAAACCTTTTTATGTTGTGGCAGAGAGCCATAAGTTTGTCCGATTGTTTCCTTTATCGAGCTCTGATTTGCCTGGCGAGAACTCGTCGCTCCAATTCACCATCGATGCTTCTTCCAGTATTCAGGCCCCTGATATTGATTTCACTCCTGAGAATCTTATAACGTCTATAATCACAGACATTGGAATTTTAACGCCTGCAGGAGTCAGTGAAGAACTTATCAAGATGTGGTACGACTAAAATTTATATGACAATATCTCTCAGCTTATTACATGAAGCCGTGTTCCTTGGGACTTCAACTCTGTCACTACTACCAGACCGGAGTTGCACTTAAGTGAAATAAAAGGTATCTGAAAATGCTCCAATCCCTGAAAGCCACTAGTTTCCGTGGATGCAGATATGTTATTCCTCGCTCTAGACTGATTTTCAGATTCTATAGCACCGAGAAACAGGTTGATGCCGATACATTCTATCAATACTCATGGGGCTCGTGGCTATCTAACAATGCGTACGAACGAAAACGAAGAACTACCTATTTCGACTTAGAAGCCCTTCAAGATCTTGTAAGACAAATATCTGGTCCTGATTCAGTAATAGCATCAATGAATAGTATATTCGAAGGGAAACACCACAGAATTTACTCTATGCAGTTGAAAAATGACAAGCAATACGTCTTGCGTATACCTTACAGCCTGGGCGATGCCGAACAACGTGAACGGAGGCTCAAAAGTGAAGTCGCTACTATGGATTTTGTCCAAAAGAAAATAGGATTATCCTTACCTAACATACTTTCGTGGTCTCCTACATCGAAGAACAGTCTTAAGACTGCCTACATGCTTATGGACTACAGCTCTGCGACCCCGATGATGCGTGATTGGAATCCTATGGCTGACAGAACTGTTAAGAAAGATTGGATTGACCCTATTTCAAAGGCTTATTGCGCATTGGCTTCTGTCAAATTCAATAAATTCGGTTCCTTGTATTTCACGGACGATGTGTCAAAAGAGCTACAATCTGATTTGCCCTACGAAGGCGAAATTGATTCCACTCTTACCGATCGCTGGCGTATTGGACCTTCGACAGATCCGCTGTTTTTGAAAGCAATGAACCATCAAAATGTCTTTACAGGCCCATTTAGAACTCCACAGGAGTACGTTTCCGCAATTGCGGCTGCTCAAATTGCTCTACACAGCGACAACGAATTCGCCGTCGATGTATACAGGAAGTTTGAGAAAATGGCAATGAGTATTTTAAAGGTCAAAGGAATGGAGAACGATATTGTCTCACCTAGATTGTGCTACCATGATCTTGATGCTTCTAATATTGGATTTGAAGAAGGAAAGAAACCAGTATTCTTTGACTTTGAGGGATCTTCAATTATTCCTTTTTCTTTTGTTGGAGCGCCTAGATTTTTACGGTATAATGGCATTCCTGTGTTTAACAAAAATGAACTTGAAGGCTACGATAAGTTCGACGAAGCAACGAAACGCCAAATCGATTTCATGGCAGCTTACACAGAAAACCAGTTTATTTTTGAATTTGGTGTTAATCAAAACGCGCCCCAACTCATTGGAGCATTTACCCCTCGCTTAAAGCGTCTTAATGAGTTGATTCGTCTCGGATCCAGTACTCTGTTTTACGAAGATTATATCGATCTCGGGCAAGCAATGGTAGAAGCCTGTCAACACTGGGCACTTCTCTCTGGAGCAGAAAACGCTGAACCCCCGTTGACTTTCTCTGAAGAGGAATTGTCCAAACTCAATACTCTTTTCGATGAGTGGGTTACTAAGCAGAATACTACTCCCTTTTTGCTTACTAAAGGTTGGGTTCCACAACAACAGTATGAAGATATGGTCTCTAAAGGCATGCTTGTGAAGAATGATGCTGGAGATTATGAATTCAAAGCACCTGAGACCAATAAACAGTAATAGTTGAAGCACGCCGAACGTTGTCTTGGTTCTTCTGAATGTAAATAATATGATTATGTATTGTATGAACTCAATTCTGGGTACCAATAAGCTGTGGCATACAGGTAGAGGTCACCATCACTAGCGCTTATGAGAATGCTAATCTTGTTAAGAGAAGTCATCTCGACTAAATTTGCGGAACAGATATGATTTGACTCAAAAGGGATATTATCGGAAGGCTTTTGTAACACCGAAAACTTTGGAGTGGCATCAGTCAGATCGCATATTGATAGTCGTCCCTGATACGATAATATGAGTCTATAAAAAGGACCTAGACGGAGCAGAAACTTAGCATAATCTTGGTGGTTATCGCTCAGTTTCGTTTCTATCTTACGCGGATTCTCATCGTTTAAAATTTTTTGAGCGCAAGTAGCTATACTCCAGCCATCTTCCTGGTCTATAAGCCAGAAGTTTTCATTCAACTTACCTATAAACCAACGACATGGCTTTTTAATAAAATCACAATCCCAAGTATAGGTCTGGTTGAGTTTCTTTGAAAGAGCAAAATTCATTCTCTCACCAGAATGTGTATTTTTTTCAACAATGAGCTTTGAATCAACACCAAAACAATTCCAGGAATGATCAGGATCAAACTCACAGAATTTAATTGGCGGGAAATGCCACAAAGAAACACCTTTCATATGCGCACCTGAAGCGCTAAAAATCAATAATGGATATTTATGTAATGAGACGTGCTTTGAAAGAGTTTTGATGTTAATATATGAACAGTCGCCATCATTCTGATAGAATGATTTGTTCTCGCAGTGTGAATTCGTAAATTGGATATTCAAGAATTTATTTCTGAATAAATATGATTCTTTTCTAACGCTTTTGTAAAAAAGCTGCTCCCACTGAGCTTGCTTAATATCCTCATTTAAAGGAGTGAAATTTTCCAAGTTTTCGAAACACAATAAAACCCCTTCCATTTCAGTACAGCTTCTGTCAAATAATTCAGGAACAAATATCCTGTAAGACCAAATTGTGTTATTTTTGGATCGCCAAACTATTGCTTGCAAAATTTCAAGAGAGTTAGCGTCAACCAGGAAACAAAACAGCCCTTGAATATAAGGTAAAACTTCACCAAAACGCTCTCGTTCACGACCACGTTTTGCAAGAGCAACAAGCGTGCTGCGCTTTTTATCAAGGAATTGCATATTACTAATGTGGAAATCCATCGGCAATGTACGCCGCAGTAATATTGTTGGTTCTTCCCATATGTAATAAATCTTTAACTCGGAATAACCTTCTAGACAGATACACGAGGCGCATAATTGTCTGGATTGTGTAGAAGTTTTCGTTGTAAGACTGTTTCCTGGTATATATAAAGGAAAATACTTAGATTCTCTTTTGTGATTCAAAGGTCTTCTGAATGTAATTGTGTACTTGCTAAAGTCGCCATTGCGGCGTATAGACATCATAACGTCTTCACTCGCAAAGGAGACTAGCACCATAAAGTCAGTTGGATTTTGACGCGCGATAGAGGCTAGATATAATCTTTCTTCCGAAGATAATTCTAGCGATGCACACCATGGCTGGATTTCGCAAACTCTTTTAGTGCCAATAGACTCCAATTCAAATACCTCAATCTTACTTGTCACGACGGATTTAGACCACTCTATCACCCGAAAGCCACCGTTCTCAAACCCCAACAAAATAATTCCTGTAGCTAACGTAGTAAAACAGCTTATCTGTGACTTAGGAATAGGCGCAGAGGCTATTGGCATGTGCCAATTCGACGTTCTCTGCACCATTATTTCTGCAGTATCGCGATTCCAAACGGTAATATATAAAGAAGCGCCAAATTCCATTGCACCAATAACAATTACGGCCTCTGACTTCTCAATTAAAAGACGTAATTCAAGATTATGATCAAATATGAGTAATGCTGATGCAGCTGACACAATTAAAGAATCGCCGACAGCATTGACGTAGCTCACGCTTCCATATTTATGGTCTATTTCGTAACTCGAAATGGCTTTGAGTTGGACAGCAGGGTCGCATATCCTTAAAGATGAGTTACATGCAAAAGCAACCTTACCTTTTGATATCTCGCTATAAACTGAATCCCTGTCGAACGAGTTTCCGATAGACACTCGAAATTTCACATGAGTGGGCACAATACTGTCCAGTAGAGTACGAGATTCGGCAGAGAATAATAAATCCGATAAACCCACGGTTCCGTCCGCAAAAACCCATAAAAATGCACAATTCAATTGAAGGAAGGAAGATCTCACGATAAGTCCACTACTTGGTGGAAGCAATTGTCGAGAATCTAATGTCAGGCCAAGAGAGAAATGGGCAATCATGCTTTTATTCACAACATTGCAAGAAGCCAGATATTCATAGCATAGATAATCAGATTTCGGCAGGATTTGATCTATAGAGAAGTGTGGGGACGAGCTTGGGCCTAGAAGGAAACGATTCAAACTAAGATCTAGAGTTCCGAGGCGTATACTTCCTGTCATGTCGTCATAAGTGATTATTCTGTTACCTTTCAAGTGCATAATATATGAGCATGGGGGTAACTTAAGATCCATTCTATGGATTTGGAGTATATTGGAGGTACTGCCTTTTATTTCTGAAACAACACCTGAATAAACAGTCCCTGAATTCATTATCAGAAAATATACATCAGAGTCCTTTATATAAACAGCTGAGTAGATATTCACTTCACGCGTATATTCATCGTCTGCTTTGATAGGAAGTACCTCAACGGTATGCTTCAAGTTCGTACTGATTCTAAAACAAAACAGATGATGTTTCGCAACATACCTCAACACCTGTAGCTCATTCTTGTCAATATTTGATGCAGCAGGGCTCACAAAGATTACATGATGAGTTTCTTTTGGATGGTCAAAAGGGGTGTACATAGGGGAAATTTCGCCAATGCCGTCAGATAACGAAGAGGATGATACACGGGTATCATTAAAAACGATAATGCCTTTAGCAGAGTCCATAAAAAATTCCCAGGATACAATGCCGGGATACTGCTCTAAACCCATACTATGCCCCAGAATAGCTCGCAACATAACGGCAAAACCATTTCCAGAGACTTTTCTGATTTGAAGAGTAGGATATTCCGGTACCATAGAAGTGAGCTTTAGATCTCTCGCAAGAGTAGGCATGAATATACATCTAGTGTAAATAGTAGAAACAGAAATTTTCTGAACCATTAATTTGCAGCGACCACTGCTCGAAGACTGACTAGATCCAATATCAAAAGTAGATATATAGCTCTCTATTGGTGAGCGCGGAGATTGCTTCTTAGCTGAGACTATAGTCATGATTGTTTCGTTGATAAGCACAGCAACAGAATGTTTATCATCTGTAGCAAAGCCAAAAGAATGTTTGCTAAGCGGTGAATATCCATCATGGTGTGATAAAAATACCGAGTCTACAAGAGTGGCATTCTCACGAGTTAATTGGTATGCCACAAGACCGTGTCTTGTTATGACTAAGAGCAAAGATCTGGGTAGCGTTTGAAATGTTTTTAAATTAGGGACAAGCAAATAATCCAATGCAGTTGGTTCTTCCGTACATTCAAAGTGGAACAGCTCATTAGGTTTATCATTTTCAGATTCATAAACACGTATCCGCTTCCCCGTAGCTGCAACTATATAGCTCTGCAAACCACAATCGTGATTTTCGATAGGCATACAACATACCGCCTGCAGTTGACCAGATTCAAAAATTCTTTTGGCAGTCATAGTAGTCTAAGAAACATGGCTTATAAAATTTGTAATAGCATGTGACAAAATGACGAGCGCGTTTGTGTAAAAACTAGAAAGGTCGGGGCTAACACACGTGACGGAGAAAAGAGAAAAAAACTCAAAATACGTTAAACTCACTCGCAGACGCTTTAGAAGCCAGGTTAGCCAGGTCTAAGAATTTCTTCCTTTCGATTTTAAACGTATTCTTTTCTTTTCCAATAGCCTTTGGAGCTTCTCTCAACCCGAAGCTTTTGGAGATGTGGCCGAGATGCAAGTTCTTCACATTGAAGATAGATCGTTCCGCGCCTACATGCGTAGCGTACGCTTTGACGTGAGATGTGAATGCACCTTTGGCAAGGGACATAGCCTTAGAGTCTTCCAGTATCCAGTTCTCCAATCCAAGTTGCCATGCCGATGCTTTTTCTTGCCAAATGCGCTGGCCATAAACCTCTTTCAACAGTTCGTCGTAATTGGCCGTCTGAACACCACCAGGGTGAACTGGTTTTAGTAGATCAACGTATGCTTCTTCGCCTCCCGGAAGGAGAAACAACAGCGCCCTACCAGAGTTTCCAGCCCTTGCAGTTCGTCCTACACGATGTAAATGATCATCAACTGTGACCGCTGGGTCGTACTCAATAACCAAATCAACGAAAGGCATGTCAAGCCCGCGAGAAGCGACATCAGTGCAGATTAAAATCTGGGGGGCAGCTGATTTAGCTTTTGCGAACAGCTTCATAACAGATGAGCGATGTGTTTGATCCATATTTCCATGCAACTTGTATATGTTCGCTGCTTGATTGCCTAGCTTGACATTAGCAGTGTAAGTTGCAGAGCCGCTTTTCGATTCATTAGGCTCGGCGTCGCGTGCGAGGGCTTTGAAGTAGAAATCTACAGCACCAGAGGATGCAATGAATACAACTGCTTTGGTTTGTGCGCTTATGAAGGATTTCGCAAACAATAACAATTGTGCGTAAAGTGTCACAAATCGCAGCTTTGCAGGCACGGTGAGACATATTTGAGTCAGTTGAGTAGGTGCCGCTGCAATGCTATTTGAAGGGTCATCACTTGAAGTCTCGGCCTTGTCTACAGCGGTGTTAGCATTCTGCAGAGACTGTTCGCCCAGCTCTTTTACGTCTTTTCCTAAAGTAGCGGAACATAGAACAGTAACTCGGCGGTCAGGCAAGCTAGGAAACGCAGCAACCGTTGATCTGATATTGGATGAAGAACTGAGTCTCGAGATAATGAGATCGATGTCAGGTTTAAAACCTAGTTCCATTAGACGATCAGCTTCATCTAGAACTAAGTATCTCACTTGAGACACATCCAAGGAAGTAGTATGTTGCAGATGGTCGACCAAACGACCTGGTGTAGCAATTAGAATGTTGACGCCTTTTCTAAGACGTGATTTTTCAGACTTCTTCTTTTCACCACCAGTGACATGCGTAGGTACAATGTAATGACAACATGATATCAGTGACTCTAGGACATTATATATCTGTGAGGCAAGTTCGCGCGTAGGGACTATAATAATTGCAAAAAGGCCTGATGAGCGAGTTATTTTGTCGTTTTGCGGGATCATCAGACGACTGAGTATTGGCAAGAGGTAAGCCAATGTCTTACCGGATCCGGTTTTAGCTTGTATAAACAAATCATTATTCCAAGTAGATTGGTTTAGTAGATAAGACAAGGCAGAAGCTTGAATGTAAGTGGGGGACTCGATTGAGAGTTTCGTATGGATATGATTCACCAAGGTTTGGTTCACGTTAAGCTGATCAAAACTAGCATTCTGTATGGGGACATTATCAGGCACCAGTTTCTCTACTACGGGCTCATTTTTATGAACTAACAAAGTAGGATTGTTGGTAAACAATGAAGATACGATGCCTGGGTCGATCTTTTTCTTTAGCTGTTTTGATCCCTTGCTGTAAGAGTTTGGTTTTGAGACTGATCGTTTTGATTTGTCGTACAAGGGTCTGGATTCAGATGTAGTCGTTGTCTTATTGAGTCTATTAGCTCTGCTTGATATCCTCTGAGCTTTGAGAAGAGTTTTTCTAGACAGTTTAACAGATTTGGCGTCGGTATCGACCAGATTCAACTGCATAGAGTCGTCCATCAAATCCATCTTGGAGGAAGAAAATAATCGGAAAAAGGCTAAATAGAGTTGAGAGTGTGTCTTTACATTAGAAAGGTTCCTTTATTTTTTTGTGGTTATTCACGAAAGACCGCTACTGTAATGGCAGACGACGATCCAGTAGTGCGAGAATATCCTATTATTATGAACACTTTGGCAGATGAGAAGCTCTACTTACTGCAGTTTCCTAGTGTAGGCAAGGACAGAGACATCAAGGAAGTGTCGAGCGTGCGAATCAAGAACGAGAGCCGAATTCTCGAGGTAGACGAAGAGATCGAAGAAAAAGGAGATAATTACGACAAAAATCGTGCATCTAAATGGAAAAATTCAAATATTATAACATATAAAGGCAACTTAATTGACGATAGCAGTTACCTCATAGGAACATTTATCAAAGATCAGCTCAACGTAGCAAAGATCGATGTGAAATGCCAACTAAGGCCTCATTTGAAATACATTGACGTGAACGACATGGAAATCAGCCAGGATATTCAAATGAAAAGACAAGAGATGAAATCGAAAGAGACAAAAACGGTTCAAATGACAGTCAAATCTGCAGATGACACCACTCCTAAGTACTCCGGCGCACTGCAGTCATACAGAAAATCTGAGATTGAACCGTTCAAGAACCTGAGTTATCATCCCGAAAATTCACCAGAATCCTGGTCCAAAGCTTCGCAAGTATTCCCGTCAATGCCATAATTATTTGTTCATTCTTCCTAGTGCTATCCCAACCTGCACACCGACAATGTCTGATGAACTCGATAATGGACCCGCCAAGTTAGATATTGGCACTATTATGAAACGGTACGTCTTTAAAAATCGTCAAAACAAAAAATAGTCTTTACTAGTAGAAGCCATAACCTTTTACTAACCCATTAGTCTGGAAAATGCCACCAAACGTCTTGAAGAATTAGCTACATTCTCACACACTGTTGACTACAAGAACAAGGCTAACCGACCTTCCGATGGCTCTTTGTCCCCAACAGCCGTTCGCTCCCGTTCTGTAGTTGATGAATCTATTATAAAGAATTGGGATTCGTTTATCGACGAGTACTTGGTTCCTGTAGAGAAGAGTGTCGCAAAGCTGAATGACCCTGTGGTAAGCGAGCAGTTCGCCGCAATAAAGGCAGCGTTCACTGCAGAAAGAACATTCTTAGATATCGTATCGCGATCTAAAAAACCAGATACAGAATTTTTCTCAAAGGGTATCATGGATCTTCTGGCTCCTGTTAGTGCTGCTGCGGGTACTGTACGCTCAATTCAAGAGTCGCACAGAAACTATCCCTTGTTCAACCTTCTCTCCGCCTTTGCCGAAGGTATCGCTTGCCTAGGCTGGGTCACCGTGGAACCGACTCCCGCGCCTTTTATTGAGGATATGAAGGAATCCGCTCAGTTTTACTCTAACCGTGTTCTTACTGAATTCAAAGAAACGAACCCTGCTGCTGCAGAATCCGCCAAGCTTTACATTGCTCTCCTTACCGGTCTTCAAAAGTACGTCAAGGCATACCATACCACCGGCGTTACCTGGAATCCTAAAGGACTAGATATAGAAGATACCATTGCTCACGCTTCTGCAGCTTCACCTGCTAAACCTGAAGCGACCTCGGCATCAGCATCAACAACGGCGCCTGGGCCTGCGCCTGCGCCTGCTCCCCCTCCCCCTCCCCCTCCCCCTCCTGCTGATATATTCGCATCTGAGCCAGCCAAACCTGCTGCTGGCGGAATAGATGCTGTCTTTGCTGAGCTAAACAAAGGCGAAGCTGTCACTGCTGGCCTTAAGAAAGTAGATAAAAGTCAAATGACGCACAAAAATCCTGCTCTAAGAGGTACCTCTACCGCATCTGCAACTGCTCCTTCAGCCCCTACTTCTGCTAAGCCTGTCCCATCGAAAACACCTCTTGTGAAACCACCATCTAAAACTTTAGATGGCACGAAATGGTTTATTGAGAACTTTGTGGATGACCATGAAATCACCGTCGAGGTAGAAATCCATCACGGTATCTTTATATCTAACTGTCGTCGCTGTACCATTAAAGTCGTTGGAAAGTGCAACGCAATTACTATTTCACAGTCTGAACGTCTGGGTTTGCTTGTGGAAAACCTTGTATCCGGTATAGACATTGTGAAATGCAAAAACTTTGCTCTTCAAGTGACTGGAACTCTTCCTACGGTTACCATAGATCAAAGCAACGACGGAGAAATCTACCTGTCTGAATCATCATTGAAAACGGAAATCTACACTTCCCAATGTACTGCTGTGAATGTTTACATACCTAAAGGCGAGGGTGACTACGCTGAATTGCCCGCTCCGGAACAAGTCGTGCATAAGGTAAGGAATGGAACACTTGTTTCGGAGATTGTTAAGCATTCCGGCTAGATCTGTCTTTTTATTAGTCTATTTTCATTCATATAATGCGCAATAAACATCTAAAATTTTATATTTACATCATAGACATCGCAGTCTCTAATACTATCTCATCCAAACAAGTCATTAGCAGTCGCGCAAATAATTCGTAATTTCTTCTACACGAATTATTTGCGACCATAATAGAGCTTCGCGAGACGATGAAAATCAGGAGAAAATGGAGAGATAACTTCAGACATTCCAGGTCTGGCGACTGGGTCACGAAGATATACAGCGTGGCATGTCTTGAAGGAAATCTCTATGTGTGATGGCAAAACTAGAGTAGGGCCCAGAAATTGTCTAGGCTTCCATGGTGTAAAGTAAGGCTTTTCAGGATTTTGACGTCCAAATAATCCTTTTTGCCACGGGAACTTCAAGCCTTCCTCACCTTCATAATCTTCAGATAACTTCTCAATATCTTTCTCCAGACTTTCCAGAGTTTTCTCTAAACCAGAGTACCAGTCCGGAGTATATCCAGCGGTGGAGTCGCCATTCTTATAGCTATTCTGCACCTGTGTTCTCTCAGCGGCCAAAATTCTCTTCCGCAAGTCAATAATGTCTGATACAATAGCTGCAGCAGATTTCTTAATCTCACTACTGGTCATATTAGCATCCTTCGAATACAAATAGCAGAGATTGCGAAATTTGGATCGAAGATTAGAGTCAGAGGAAACAATTATTTCCAGCTCTTCATTGATGTATTGCTGTTTCTTCTGATCTTCAGTTAGCTCTGAGCTAGACGACTCCACTTTCGTTTCCGGTTTCACTTCAACAGCCGGTTCCGAAGAATCAGCTGGGCCTTCAGCTTTGGCAGCACTTTCAGTACCAGTGTTTGTAGCAGTGTTTGTAGCAGTGTTTGTAGCAGTGTTTGTAGTAGCAGCGTTTGTAGTAGCAGCGTTTTCATTAGCATCATTTTCAGTAACAGGATTTTCAGTAGCAGCGTCTTGGGTACCAGCGCCTTCAGTTGCTGACTCTACAGTTGCCGACTCTTCAGTCTCAGATTCAGAGGAGCGAGTCAATTCTTTTCTTTGTTCTTTAGCCGACTGAACTTCGCGGGCTTTCTCGGTAAGCAGAGTAGTCCAGCGATTGACATCTCCATACAGATGAAGTCTTTCGTTATGCATTTTCGAAATTCTATCGTATTCTGCAACATAAAACGGTATGCGTTTCTTGTAGCCTGCGGCGCGTTTAGTAGCACGTACTGCGTACATTTTCTCAGGGTTCTTTCGACACGAGTCGACATACTTTTTGTACCGCTTGAACTGGCGCATGTCAATTGCTTTAGCCTCCTTCACTGAGACCGCTTTACGTCCGATCGCAGCAAGCACTCGTTCCGGTGTTACGCTGAACATATCACCAGGCTTCAGCTCATAGAACGGATATCGTATAACGGTGCCGTTCACTCTCACATGTCCTGATGTGATATACTGTTTAGCTTGTCTAATGGAAGACGCGAAAAAAGAGCGAAAAACTGCAGTATCAAGCCTCTTCTCAAGTGGCATCCACATCTGCGCAGGGATAGAGCTACTTAAAGCTGCCTTCAGCGTACCTACCGAGCTCTTTCGGACTTTGTCCAGCGGAACCATCGCATGCGTTATATCAGACAAGTAGCCTTTCCACTTGTGCTCCGTGATATGCTCACCGTGATACCCTCTGCCTAGCTGCTTGGCTACCCACTTCTGTCTGAACAGGTTGTTTTGCATAGGATAAGACAGGTTCATCTTGTATAGATTGTAGACATTCTGCTTGTGCATCGATTGCCGTATCTTGCCCCTTATCAAGGACCTCAACGGACCCGCAAATTTACCCATGGCTAATAGCTATGCACCAAAGATATACGCACGTCCTATCTCGCTTTAGCGGACTTTTAAGAGCTCGTTATTGATGTTTCGCAAGCGTACAGAAAAAAAGCGCTTTGCGGGTCCCTCAAGAAGCCTGGCCTGAAAACTTACACTGGTAAATCGGGAAAGCCGGGTAACTTATTTATTAAGTTCCACAGAAAAATGTATAATATATTACCATAAAACAAACAGCTTCAATTTTCATTCGGGTGCAAACTGATTGTATCTAAATCTTGCATTTAGAAATCCATCACCGATACATATGTCCGCAAGAGAAAAAACGATAGTAGATATAAAGAATGAGGAGAAAGTGCGAAGAATAGAGTTCAGTCAAACACTAACAAATACAAAACCAAAAAACCTCCTTAGGAGGATATGTGATCGCATAAAAGGATAAAACCACAGAGAAGCAGATATACATGTAACAAAACAAATGCCTTACATACGTCACTTCGTTTAAGCAGGAGATACCAGTTTGCTGGGTCTGAACTTCAGAATGCAATCATCATCAGGGAAGATGGTCGCAAACACGCGCACATCTTCGGATTTGTCTGTGACAGTGTGCTCCCAGTCCATTTCTAAAACAGCTTTTCCAATCATGCCCACCAGGTTTATCATGACATAGTTTTGACCAATGCATACATGCGGTCCAGTTCCAAATACCAACCAGTTCTTCGTGTTAAGACTAGCCTTCGATCCATCAACCCATCTTTCAGGGATGTACTCATCAGGGTTGTCGTAGACCTCTGGATCATGAAGAGCAGGATAGGTCGAAGGGATAATCATAGATCCTTTAGGAACAGTATAGTCATCGGTAATCGGGAAGTCTTGCTTGGCAACATAAGGGACCATGATAACTGGAGGTCGGTATCTAAGACATTCCTTCACAGCCATGTGAGTATACTTCATGCTATCCACCATTTCAATAGTGAGGGGCTTATTCAGGTCACCATCACGAACAGCGATCTGCTCTTCACGAATCTTAGCGAAAACATCAGGGCGATCAGCTAGAATTTGGAAAAGCCAAGTGGTAGCAGAAGATGTGGCATCTTGCGAAGCAAACAAGAAAGTAAACAAAGTTTCAGATATTTCCTTGTTAGTGAACTCCCTAATTGTTACGTTAGAGACGCCATCAATTGCTTGAAACTGTTCATCTGAAATTTTACCTTGACTATGCAACATACCAAGAATCCAGAAATCCAAAGTGCATGTAGGAGCCTTTCCGGAGACCATCTCCTTTCTAGACAATGCAGCACAGTTGGCAAAGATATCCATAGTCATATCAGCAATCTTACGACCATACCAAGGCTTAGTGAACGGAAGAATGATCGGAAAGTTCACCAGTTCCAATGCTTCAGTAATGCGGAAGTAATTATCTGAAATCAGTTTAACTTGATCTTTTGTAATATACTCACCGCAGAAAGTACGCAGCGAAATAGCACACATAAATTCACGAAACGTGTGCATGAACGGTACAGCCTCGTTCTTCGATATTTCTAAGAACGTCTTAAAATAATCGTTGTAGATTTTCTCTTGTTCGGGGAGGTACTTCACCAGAGCTTTACGAGTGAACAACCCATTAAGACCGCGTCTATAATCGATGTGAGCTTTTCCGTCCATGAATACCCAATTTGTTGGGCGCAAAATCTTGATGGCAACGTCCACCACACAAGGCTTGACATAGCGTGGTGCAGAAAGAATTTTCCGCGCTAGATCGCGATCGGATGCGATCACGACGAACTTGTGAAAGACAGACACGCAAGAAAGCTTTCCAGAGCGCCATTTGGCTTTGTATTCTTCAAACTTTGGGTCCATTGATTCAAGGAAAGGTCCAATTATTGGCCACATCTTGAAGGAAGGGCCAGCAATCGTGCCTTTCTTGCGGATGTATGCAGCCTGGTCATAGAGGACCAGAGTAGCCAGCAGAAGCAAGGCAATTGTAAGAGGAGAAAAAGACATCACATAACTTAAAGGCTGTCTAAATGCTTTCGGCAGGTAGACTAAATTGTCTGTAATGGCAAATCGAGAAAGCCCGGCAGACGGAGATGCTGCACCTGCTAATCCGTGAACGTCACTCATAACAGGTATATAAAGGTGCGCGAATAAAACAAAAGCCAATGAAGCAAAGCACAAAATATCGCTATCTGTGATAAATCTTTTAAAATACACTATAGAACGCGTTTATCAAGTGTTATTCAATACGATAAGCAATATCTCCTAGCACCTATTTCTCTATAGTGTGAGATTAATAAATGTATGTTATGAGGGAGTCCCAATTCGCAGGTGCTTGGAAATTAGCACTACAAGGGTTCCGCAATCTCGCGGGTGTAAAAAGAGCCCACCGTATTGGTGTTGTCATGGTGACTTATCGTTTAGCATTTTGTTATTGCTTTAAATTCCACGATTAGAAAGGACGGGGTGCGAAACAGGAAAGGAGGTCTATGCATGGTCAGTATCCTCTTCAGTTGACTAGCGATATGCATTAACTTTTTGCTTAATAGTCGCTGTCTGTGATGAAGGCATATTGAGTCACCTCTTCGATGACTAGTAAACGTACGCGATACGGGCACTGATATGTGCCATCGCGAACTAAACCTTCCAAAATCACCCCATGCAGTAATGAAAAGCTTATTGGGCTCGACCGGCCCGAAGTCTATGAGGTTGACAATACGCCACACTAATTAGCTCGTGGCATTAATAGTTCATACTATATGCTGAGTCACGATAAACATCGAACGCACAAAAATAATTGCAAATATACCGGTTTGTTCGTAATGAGTCTATCTGACTAAATAACTTGATCGAACTGATCCACAAGGATAAAGACTGTCCCCAAAAGTACATGCGCACCTAATGAGTAGTGACACGCTCATTTATTGGTCACAGCCGTTAAAACCAATAATAGCGACTAGGCATACACCGCAAGTCCTAGATATGAACAAAATGAAGAGCTGCCCGGATCGAATAACCAGTAGCGTGACTCATTATCGGCCTGGCCCGAAATAGCTCCAATCTTGCCATAGCAACAGGACGTTACCCGGCTGAATTGCCACTCTTACTGGTGACTCTTTTACCGAGCCACCAAACAACCTACTTAAATAAGGACAGATATCTTCGCTATCACGTTTCTCTTGATCCATTTAATCAGACTACAACCTCCAGTTAATCCCTTTGTATTATACTAATAGTAAAAGGGTCTGCTCTACGAGAATCATAATTGGTTTTTGATATACAGCCATCTCGTTTAATAGCCTCGCATTTTTTTGTTGCTATCCTCTCTTTCAAACCAGCCTGACGGAAAGACTGTCACGAACGGTATAGCAGAAGAGAAAAGACTCAGCTCTTCTATTTGCATTGTAATTTCTTTTATACCGTTACATGGTTTTTGATTTTTTGAATACTTTGTTAAGTTCGACTGTTTTTTGACTGTTAATTAGTGGGTTTTATTATATTTGTGCATTCTAGATAAGACATTGTAAAATGGTGTCTATTGTTGCAGTTTACTTCTAACCTGCGACTGGTTCTTGTACAGTAACCCAAATCAACAGAAACAAAAGAGAAGGGAATTAAACGCTGTTGAAACCTCGGGGTCAAGTATCCTGAACCGCTGATATAAGTGTCTCTTGATCCTTTATCTCTCTGAATCTATCACGTCGCGAGAAACTCTCCTCCTATACATTTACTCTTTCAGCCAGTTTTTGCGGCTGTGTTTTGTTCCTTGATATACTATAGAACTAGCACTCAAAGAATTATTCCCCTTGACATTGCTTGGCGGATGAAAGAAATGAATACTTCAACTACTATAACCGCTTCGAGCATTATACATGCTACCAAAACTCAACTTTCCTTACCTTCATCAGAAACTTTGAACTTATCAAAGCAACACTTTCTCAATGACAAACTAGACCTTCGAAGATCGAAAGATAAAAGAAAAGATCTTCTCGATTCTTTGGTAGAGTGCGCTGCACTCTTTATCGAATCCCTTTGGGTGAAAAATAATGCCAGCTGCCCGAAAATTATACCATTACGCGTTTTTGTTAAAGAGACATTACGTCGCTCGCGCGCCACCTATACAGTTCTACAATTAGCACTTTATTATTTGTTATTACTGAAGCCAAAGTTGCAACGACTCGAAAGCGACTGCAAGGATTGCAAAACACCGGAAGCTATGCTAGCATGTGGCCGTCGCATGTTCTTAACTTCTTTAGTTCTTGCCTTCAAGTACCTTCAAGATTGCAACTATACCGCAAAAGGCTGGTCTAAAATATCTGGACTTGCCCCCTCAGAGATCAGCTCCAACGAGTATGCTTTTTTGAACGCTGTTGACTGGCAGTTGCATGTGCCTCATGATGTTTTTGACAATTGGTCTAGTCTTTTATGGGACTGGGCCTCTTCCTCAAACAAATGCGACGGTTGGGTCGAAAAATTGTTCAGATTCCAGACAGATTTGGAGAAATCCAAGCAGCTTAGTGTCCTATACTTTGATTCTGTTCGCTGTTCCAGCGACCATGTGGCAGGAATTGACGATATCCCTGCTCTTACTCCTCCCCACACTCCTTCTGATACTTCATCTTCATCACCTGACAGTTTGATGTCTTTGCATGACAGTTCTAGTTTGTGTAGCGCGCCGGTTGCGCCTATAAAGGCCAAGTCGACTGTGCCTGCGCTTCAGACCCGAAGACTGCAACATGTATCGTTAGACAAAATTACTGTGGCGAGCTCTCTTTCTTCGCTGCTGTCGCCTCCGAGCAGTTCCGATGAATTCTGTGCATTGGATTTGGTGGTGGATAAACGCAAACGTCGACATGATGATCTTGATTCCTCATTGCAAGAGCGAGCTGCAGTCTCGCGAAAAGTTCTGAGGATCGTATCTCATAATGCTTTTAGCTGACATTGCTATATGTTTAGGCTATTTTTGGCATGTATCAAGTATTTCGATCGCGTCGGAATTCTGCATGGCTGACTGGGTTTGCACGGATGCCCGGTAGTTTTTTTTCTGCAGAGACTGGTTATTTCTTCGGCTTAATACTACATTGTATGTTTATTATTTATCTTAGTGTAGTTGCAAACTTTTCGGCAAGCTTTATGCGTAATAATGACTGCAAGTCCCAACCAAAGTGGAAGGCCGTTGAAGTACGACCTGGCTTTCGATGTCACTGTAAAAACTGAAATATAAATGAATTGGCCGAACGAAGGGCCACAATATATATCAGATTTGCGTCGTAGCGATTTTGAGTGGTACGATGAGAGCGAGTCGGGGCACGTCCTGGACACTGTAGACGGGCCTGAGGTGCGTACAGACTACTCGTCTCGAGAGAACAAAGTGCGCGCACGAGTATCTTTAGCTGCTAAAGAAAGAAGACACAACTATGATGCATGGGAACGAAATCAGCTTTATGGAAGTTCTGCTGCTGGTCAGAATACCAACGTCGATGCCGATTTTGCCGCTAATAAAGTGCATCTAATCAGCAGCAACCTCGTACCTCCATTTCTCGAGGGACTGAATGTCAATGATCTAAAATCTAAAAAGCAGGTTCTGGTGGTAAAAGATCCTAACTCTGACATTGCTGTGCTTGCAAAGAAAGGCAGTGCTATTGTCAAGGAGCTGCGACAACGTCGTGAGCGTTTAAAGCAAGCAAGAGACTCTACATCTCTCTTAGGCACAACTTTAGGAGCCCTTATAGGATCAAACTCAATTAATGACTCTGATTCTTTTTCACCGGATGCTAAAATATCTAGAAAAGTGCCTGTAAAGAAGCTGGACTCCTCTATAGACGTGGCTAAGATCCAAGAACAGCGACGTAACCTGCCATCTTTCGCCGCCAGAGATCAGTTTCTACAAGTTGTGAGAGAGAATCAAGTAATTGTCGTGTCCGGAGAAACTGGTTCAGGCAAGACTACTCAGTTGACTCAATTTCTTTATGAGGCTGGATACACTTCGGACACGCACGCCATAGCCTGTACTCAGCCAAGGCGTGTTGCAGCTATATCCGTCGCGAAACGTGTATCGGAAGAGATGAATTGTGGTTTAGGAACTACTGTTGGCTATTCTATTCGTTTTGAAGACTGTACATCAGACAGTACCTGTATTAAATATATGACAGATGGTGTGCTTCTAAGAGAAACTATCAGCGACCCTGATTTGAATAAATATTCTTGCATTATTCTCGACGAAGCTCATGAGCGTTCTCTCAATACTGACTTGCTTCTAGGTATATTTCGACTAATTCTGACTCGCAGACGAGACTTGAAACTTGTTATTACTTCGGCCACCTTGAATATAGCTCAGTTCTCGAACTACTTTAGCGGAGCACATACCTTCTCTATACCAGGCCGTACATTCCCGGTAGAGACGTTATTTGCTAAGTACTCCGCTGATGATTACGTTGAAAGCGCTGTAAAACAGGTTCTCTCTATTCACTTACAAGCGTCTCTCCCAGGTGATATCCTTGTATTCATGTCTGGTCAGGAAGATATAGATGCCACCTGCGAAATTATTTCAGAAAAACTCTCTGAGCTTGACGATACAACGCCTTTGCTGATTTTGCCAATCTACTCTCAACTACCTTCTGAGCTTCAAAGCAAAATATTTGACCCTGCTCCTGAGGGAACAAGAAAATGCATAGTTGCAACTAACATTGCCGAAACTTCACTGACTGTAGACGGCATAACGTATGTTGTTGATTCCGGGTTCGCCAAAGTGAAGAACTACAACTATAATATAGGAATGGACGTGCTACAATTGACCCCTATTTCAAAGGCTAATGCTAATCAAAGAGCTGGTAGAGCTGGTCGAACTGGCCCGGGAACAGCATACCGACTCTATACTATGGATACTTTTGTCAACGACATGCTTGAGCAACCTGTGCCCGAAATAAAGCGAGCTAATTTGTCGAATACATTACTGACACTGAAAGCGTTGGGCGTAAAAGATGTCTGGAATTTTGATTTCCTAGACCCTCCAACTAAAGATGCCGTAAACTCGGCTCTTTATGAGCTCTGGTCGCTTGAGGCTATTGATAACATGGGCCACCTTACGGATATTGGCAAAGACATGTCTCATTTTCCTATGGACCCGGCCCTTGCTCGTTTACTTATAATGTCTACGAAAGAAGAATATCACTGCTCTAGTGAAATGGTTTGTATAGTTGCCATGCTTTCCGTCCCTAATGTTTTTTACAGGCCTAAAGAACGGCAAGATGAGGCCGACAATGCGCGTGAACGCTTTTTTGTACCAGAAAGCGATCATTTAACGCTTTTAAATGTCTTTAAGCAATGGGAGTCTAACAAGTGTTCTGATAAGTGGTGTGCGCAACACTTTCTAGTGTCTAAATCACTACGCAGAGCTGCGGAAATTAAGCAACAACTGCAAGACTTGGTACGCAAAAGCCTACTCCACGGTACTAAACTGCAGTCATGCGGTTCTAACGATATTCTTCTACGAAAGTGTATATGCTCAGCATATTTCTATAAAGCTGCCAGGGTGAAAGGAATAGGTGAGTTCATTAATATCAGGACTTCTGTCCCGCTAGTCTTGCATCCAACATCTGCACTCTATGGTTCCGGACTTCTTCCGGATTTTGTAGTGTACCACGAGCTGATTCTCACGTCTAAAGAATATATGTCTGTGGTGACTGCAGTTGAACCAGAATGGCTTGCGGATATGGGTGCTGCATTTTATATTATTCGCAGTAACCAGTTCTCAAAATCTACTGAATCTCGCAAACTTCAATCTATAAAGAACAAAAGAGCAAAATTAGAAGCATCCCTTCAAGAGGACAAAGCTGCATTTAACGAAACACATAAAGAAAAATCTGTGTTTGCATCTATTTCAATGGCCTCAAAGAAACGCGCTAGCGCTGCTATCGGTCCTATAAAGAAAAGCCGCCGCGGAAGATAAACGACTACACATTACTCAACTCATTATTGTAATATTACTCATGATATTAAAATATACTATTTGGTACAAAGATAGAGGAGAAAACTGAAGTGTTCTCTGGCTAGCAACATCAAGCCAACTAGTCAATCTTTCCTTCAGTAGGCGTCTCAAAAGCTGGCAGGGCCATTGACCGTACTCCTCTTTGATGTCTATTCTTTCTGTGTACATATAAGAATATAATACTGCAGAACAAAAAGAACAAGGAAAGCTTTACATGGAATAGAACCCAGTTTTGCACAAGGTAAAACCAGGTACTGAACCGTGAAACAGAGCTCTTGGGTGACAATAACGGTGGGCTTCGCATTATCGCAAATAAAGTATCCAATACTTCTGAGCGAGAAGCAGATATAGGTTCACCGGATTGGGTGTCGTCCCAATACTTACCTTCATCATATCTGACAATTATGACTCGGGGTCGCTTGTCTCTTAGGGTAACTCCATATGTCAACTTAAGCCATCTCTCCCATAATAGACCATCAATCCATGCAAACCCAACAGGTGGAGAAGGAGGTACTTCAACTTTTATTCTCTTAGCATCAGAAAGAGCTTTGTCATCGTCTTTGTCTTCAGCTTCTTTAATTTTGCGATTCTTACGTTTTCGTTTCTCAGCTTTAACTGAATTTTCCTCCTGAGCCTGATACTCGCTATACTCTTTGGCGGCGGATAGCATTTCGATTTTTGTCATATTAAAATTTTCAGTGTCGCTTCTGTCCACAACAGCCAGCACCACTGTGCGTCCACTAAGAACTTCCTTAGCATTAATAGCTGTTAGCTCTGGATACAATCCCACCCAGTTGGCTTTCATCCAAGCAAAGACTTTATCATAACTCCTTATATCTCGAGGCCCTAATGAGTTAAATGTAATCACCTGACCGCTCTTTACAGCAATCAACTTGGGAAATTGAGAAGTTCCAAATCGCTCTATCAGATCAGGGTCTCTCGTTTTCACAATACGAGCATGTTCAAAGACAGGAAAAGATAGTTTATCAAGATACTCAAAGTCCTCAGGTGTGGTATTATCATCATAGAAGTAGAGAAATATAACGGGCTCGATTTCTTCTAGTGCTGCAAACTGAGCAGATGAAATATCAGTAATATCAGAATCCACAAGTCTCTGAGCAACATATAGCAAGTCACTGAGACTACGGAAGCCCTCATATACTATACCATTGTTTTCAGGAAGAACCTCCTGTGGTAGGGTCGATTGCCGTTCTAAAGAGAGAGCAATATTTTCAGTGCCTTTGAAAGCCATTATTGAGGAGCAAGGCGACAGATTTATGCCTTTGCATAACTTTTTGTCAGTAGAGCAATCTACATGGCCAATATTAAGATGTCCCTGGGTATACCTCGCAAGCTGTGCCCAGTTATCTTTGATGTTATTCCAAGCAGAGCATTTTTTAGTGTAGAAAGCAATTAGCCATTTGGAATCAGGAGATTTGGCAACGTTTTCACTAAAAGATTTTAAAGTGAGTTGAACAGAAATGCCCGAGGGGTTTGGGGAACCAACTAGAGAATCTTCATCAAAATCGGCAGAAGGATTGAACTCTGTAACAGGAGCCGGCACTGCAGCACCTATATTAGCAGCGTTAGATGCGGCTTGCGTGTTAGACGAGAACTCGCTAGTGTCATCTACATTACTGTCGATGCCGACATCAAATTCTGAGTGATCAGTACCAGTCAAAGAATAGTCTGGAGAATCTAGCTTCTCTCCCGTCGCAGGAGCAAGGAGATCTTGCGCTTCTTTCTTATCTGTATTATCGGCAGTACCATTATTTGCTCGTAATCCCGAAGAAGATGGCAAAACTTTAGACATATATTCTTCCACCACGTCATCCCCAATCTCGCTAGGTTTCAACTTTGACAATGGATCGCTCAGGGCGGACTTGATCTTGAAATAATAGCGAAGAAGTCTTTCGGCGTTATTGTCGCTTTTACTTACAAGTTGATCCCATCTGATGCCATTTTTGAACACTGACATGTCAGGATAAGCACGGACCTCGTGCTCTGCGCACAGGTCGCCGTAAGCCAGGCAGTTGATGTTGCCTATTTTGACGCCGAAATCATCGTTTTGAGATAGTACGAGGTTTGCAAACTCTGCCCAGTGAGGTGCCAGCGCTCTGCAATGGCTACAAGTAGGAGAGAAATGTTTTATAAACCAGACGCCGGGCATTTGCATCAAAAGCTCTTCGTAGTTGTCAGGCGTAATGTCGGTACTCGGGTCCTCAACTTCAGCTTCAGAACTAAATCCAAATGCAGACACTATAGTCAGCTGCAGGATCCAAAGAATTAATCGCATGTCATATCTCATATCAGTTTGTGCTTTTTTTAGAACAAAAATGTCTGTTTTCTATGCAAATGAGGTCGTTTCGGTGCCTTTAGGCGGTGAGGTTATGATTGAGATTAGTAGTAGTAAGGGGGAAAAGAGAGATCGCGAAAATGGTGGGGGGTTAGATTGTCTCTTAAAGCTGCATTTAAGGGTGAAGGGTTTCAGGTCACATTCTGAGTTTTCGTTGCTATGCATAACACCAGTCGGTTTCCTGTGAATAAAATAATATATACTGTTGTTCAGCCTAATTCCAGTAAGCTGGATTTTAGTTAAACATGCCGTCTGTGATCGATCCATTAGAGGCTTTAAGAGCAGTTTGTGTACAGAATGGCGTGATTGAGTTGCTCGAGTCGGAAGATGGGCCTGCTACGGAGAACATCAACATTGCGCAATATGTGCGCCTGAACGACAAAACGCTTTCACTCAATTCGACTACGCGGTTTAAACATGCAGGTGATGAAAATGGTGTTAATCTGCGGCAGTTAGTTTTCTGCTGGTTGTGCAAGGACTTAAACATCGCAGAATATGTGTCTAAGTGCGAAGAGAACGATATAGAGGATTTCCCGTTCTTAGAAAGAACAGATCTTATAACATACCTGGAAGGCAACGTCAATGAGAGCCAGTTCATTGAACCTACAGGTGGCGAGACTCGGCGCGCAAAGGGGCGCGATGAATTTAGTCCTGCTTTGCAGCGAATTTACGCTGCTGAGAAACCTCTTATTAACCATAATACTGTGCTGCATGGAACGAAGACCATAGATTTTGAATATGTACGAAAAGAGGCGCAACAGATGTTCCTTCAAAAGAGTTCACAGCAGATCAATCGCCAGAGTGCTGCTAGCTCAGCACCAAGCCATAGTTCTGGTTCGAGAAATCGCGATCCTATCATTTTGTTGTCTCCTTCAGCTTCAGCTATTCTCAATATGTCGAATATCAAGGACTTCCTTTCTAATGGAAGATTTGAGCCCCCCTCTGCTTCATCAGAATCTAATTTCTTAATTATTAATAGAACTTCACCGAGACTAGGGCGAACTGTTAGGTTCGCCTTTGTGGACTCTACAGAACGATTCAAGCCTGATTATTGGGATCGCGTGGTTGCTGTTTTTACCACTGGACAAGCGTGGCAATTCAAATCTTACAAATGGTCTAACCCGAACGAACTATTCCAAAAAGTTAAGGGATTTTTTGTTTCTTATGCCAACGATAATGCACCTGCTGCTACGAAGTCCTGGAATATTGAAAAGGTGCCTATTGATCGCGTGCATAGGTTCCGGGACCGTGAAGTCTCAGAACACATATGGGACTCGATTGAGAAATGGATGCTGGCTCATGGGTGGGCTCGCAGATAATGCTATATAGACTCAGACTACTTCATTCATTTGGTTTTGAATTATTCGTTTCTTTTTTGATTTGGTTTGTGGGTGTATGTGAGTGTATGAGAACAAGATTATGAAACTTCGTAAAACGGTTCAATTGTATCCTCTTTTGTAATAAACGACGACGAGAACGATACTTCAGTGGTACCGCTGGATTGGAATATAGCGCCTGCTATTAGCTGGAGTCCTCGCTGCCGGTCAGAACCCTTGTGTACTATGAGATCAGCGTACTTTCTGGTCGGGATCACAAACTGCTCCATGGCAAGCTTGCTGTACCTGAGATAAGTGTCTGTGGACTGCTGAACCGATATTCCCTGTTGTTGCCCCCTTTTAACCACACGCGAATACCGCAGATCAGCGTCTTCATCTATAAACAGTTTGATCGAGGCCATGTCTCTCAGCCGTGCGTCGAGCAGAGCATAAAGGCCTACCACGAACACCACATTAAGCGCGTGATTACAGCGCTGTCGAATAACCTGTACCTGGCCTATAATTGCATCAATATCAAAAGAGAAAGGATGGTATGGATTGTTCCTGCCCGAGCCGACGACTCGCTTAATGCTTGCATCAACAGAAACAGCCGCAGGATCGCTTTGAAGGTTGTGGTTCGACATGTCCAGCAGCTCACACACCACCTGTCTCTCGCTTCTTTCTGCAGCAAGCTTAATCTGGTGTTCAAGCTCTTTGCATAAAGTCTTTTTTCCGGAACATTCTCCCCCTCCTACCAGCACAATAACTGTTCCCGACATCTGCGCAAAGACCAGTCAAGGACAGGCTTTTTAACCTCATTGGGCGGAGACAGGAAAAGACACTTTAGCTTGAACCATCGGCCCACCAATGGCGAGACAGGAAGGCCTCAACGCACTTCTTTCTCGCCCGCAGCAGGAAGAATTGTTCCTGTTAGTCTCAAATATAATAGAGATACTACGTGAACATATCCAGCTTTGCGGAAATGTCGTGGTGGACGACCCTGTAGCTCTGGCGAAACCAGTCGCTGATCTTCTAGCGGTTTTCGATCAATGGAAAGTAACCATTCTTCAGCGAATAGGCGAAGTATTAAACTCGCCTAACTCTAAGTCGCAAGACAGAGGATCGTCATCTCGATCATGGGAACCCGCGGCTGTTAATTGCTATCCTGTTCACTCCTCCTTCCCCTTACCTTCCACTCTCGTTGAATCCCTAGACGAGCGCCAATGTCAGGCAGTGCTCATGTCGGTCCTCTTGCTCCTCCTCAGTCTCAGAGAGTACAGCTCAGAAAGCAGAGCACTTATGCATATTCTGTGCGCCTCCCTGGACTTGTCACCGTGGTTCTTGATCGAAGCAGAAAAGACAACCGCCCATTCCCTCATGGACGCCTTCTCTGAATACGTAAAGGATTCGGAACACTACGAAAATGCCAACAACGCAGATCTCTCAGAAATACTGCAAAAGCGTGAAAAACAGTCTCTCGCACAGAAGTATGCGACTATAGGCCTGGGCGCAATAGGTGGCGCCTTAATGCTTGGTCTTACTGGGGGCCTTGCTGCCCCGCTAATCGCTTCTGGTCTCGGAGTTCTATTCATGGGCGTAGGTCTGGGCGCGTCCGCTACTGCCCTTTACTTAGGTTCTCTGGCTGCTTCTCCTGTAGCAGTCGGTGCGCTTTTTGGAATATACGGCGGGAAATACTCTTACGATTCAATGGTCCGCTGGACTAGTGAGATCTCAGATTTCAATCTCGTTCCTATTCTTTATGGAGGGCGTAGAGCAAGGCAACGGGGCACAAGTTTTAGTAGTAAATCTTCGGAATCTTCTGGTTCTTTTGTGGTTCCACAGACCAGAGCTAGACTTTCTGTGACGCTGGTGATTAGCGGCTGGCTGGACTCAAGACGTGATGTCACTCGACCATGGACAATGCTCGACCCCTCTCTGTCTGACTGCCTCGCATTGCAGTGGGAAGTAAAAGCTCTTTTGAACCTTGGAAGAGCTCTAAATGCATATATGAAGAAAATGGCATTTGCGCTGGCTAAATCGCAGTTAATAAAGCACACAATGCTCTCTGCTCTAACCTCGGCCGTGTGGCCCCTTGCTCTGCTCAATGTCGCTTCCATAATTGATAACCCTTGGAATATCGCGGTAGGCAGAGCGCGGAAAGCTGGCTTAGCACTTGCTGACACGCTGAGAAACCACATCCACGGCCACCGACCTGTCACTCTCATAGGGTATTCGTTGGGTGCGCGAGTCATTTACTACTGCCTGCTCGACTTGGTGCGGACAAGGTCTTTAGGTATAGTGGAGAATGCTGTTCTTATGGGTGCTCCGACTCCTATTGATCAGGAGTCGTGGGCTTTGATGCGTTCTATTACCGCTAGTCGGCTGGTGAATGTGTACATTAGGTCCGATTTTGTCCTGCAGTACATTTATAGAGCTCAAAAACTAGACATGCATGTCGCCGGTTTATGCCCGGTATCTATGGCTGTGGACAATGTCGAGAACTTTGACGTCTCTGATTTAGTAAGCGGCCATCTTGAGTACGCTGACCATTTAGGTGAGATTTTAAGAGATCGAGTTAAACTTATCGGTCTCATATCAGAAGCTGAAGAAGCACGAATACAGCTAGACAACGCTTCCTTCTTCGAAGATAGCCGAAACCATGATTCAAGTGACGAAGTTTCTGATGGCTCTAATGAGGAATATCAGGCCGAAGTAATGTTTGATGCCGAAGAGGACGAACCTGTTGATACAATACAACTCGAGAATGAGATTCGAAAGGAAATGGCAAATTCAGAAAAGAAAGGCTCGGATAATTTAATAGATCTCTGAACTGATTTAATTTATCTGTTCTTGTTTTATTTAACCAGTTTTATAACGACACACAACTGGCCTAAATATTCTGCATATCCAGTTACATATTTGCATAAATATCTTATGGCTTACAAAGGTAAGAATCATTAGAAATAGGTTGTACTACATGAATAAATATACATCATTCGGAGTTCTTAGAATCATTCTGATCCTTTTCCACTTCAGCCAGTACTTTCTCGATCTCCGGACGATCTGCAAAATCTCCTGCATGGACAATACCAGCACGAAGGATATTTGCAGCCATATCCTCCGAATCACGCTCTACAACGTGAGAATTAGAGCGCATTAAACGCAAATCTTCATCGATGCAAGAACTCATTTGGTTAGACGTCTTATTATCATTTTCATATAAAGATGAGTAAGGATCCTCTTCCTCGCCCTCCTTTTGTTCTTCCTCTTCATCAGAATTACTGTAAACATTTGGTTCAATCATTAAACCACGGACGCTATCATTATCTTCGTCATCATCTTCACTAAGACGATCATTCGCTTCAACATTCCCAGATATCTGATCTTCAGTTCCCCAACCGACAAGCTCTTCATCGTCTTCATCTTCATCTGATGATATAAAGCGCGTCTGTGCATCACTGTTAATCTCTTGCGACATGTACTGAGCAAATGAGTCTCCTCCACCCTCTTCTTCGCCTCTTTCTTCGTCCACTCCATCATCGTCGTCATTATCACCAACGCCCTGCAGAAGAAGCGCTCTTCCGCTCCCAGAACGCGCCCAAGCAGCTAAGTCTTTATCAAGTTCCATATCTCCTGCAGCCATTTTCATTACATCATCACCCATTTCACTGGCAATTTGCTCTTCCTCAGAACCAATCATTGCATCATTTAAATGACCGTCGAATAATTCCTCGTTTTGATCTCCACCAAGAATTGCATTATATTTTTGCCTAGTAGACGCAAGCGTTTGTGATTTATATTTCTCCCATTCAGGGCTATTCACTTTATCGTAAACCACATCTGCCAGGCTTTCAGGAGCTATCTGGGCTGTGAACTTCACCACCTCCTCAGCAATCAGCGTAAGATGCCCCATATAGCCCATTCTAACTTTATAGGTATCTTCACTTTCTTTGCTCTGTTTCTCGCCTTGAATAATTCGTTCAGTGATTTGACACCCATCAAACAGGTCAATAGCTAAGTAGGGGTTATAAGAGTCTTCCATTGGACCACCAAATATCTGTTGCACAATGTCAAATACAACGTTGTGAAGAAAATTATTCCACGGAAACTCAAAAAACATGTTCACAATACACTCCATGACCCGATTCTCCACTAAAGCCATCTTCAGTAAATCACCAACTACAGGTTCAGTCGATGATTCGGCATCTGAGTTAGCACTGCTTTCCGCGGTATCTGCGCTTTTATGCACTGCGGATTGTGAAAGAGTATATTCCTTAGTATTCTCATCCGGTCTTTCAGAATTGTCATCTGTCTTTTCAGCCCCTAATATGGTGTCTTGTACACCAGAAATTGAGAGCGTATCAACCGCTTGCCTGATACCGTCCACTAGATTCTCGTTTTCCTTCATGATAGGACTGGATATCTCTGGAGCAAAAGACCCATCGCGCTTTTCCGTGGATTGAAGAGCTTCTGGATTCTCATTAGACTCAGAGATATCATCAGAAGTATGAGAATTAGCTTCCTCCTTTTCAACAGCGTGTATCTCCCTATCAGCACGAATCATAGCCTCTCGCAGAGCGTCACGTTCTCGAGCAATTACGTCAGCATCTGCGTTATTTAGCATCATCATGTTGCTACAGTGCAGAAGTTCAGCAATCAGTTCGCAGATCTTAAACCGTTCAAAGCCCAAAGGTTCTATTTCCCCGATGGCAGTCTTCAGGCGCTCTGCATGAGGACGAGAAAGCATAGTTTGAAAATCATGGATATTTTCAGCAAACTCTTTGACAAGGTATCCCAAATATATAGGGTCGCGAGGACTTGGAGGATGTCTGTCAATTGACATGTCCACAATTGAAATGGCGTCATAATCGCTATTATTCTTCCTGATAACTTCTATTATAACACCAACAGCAGTTGCAAGAGCGGAACCACCGTTTTTCATTAGCTGAACTAGGCGAGCAGAAGATTCCGGATTGACAAGTTGGCGAGTTAATTCGTTCGGACCAATGAGAGTTGGGTCGTTTGTTCCATTAGCTGAAAGAGCAATCAGTGCTCTGAGCACATCTCCGGCTGCTGTTTGAGTAGATGACGGATAAGAGGGTTCGAAGAAAGATAATAAGGCAGGAATGAAATCATGTTGTTGCAAATAATCAATCACGTTAGTAGGAGCGGAGGGCTTGTCTGTGCTTATTACCTTCAGAAGGAAATCCATTAATGAAGGAGTATCTATGTGGTTTGTGAACTCTTTTACGAGATTCGGACGAGCAAACATAAATTCCAGAAGCTCATTCGTATGCCTTTCTAGAAGCTGCTCGTTAATTTTAACAAACAAGCTGGCAGTGAGGACGGGTAACGGAGATGGACGATCAAGAATAGTCCATATCTTGTTCAGAAGTTCAATGTCATTGGACAGAGCTTTAAGAATTTCATATGATTCGCCTGTAAGTATTTCAGCAGCCACAGAAGCGTCCAGACGGCGACGTGTCTCAGCGGCTTCTATATCTTCATCCTCTTCATCTTCTCCCTCACCGTCGTCACCGAGTTCAATATCGTTCTCTTCGTATTCGTAATCATCATCTTCGTACCCTTCAGTAGTCTTATTTGCCTCTGGTTGATTGTCTTTGGAGGATATTTCATATTTTTCAGTCTGTAAATCGGCACTTGGTTCCGTGGTCGGGCAGTCGGTAGTTTCAGTATCGCCAGAGCTATCTTCATTCTTTGTATCTGAAGAAGTTTCGATTCCAGAAACGTCAATAAGATCTTTATTAAGTAACTCGTCTTGCTTAGACTCATCATGTGTGCTATTGAGCGAGTCGTCAGATGTCGTTGGCGACGAACAAGTGGATGGTAAAGCGGAACTTGTATGCGAGGTTTTATCGGGGTTCTCGATGTCGATTATGATATTTACAAGGTCTTCCATTGCCTCCGGACGAGTAAAGAACTTAATAAGATTAGATTTGCGCGTAGAGAGTTCTGTTAAAATGTTATTATCTTGAATTAGGTCAGACACAGAACAGTCCGGCTTCTCCAGCAGTTTGTCTATGGTGCTAGAGTCAGGGGCGCCAACAAGGGAGGACCCAAACTTCCAAAAGGCCATTCTTTATGAGGAAAACAATAAATTACAACAATAAGAGCTATATTTGAAGCAATAAAAACTGCCTTGTACAAGAAAATGCAAACCAATATCGAATTACACCAAAGTGATTAATACTTAGAGATGGTGTAAAATAGGACGGCTTTCGGTGTTGGGAAACAATCAAAAACATTTAGGTTTTAAGTGAGGGTTTCTAGAACTCTGTCTGGGCCGTGTGGCAGTGAGCCAGTAGCATTTTAGTTATGCACATCGACCATTAAATATTCGTTTTTCGATAGAGAGGAGCCGCTAAATAGCGCAGTTTATGATATCTTCGTGATTATATCATGAAGTTCAGCAACTCTGCTGCCAAGTGCAAGAAGTACCTGATAGTGATCCTGTAATGTGGTCATCAGCGCCTGAGCTAAAGCCGGTCCTTTGGATGACACAGACGTAGCTGTGTCTTTCTCAATACCATCTGCACACCGCTCGATCTCACTCAAAAGATCAATATATTCGTCAATCCTTGATTTCAATTTGTTGGCCTGAGATTCAAAATAAGGCATTAGAGAATCATTGAACGGCAGCCTGACACCTGGCGTGCGCATAGACGAGATCAAGTTAAAGCACAGTCTGCCATTTTCTGTGGCTTCGTCTACATCTGACTTGATGCTAGTGAGCATACTGGCATCTTGTCGCAATGCCTGTTGAATTGCAGTAGCTTTAGTTGATAAAACCGACACGTCGAATGGCACGCTGTCGATTAGCTCTTTGTGGTAGTCTGACTGGCCAGTTAATTGCTCACAAAGTTGCATTTGGCGTAAAATGTAGGAATCTATCTCTTCTAGTTCTTTTTGTGCTTGAGAAGGAAGGTCGCTCAGGCGTGTGAGCGCAGTGATGACAGGAGCTTGAGGCTGCTGCGTGGCAGCAGAGAACATACCAGTTTGTGGTTTATTAAACAAGCTATTCTGCGTAGAAGCCTGGCCAAAGCCAGTACTGCCTAGAGTGTTACCTGCCTGACCAGAGGAGGAGAATTGGGAAGCATTAGACTGTCCAAAAAGTGAAGGTTGCGAAAAGCTGTTATTTGTTTGGCTAAAGGCGGATGGTTGCGTGTTGTTAGATTGTCCAAACAGCGACGATTGTGCAGTATTTGTCTGACCAAAAGCTGAAGGCTGCGAGTTGCTAGATTGACCAAATAGCGACGGCTGAGTACTGTTCGATTGGCCGAAAGCTGAAGGCTGAGAATTGTTGGTTTGCCCAAATAGCGGCGCCTGTTGAGCAGTGTTGGATTGACTAAAAGGCGCACCTTGTGAAGTATTAGATTGCCC
Source organism: Tortispora mauiana (assembly GCA_030570615.1). NCBI lineage: Eukaryota > Fungi > Ascomycota > Trigonopsidomycetes > Trigonopsidales > Trigonopsidaceae > Tortispora > Tortispora mauiana. The sequence continues at coordinate 430,819 of JAJLWG010000003.1, forward strand.
AAAAGACGTAGTCTGCGATGCATTAGACTGTCCAAAAAGACCCTGTGTAGACTGACCAAATGGTGTTTGCGCGTTCTGAGCAGTCTGTGTTGACTGGTTCTGCGACTGGCCAAACGAGAACCCAGAGTTCGCAGGTTTGCTGCCAAATACTGATGACGTATTATTCGCCGGTGTAGAAGGAGTATTATTTGTTCCAAATAAACCACCGGAACTAGGCATAGACGACATGCTGTTTCTTCTGGCATACATTTGTTGTGGGTGTGCGTAATCGAAGAGAATCTACGTTAGGGAAAGGGTTATTGTGATACTCTATGGGCCACCTCGCCTAAGCAAGAGAACGATAAAGCTCTTATTTTTCGGTCAGATAAGTGTCGATATGAATGAAGAAGAAGGTACGGGACATACTGAGACTACAGACGAGCAAGTCGCTGAAAACGTCGAAATGCAGCTCGAACACTCGGAGCAGCCGGTAGAATCGCAGGAAGAACAGCAAGAAGAACAGCAGGAAGAACAGCAGGAACAGCAAGTAGACGATGAGGAGATGGAAGATGATTCAGAATCGGACTCGGACTCGGACTCGGACTCGGACTCGGATATCGAAGTTATAATCAACAGCAGTAATGCTGCACAGCCTCCTACTGTTCAGAAACTAGCGCCTAAATTGGCGCAGCCCGAAGGAATGGGATCGAAGCCAGACACGCTTGAATCAGGAATGACAATTGCAGTTGGGCCTAAATCGGGCAATGCGATCGACTTGAGTAAGACTGGAGAATATAATGGCGTTCCTATTACCGAGGTGCCTATTGAGATGTTGGAAGAGAAGCCGTGGCGGCGACCTGGAGCTGATGTCAGTGATTATTTCAATTACGGGTTTGATGAGTTCACCTGGCAGTTGTACTGTGAGAGCCAGGACTCTAGAAGAGCACAGTATGACCCGCAGATGATTATGATGAGTTTATTTGGAATGTCTAATATGGCAAGCATGCAGCAATCGGCTCAACAAAAGAGATGAAAAGAAATAATAACGTTTATATGTTGATACCTTGGTAATTTACATTCACAAATTGTAGCTAAATCTTCGACACTCCCACGACGTCAATGGCCTCGCAGCGATACGACCGACAGCTGCGTCTGTGGCAAGAATCTGGACAAGAAAATCTAGTAAATGCAAGAATATTATGTTTAGGATCTAATACTTTAGCGTCTGAGACTTTAAAGAGTCTTGTGCTTGCTGGAATTGGGCATGTAACAATAGTTGACGATGTTGTTGCAGATGAATCTAACAGTTCAACTAATTTCTTTGTTAATAGCACTTCATACGGTGAGCATCGTGCAAAAATTGTATCTGAGCTTCTTAAAAAACTAAACCCAAGTGTTGATATTATATATCAGATCAAATCACCAGATAACTACAACTTGCAGCACAATTGGAGTTTAGTAATCTCATGCGTGCAGCCAAATCAAGATCTTGTCATATCAGCTTTTTGCCGTTATCCGTTCATACAACTGGCCTCAAAGGGGTTCTACTCTTCTGTATATATTTCTATTAAAGAGCATACAGTCGTGGAGACTCACCAATCTTCCACACCTGACTTGAGACTAGACAAACCATGGCCTGAGTTGCTCGCGTATATACGGTCGATAGACTTAAAATCTCTAGATCCAATGGATCATGCTCACGTACCATACGTTGTACTACTGATAATCTTCCTAGATCAGTATAAAGCGGCCTCTCTGAACGATCCTTCTTCTGATCAAAAGTCAAGGTTTAAGAACCTGATCCGTGCATCAGCCCCTCCAACTGTGATTGATACCGAAAATTATGAACAAGCATCTCATTATTCTTATCTGGCTTTTACACCAACTGAAATTCCTTCTGCTGTTAAGTCTATACTGTTTGAATCCGCACCAATACAAATCAGCTCATCTACACCCAAGTTTTGGATACTGGCTAAAGCACTATCAATCTTTGCCGAGAGGTACGGCGTCCTACCTCTTAGTGGAGTTTTGCCGGACATGAAAGCTGACTCACAACAGTACATTACATTGCAAAATATTTACAAGGCAAAAGCCCAGCAGGATATTGCCGCGTTTAATATCATCTTAAACTCGGTCCTGGAAGGCATTTCCTCTGGCTCTCCGCCTTCTATTGCACCCACCGAGATTGAATCATTCTGCAAAAACGCTCGATTCCTTACAGTTATGAGGCAGAAATCTCCAATTGACATTACTAAGCCTCCAGACACGTTTGATACTGAAGCAGAGAGGATATTTTGGGCACTTATCGACCCGTCACCTGGCTTATGGGACTCTGACACCGAGATGAGTAATCTCCTTCAGGTTACTGCCTCGCCAGAACAGCACAACATATCAGCGTTTGCCGCTGGAGTTGCCTCTCAGGAGGCTACAAAAATCCTCACGAAACATTATATTCCTCATATTGGAGCACTCGTTTATGACGGCGTCCATGGCTCACTCCATACACTATGACCCCGACCACCTTTCTCCCAAAGTGGAGCTTTCCCACCGCGCAAGCGAATTTTCACTACTTGACAACCACCCTCAATGTCGCAGCCAAAAAACATATTGGTGAAATTAATAGTAGGTGCCGGTAAAGCGGCTCCTGCTCCTCCTGTTGGCCCAGCTTTGGGTTCGAAAGGTGTGAAGGCAATGGACTTTTGCAAAGAATTTAATGCCCGCACCGCTCACTACACTCCCGGTATACCGATTCCTTGTGTGGTAACCGTAAAGCCCGATAGATCCTTTACATTCGATATCAAATCACCGCCTACTCCGTGGATGATTATGCAAGCTGCTGGCATTTCTCAAGGCCTTGGTCAGTATTCCAAGAATAAATCGCGGTTTCGCGATGACTCAAATCAGTTTTCAAAAGAAACGATCGGGACGATATCCCTTAAACACGTCTATGAGATCGCTCTAATAAAACAAAAAGATCCAAACATGGCTAACGTGCCACTGGAAGGAATATGCAAGAGCATAATTGGAACGGCCAAGTCGGTTGGTGTCAAAGTTGTGCCATAAAGAGTCTTCAATCGATATGGACTCTATCTCAATGTAAATACTTACTACAGGGATACTATTAAACGTAATGAAATCCGCAATTGTTATACAGCGTTGCATATTCTTTTGTTTTGCCCAATTATCATTTCTTGTAGCTAGCAAGATGTGCGCTTTCTGGCGCAACTAAAGTATGCTCGTGGTCTGTACCCTTGATCAATTTACCGTCCTTTACAGTGCACATTTGAATGCTTTTGATCCAAGGGTCGTTAAAGACCTCTGGCATAGTAGCACGCTTGCCAACATTAACCGTAAGCATTTTACCGATAATAGGTCGGGCCTCAATCGGAAGGAGTCGCAGCAATCTCCATGGTCCTTGGTATCGATTGTTGGAATTGCTGGCAGAAGCAGTGCCAGGTGCTGGAGGAGGAAGATTTTCTTCACCTTCTGGTGGATCTGTGTTGGAATTGACACTGTATAGACGAAATGAATTGTCTGACTTTCTAGGAACCTTCCATGGAAATCTGCGAAGAGTCATGCAGCAATAAATAATAGCTAAAGACCAGATATCAGCAGGTTGTGGGTCATATTTCAGCTCAGAACACACTTCTGGTGCCAAATAAGGGTCAGACCCAACTATACCATGAGCATAAACAATGTCATTCTCAAATGGATATCTGAACACTGCAGCCGAACCAAAATCAATGATTTTAGCAATGCCATCTTGTGTCATAACGCAATTGTCAAGCTTCAAATCTCTATGTGTTAAACCCATATCGTGCAGATAAGCCACTCCAGAGAGCAATTGCTTAAACACGCAATTAATTTCAGCCTTTGACATTTTACCACTCATAACAATAGCAAATAAATCATATGGACAATATTCCATAACCTCGTAATACCTATTATTCTCGTGAATAATATCCAAAGTTTCGATAATGTTTGGATGGTGTAGAGTGGAGCCTATGCAGAACTCCGCTGTGACCTTTTTGGAGTAATCTCTTTCGGATTCATACGCGTTTCGAGCTCTAAACTCCTTAACTGCAAACATAGTTCCGTCAGAGGCTCTTTTCATAACTCTGACGGAGCCTCCAGCACCGGAACCAAGAACCCGGCCAAACTTTCCGTACCTTTTAGCTATGCTAGGCTGGTCTTCGCCAAATATAATCTTATTAGACGACGAAGAGGTAGATTTGGAGGTGCGTGACGACGGTTTAGGCGCTGATGTCTTGGCATTAACTGGAGGAGATCCAGATCCTAGCCTTGAGCGTGATTTTTGGTGCTGGTGATTTCCGGATTTGAAGCTAGGTTTAAAAAACCGCTTCAACTCCATCATACTTGAATGAGGTTTATGCTTCAAGCTTGACGACGAGTCGTTACCTTCTTTGTCTACGGCAGACAAAGGCTTTGTGGGTTTGGAATCCTTGGCAGACTCAGAGGCGCCATCGGAGGCCAAAGTGGTATGCAGTTGTGTTGAAGCGCTATTCGAGCGAGACTTAATAGAGTTATGGCTGGATGCATGATGAAAGGATTCCCTAGGGGCATCCAATCTGTTAAAGACAAAACGAGGATGTATGTTAACCGGGGACTTTTCCATAGGGGGGCGGTTTCGGCGGGCATACGGATCTTCGCCGACTTCGGTAGGGAATTCTGTAAATGTAGGAGTATGAGATCCTTGAGTAGTGATAGCTGAAGGTGAGGAGTGTGACGGACTTCCTAGAGAGTCATAAGAGCCATGGTCCAGAGAAAATTTCGCACGAGCAGCTGAGCTGTCAGGGATCGGGACTGGCATAGTATTAGAGGCGGATGCAGAGCCAGCGGTAGAGCCAGGGGCGGATTCCTCGAAAGAATTGACAGCAGAAACGTCAGTGGATTGCAAGACACCGGCGAAGTTTATAGACGACTGAGCACTGAGATCAGTTTCTCTTGGAGATTCGTCTCCAGCAGAGCTACCAAAGTCGCGGGAATCGTCATAAGAACTGAAAGAGCCTGAAGGGACACGAGAGTTGGGGAAAGACGCAGGGTCATATATGTGTGACCCAGGAGCCAGTTGCCTTTGAGCGGCCAGAGACATATTTCCAAATTTAGAGGCTATTCCGTCGGTTTCGTTCATGGAAGGAGAAGACGCCATTGTTTCCTGGCTAAATGAGGTCAGATTGAGTGAAAGTTAGAAGAAGCGAACTAACGAGGCTTAGTGTTCCTTTGTCAGAGTTGAGCAAAAATATGACCGATGATTTACAATTTTATGAAACGAAGAGAAAAAAAGCAGGCACAAAGGCGATTGCAAAAGCAGGCAACAAAATTCCGGTGCGCCAGCTACAGACCAAAATGAGCACGTGAAGTAACCGAACGGGTGCAGAAGATAGGTTATGGGTTAAATTGGATGTACGCAATCAATTCTAACACAAACAGATGATTATTAGATGTGTTTGACCAAAGTAGCAATTGAAAGCAGTCTTCGAGGATGATAGTAACAGTAGCCTCCGGAACCAGCGGCTGCTTTAAATTCCTTAAGAGGTTTGGGACGTACTATCGGAACAGATGGCAAAGTTATACCGTAGCTATTATTTGCTGCTTCACTTGGACCTATCATACCCTTACCCTGCAGTTTTTCACATGCGTGTGTGTACTTTGCGCAGACTTGCCTGCGCCTCTGTGTCGAAAATATCTAAAAGAACGTAACGTTATACTCTTGTTTAACTGTATATAGATATATTCGTATAATTATTATATTGTTAATCTCCTCGATTAGCGTTTGTGCGCGAGAAAAGGATCGCGAATCGATCACGATCGATCATGGAAAATAGACTCCGAGAATGCCAAATAAGGCAAGAAACCGTTCATTGAAGAGAACCTTACAGTAAGATTCGAAAATTAAAAAAGGCACGAAGGTTTACATTAAGGGAGGCCCTTGAAACGCAATTAGAGATTGTGTGTACTTTTAAGAAGGAGAGCGAACTGTTGGAACGGGGTTCCGTGAATGCATGCGTGTGCCTGTGCATACGTGCATATGCATATTCACGAACTTTTTTGTGTGTTGAATGGCTCGGTTAATTTCCCGGAAGAAGACGCGCAACAAAGGCAACAGAAGCGCCGTACGGTAGAGCAAGCAGCGGCATGACAAACTTGGAGTCGCCGATCAGATAAGACATCTCGAAAGATCTTAGGAGTGTCATGAACTGAATGACACCGATGAGGTCAAGATCGCCGGCAACACGCTGGATTCCATAACACGGGACTAAGAGTAGCGAGAAAATAGCACCTAGACTGAACTTCGGATTGGCTATTTCAATATGTGTAGCGTTTCGCAGCAGCTGGGAGGAGTAGCCATCTGCGAACCCGTAGATGATACCTGTGAGGATAAGCGCACCGACTAGCGCCTGCGCAGTGGCTTCGGCTCCAATAGAACGGTTCGGTCTAGGATACTTCTGTCCCGGAGCTCGAACAATCGGATCAGGAGAAAACATTTGCTTGAGTCCCCAGAACACGGGCAACGCAAGGATGGATGGCATGTATGAAACAATGGCAAGGGGGAGGTCTACACCCATAAAGGCATTGAGAACGAGAATGTTGGGTATAGAAGCAATAAATAACATATAGGTGAGATCAATCAGGTCTCCATGACATCCCCAAAGTCCTACTACGGCTTCTAAGATTCTGCAGAAAAAGAAACGTGCAACATCGGGATCGTTGAAATCGGCGGGAATATGGAACCGCTTGTCGTACAGGGCGGTACCCATGTAGGCGAATCCTACAGCCGCTGAAACAGCTAAATAAGGCTCAGCCTTGTTCGGAATGTCGAAGCGCATATCTTAGAGGTAACTAACAAGAAAAGTGGAGTCTGGTCTATTGGTTCTGTATATATAGTGGCAGATGGTCTGACTAAAGTGGTGTGGTTTTCAGTAAAGAGGTAACAACGAATGCCAGAACTTTATTGGTCGAACCCTTTTCTGACACCACCATTTAGAGTGCTGTTCATTAAGTTTAGCTCGGTGGTGATCGCTTAATGGTGAGGTATGTAGTATATTACATCTAGTTTTGTTGCAGCTATAGTCTACCAGCAGCCTGAGGTTGTACTCTGATATCACGGTATTGCACTGTTACCTTTCATCCCTCCTCTCTCGCGCCTCCCATCTTTAAACCTTAGTTATAAACCACAGCGATCGCGCTTCGTTGTAATAACACTAAGATTTGTACTATCACATTTCTTATTTAGAAGCACTATAAATCGCTTGTTTATGGGGCGTGAGCATGGCTTATGGCGCAAGATGTGAAGTGTTTAAGTGTCTGCGCCTTAAGGAGACGTTCAGCGCCGTGTAGAGTCCATGTGTCGCTTAGGTCAAATCTCGAGACTTTCACAACCGCTAACAGAATTATACCCTGTCAGCCGCCTTGTACCTGCGCGATTATTACGGCCTGTTGTATAGAACCGCGTTTCCTTTTCGGCTTCACGCGAAATCCCGGACGGCTTCCCAAATGGATTATGAACTTTTAAGCTTTTGGCGATTTCTATTTCTGATCTCGCTCACTTCCGAAACAGAGCAGCAGTACCACAGACGAGTCAGAATTAAACACTTGCAGCATATACATAGGACTTTATAACTGTGCACAAATTAATTACATTTTCTGTTGCATATTAATACAAAGCAAGCGCGCTGTATGCATTCGTAAGCGCTGAAATATTGCTATAACCTTGTTCCATATTTAAGTTGGCTTCCTCCCAACCTCTTACACATATTTTTTTCTCAGCGCAAAAGCTTTTCTTTCTTTCTTATCCTTCTTGACTACTTTCGCAGTGTCAAGAGCCTCGGTTAAGGGGATTTGCTTGAGATATATATTCTGTTTAAAGCGGCTCTGTTTTCTTAAACGTGTGAATTTTAACAACTAATCGCTTGCTTCTATTCACTCACCATGACTATGACTGCTCGCAGAAACAGTGTAGCTATTGCTTTCGATCTCAAGAAACCAGATACCTCTACTGCAGAAACTTTGCAGTACGCCAATCCTGTCGTTTCCCCTATTAATGAATCTGATACTTTGGTCAACCTCGTGCTCGAGGATGGCTCTTCCCTTCAGGGCTACTCCTTTGGCGCGCAGAAATCAGTTGCGGGCGAACTTGTCTTCCAGACTGGTATGGTTGGCTACCCCGAGACCATCACAGACCCCTCCTACGAGGGCCAGATCTTGGTCTTTACCTTTCCCTTGGTCGGAAACTATGGCGTACCATCCCGCACTGAGTTTGAAGACTGGCTTCCCTCCATCCCGCGTTATCTGGAATCCACTTCTATCCATGTCGCCGGTATTGTGGTCGCGTCTTACACCGATCAGTATTCCCACCATTTGGCCGCCTCTTCTCTAGGCGACTGGCTCAAGGAAGAAGGCATCCCCGCCGTGTATGGCATCGATACCAGGGCTTTGACTAAGCACATCAGAAGCAAAGGATCTATGCTCGGCAAGCTCCTCCAGCAGCTCCCTGGCTCCTCTTCCTTCGAGAACGTCGAATGGTACAACCCTAACGCGGAAAACCTCGTGGCTAAAGTTTCAACTAAGACCGTCTCGGTCTACTCGCCTAAGCCTGAAACGGCTATAAAGCATCCCAAGGATAACCGCACCCTTCGCGTCCTGGCTGTCGATGTCGGAATGAAGTTCAACCAGATCCGCTGCTTCGTCAAAAGAGGCATTGAACTCAAAGTCGTTCCATGGGACTACGACTTCTCTGCTGAATCTGAGCCTTATGATGGTCTATTCTTGTCTAACGGACCTGGTGATCCTATTCTTGTAGATTCTGTCGTCAGCCGTCTAGCCAAGATCATAGAACGCGCTAACGTGCCGGTCTTTGGTATCTGTCTCGGTCACCAGATCCTTTCCCGTGCTATTGGCGCCAAAACTTACAAGCTGAAGTTTGGAAACCGTGGACACAACATTCCTGCTACCAACTCGATATCTGGAAAGTGTTACATCACTTCTCAAAATCACGGATTTGCGGTCGACGTTGCCACTCTTCCTCACGGCTGGTCTGAGCTTTTCGTGAATGCTAACGATGGCTCTAATGAAGGTATCTACTGCTTAGACCGTCCCTATTTTTCCGTCCAGTTCCATCCTGAATCGACTCCTGGTCCACGCGACACTGAATTTTTATTCGACACTTTCATAGAAGCGATTCAAACCTCAATCACTAAGGGCTGCGTCGGACCTGTTATATTCCCTGGCGGCCTCAAAGCTGAAAACGCTGCTGCTCACCCAACCACACCTGTTCAAAAAGTTCTTATTCTCGGTTCTGGTGGTCTCAGCATTGGCCAGGCCGGTGAATTTGATTACTCTGGTTCGCAGGCTATCAAAGCTTTAAAAGAAGAGGGTATATACACTATTTTGGTCAACCCGAACATTGCAACTATCCAGACATCAAAGGGTTTGGCCGACAAAGTGTACTTTTTGCCAGTCACACCTGAATTCATCCGCAAGGTCATAAAATTTGAAAAACCCGATGGTATTTATGTTACTTTCGGTGGACAGACCGCGCTTAATGTCGGAATTAAGCTCAAAGATGAATTCGAGTCGCTCGGCGTAAAGGTCCTCGGCACTCCTATAGACACTATAATTAAGACTGAGGACCGTGAAGAGTTTGCCCAAGCTATGGAGGAAATTGGAGAAAAATGTGCTGTGTCTCAGTCCGCCAGCTCCGTTGAAGAAGCAATTGCTGCTGCTGAAAAAATCGGTTTCCCTCTTATCGTCCGTGCTGCCTATGCTCTGGGTGGTCTTGGCTCGGGATTTGCCGAAAACATGGACCAGCTCCTTGCCCTTTGTCACAAGGCTTTTGCTTCTTCCCCTCAAGTACTCGTAGAGCGTTCAATGAAAGGCTGGAAAGAAATAGAGTATGAAGTTGTGAGAGATTGCCAGGATAACTGTATCACTGTGTGCAACATGGAGAATTTTGACCCTTTAGGTATTCACACCGGTGACTCTATTGTTGTTGCACCCTCTCAGACTCTTTCGGACGAAGACTACAATATGCTGAGGACTACTGCGGTCAATGTCATTAGACATTTAGGCGTTGTCGGAGAATGCAATATACAGTATGCACTCAACCCTTTCTCCAAAGAATATTGCATTATTGAAGTTAACGCTCGTTTGTCGAGATCTTCTGCTCTCGCATCTAAGGCCACTGGATATCCTCTTGCTTTTATTGCAGCTAAATTAGGTCTTAATATTCCTCTCAACGAGATCAAAAACTCTGTCACCAAAAAGACTTGCGCATGTTTTGAACCTTCCCTGGACTATGTCGTTGTAAAGATCCCTCGCTGGGATCTGAAGAAGTTCACTCGAGTTTCTTCTCAACTGTCTTCTTCTATGAAATCTGTTGGTGAAGTTATGGCCATCGGTCGCACATTTGAAGAGACTATTCAAAAAGCTATTCGCGCTATCGATTATCATAATCTGGGCTTCAACAGCACCGAGGCTTTGATGTCAATTGATATTGACACAGAACTGCAAACTCCTTCAGATCAACGTCTCTTTGCTATTGCCAACGCCTTGCATGATGGCTACTCTGTTGACAAAATATGGAACATGACAAAGATCGACAAGTGGTTCTTGAATAAACTTGAGCATTTAATTAGGTTCTCTAAACACATGTCTAGCCTTTCGTTGTCAACACTCTCTGCTGGCATTCTTCTGCAAGCGAAACAACTTGGATTCGAAGACCGACAAATTGCCAGATTCATTGGTTCTAACGAAATGGCTGTGCGTCGTGTCCGTGTCGAAATGGGCATTGTGCCTAAAGTAAAGCAAATTGACACTGTCGCTGCTGAATTCCCGGCTTATACCAATTACTTGTACATGACATACACAGCGTCTGAAAACGATTGCACTTTTGAAGACAAGGGTGTTATGGTTCTTGGTTCTGGTGTTTATCGCATTGGTTCTTCAGTTGAGTTTGATTGGTGCGCTGTAAGAGCTGTCAGAACCCTCAGAGAACAGAACGTCAAAACTATTATGGTTAACTACAATCCCGAGACAGTGTCTACCGACTACGATGAAGCCGACCGTCTTTATTTTGAAGTGATCAACTTGGAAAGAGTGCTCGACATTTACGAGCTTGAATCCTCTTCGGGTGTCGTTATATCAATGGGTGGTCAGACCGCAAACAATATTGCATTATCTTTGTATCGTCAAAACGTCAACATCCTTGGAACTTCTCCTGAGATGATTGATTCCGCCGAGAACCGCTACAAGTTTTCTCGCATGCTTGACCACATCGACGTTGACCAGCCATCCTGGAAAGAACTCACATCTATTGACGAAGCTGAAGAGTTCTGTTCAAATGTCGGATATCCTGTACTTGTGCGTCCGTCATATGTTCTTTCTGGTGCTGCTATGAATACTGTGTACTCAAGAGATGATTTGGCTAGCTATCTCAAACAAGCTGTTGCGGTCTCACAAGAATACCCCGTTGTTATCACTAAGTATATTGAGAACGCAAAGGAGATCGAGATGGACGCTGTCGCTTTACACGGTGAAATGTGCATGCATGTTATCTCTGAACATGTAGAGAATGCCGGTGTCCATTCTGGAGATGCAACACTGATCGTTCCTCCTCAGGACCTTGACCCTGAAACGGTCAGAAGAATTGAGCAAGCGACACGCAAAATTGGTCATGCACTGAACGTCACCGGTCCCTACAATATTCAATTCATTGCCAAAGACAACGAAATTAAAGTTATTGAATGTAACGTCCGCGCCTCACGTTCTTTCCCGTTTGTCTCTAAAGCTACAGGCGTCGACTTAATCGAAATGGCTACATTGGCCATCATTGGCAAAAAGATCCAAGCATATCCTCCTATGTCTATGCCTGATAACTTCGTTGCTGTAAAGGTTCCCCAGTTCTCTTTTCCTCGTCTTTCTGGTGCCGATCCTGTTCTTGGTGTTGAGATGGCATCAACCGGTGAAGTGGCCTGCTTTGGACGTGACAAGTACGAAGCATATCTCAAAGGACTTATTGCAACTGGATTCAAACTTCCGAAAAAGAATATTCTTTTCTCCATTGGTTCTTTCAAGGAGAAAATAGAACTTCTACCCTCAGTGCGAAAACTTCATGAGCTCGGCTACAATTTGTTTGCCACTGCTGGTACTGCTGACTTTATTCGCGAACATAATATCCCTGTGCAATACCTTGAAGTTCTGAACGAAGATGCTGATGATCAAAAGGCTGAATACTCTCTCACTCAGCACTTGGCTCACCACCTAATTGACTTGTATATCAACTTGCCCTCCTCAAACAGGTTTAGACGTCCAGCTTCTTACATGTCCAAGGGATATCTCACTCGCCGTCTGGCTGTGGACTTTGATATTCCTTTGGTTACTAATGTCAAGAACGCGAAGTTGTTGGTACAGGCAATTGCCAGAAACTATTCGATGGAAGTAACGTCTCTAGACTCGCAATCTAGTCATAGAATTGCCACCCTTCCGGGACTGATTGATGTTGGTACATACATTGCAGGAATTGGCAAGAGCTTGAATGACGATGTCAAAGCAGTCACTAAAGAAAGCCTGGCTAGCGGTTTTGTCATGTGCCGTGTTTTACCGTTTTCTTCGGCTGGTATAATCTCTGACAGAAACTCTCTCGAAATTGCTTTCAAGAACATCGAAGGTGGTACATACACGGATTTCAACCTTTCTGTTGCTGCAACTCCTAACAATAGCGATGAACTGAGTCAACTTGCGACTGTTGCAGGAAGCTTGTTTATCCCGTTTAATTTTATGTCTGACAATATTGGCAAGATAGCCACAGTCGCTTCTCACTTTGAAAGCTGGCCGTCTGGTAAGCTGATCGTCACCGATGCCCAAGGCACAGACTTGGCTTCTATTCTTCTCCTTGCGTCCCTGCACAATCGCCCTATTCACATTACCGGCGTAGTGTCTGGAGACGACATCAGGCTTATCGCTCTTTCTAAGGAAAGAGGCCTAAATGTCACGTGTGATGTGGCTGTGTATGCACTCTTTTTCACTAGAGAGCAGTACCCCAAGTGTCCTGGTCTTCCTACTGCGGATGGTAACCATGCCCTTTGGGAGAACATTCCTTCTATTGATTGCTTTAGCATTGGTTCCTTGCCCTCTTTACTGGCAGCAGCTTACGACAAGGAACCCTCTCCTGTTGTGGGAATTGCAGACACTCTTCCTCTGCTTTTGAAGGCTGTTGAAGAAGGCCGTCTTACAATTGAGGACATTTCTCTGCGTCTGCACCAGCGTCCTAAGGAGATTTTTGATTTGAAGATTGATGAAACTGCCGAAGTCGAAATTGATCTCGATAGACCTTATAAGCCCAAGTCCCATGGATTGTCTCCTATTTCTGGCATGAAGCTCAAAGGCCTGATTCAGCGCGTTACTTTCAAAGGAAAGGTGGCTACTCTGGATAACACTAACTTGCTTGATGAGCCTTACGGTGAGCTCATTGCATCTACTTATGGCAAGAAGAGCAATATTGCTGCTACTTCTTCTGCCGCTGTTTTACAGAGCAGCCCTAAACTTACACCTATGCAGCGCGTATCCAGATTGAGCTTTTCGACCACTGCACGCCCATTCTCAATACACGACCCGCGATCTCCTGTTGGACGTGAAGAGGAGGATGTCGTTCAAGGAACCATGTTTGCACCGATACCGCACTCCACGGATGCGAGTGACGTTAAGGGTGTTGACTTTCCTAGAGAACTCAAGCCTCCCTCTGCTATCTCTCAGATGATTACAGGAAACAATCCTTTCCTTCGTCGACACGTGCTTTCAGTCCAGCAGTTTGGCCGAAGAGAGCTTCATCTACTCTTTGCTGTTGCCCAAGAGATGCGACTCGAGGTGCAGAGGGTAGGGATTTTGGATATCCTGAAAGGAAAATTGCTGTGTACATTGTTCTACGAGCCTTCTACCAGAACTTCATCTTCCTTTGACGCGGCTATGCAGCGATTAGGTGGCAGAGTTCTTCCTATTACCACCAGCTCTTCTTCTGTGAAGAAGGGAGAGACGTTAGAGGACACTGTCCGTACACTATCTAGCTATGGTGATGCTATTGTTTTAAGACATCCTTCAGACGAATCTGCGGATATTGCTGCTAAATATTCGCCTGTGCCTATTATCAATGGTGGTAATGGATCCAAGGAGCATCCTACGCAGGCATTTTTAGACTTGTTCACTATCCGTGAAGAAGTCGGTACCGTTAATGGCATTACTGTCACGTTCCTTGGAGATCTGAAATACGGCCGCACAGTGCACTCACTGTGCCAGCTGCTTCGTTACTACCAAGTGAACATACAGCTTGTTTCTCCTGCTGAATTGAGACTGCCCGACGAAGTCAAGGAGGAGCTGACTAAGCGCAACATGACGTTCACTGAGAGTGAGAAGCTAACTGACGAGATTATTGGCCGAACAGACGTGCTGTACTGTACTCGAGTGCAACAAGAGCGTTTTGCGAGCGTTGAAGAGTACGAGCGACTGAAGGACTCATACATTATTAACAACAATGTTTTGAAACGTGCAAAAAAGCACATGTGTGTTATGCACCCTCTACCTAGGAACAATGAGATCCAAGTTGAAGTGGACTACGACCACCGAGCTGCATATTTCCGGCAAATGCGATATGGTCTGTATGTCCGCATGGCTCTTCTTGCTATGGTACTAGGCAGCGACATGTAGAAGTGAGTTGCTTACTAGATTAAGAAGATTATATATGTTTTTGTTATTTGTATCTCGCCGCTGTTAAATGACTTTATAATGAATGATAAACAATTGTTTGTGTCTGTATGGGTCTGTTGTATGTTTATGTAGTTCAAACTTAGAATGCCTCTATTTCGGCAGTGATAGGATTCACGCTGCTGCTACGCCACGTCCGCAAATAAGTAAGCTGCTCCTCAGTAAATTCTGATGGGCTGTTGAGAGCTTGACGTCGTTCGTATAATGCATGCCTTTCGTCGTAGCTCATGTTCTTGTACTGGATAAATTCAGTAAACTCGGCGCATCTCAGAGCACGCTGGATCCTGCCTTCAATTGAATGCCTTCCCGTGAAGGACTCGACGCTGCGCAACGCAATGCTAGAATCCAGTGAGCTCAATGCTGCTCCAGATTCAGAGGAAGATGTCGTAGCGCATACGTCCTGGTGGCTGCAGTCAGTGAATACGCTGTGGCAGTCGTAGGAGCCATCTATCGGCTTGAGCGGATCAGTGTCAGTATTTAGTGGAGCAAGCCCTGATGAGTGAGAAAGCTCTCTCGCTGGCACAGGACTGCTTATCTGCTCTTTGTCATCAGGGATAGTGTACGGAAGCGCTGCAAACCCTGACGAATCGACCTGTAGCGGCATAGTTCCTGCACTGTAGCCAGAACAGCAGGTTTTGTGTGAGGACACTGTAGCGAGTCGCCGGTGTTTAGAGAAGATGCTGGCTACTTTTGTAGATACAGAAGTCTGTGGACGCGTTTCTGGTTCTTCCTGCAGATCCGGCTCGCTTGTCTTCGTAGCACTGAACCATCGCCTAAATATTCGGCTCTTTTTGGTTCGGAGGCTTCTTGCTGCATATTTCGATGGGTTTGCGACTCGGTTGTCTGCGAGTAGCTGAGCAGTCGCTAGCATGCCATTGTACTCGGTGTTCGATAGACACACCATCAGTTGGTCAGGACGTAAGTCGAATGTTTTGTCACGAGCCATGTCGGCCGTAGAAAGGGTTGGCATCATATGTCGCGAGGTTTCTGTGGTTTCGTCGAGCGGAGTGCTGTAGTAACAGCTAGACGCTTCTCCGGAATCCATATCGAGCGCAGGAACGACTACTTCGACCTCATCTAGGTCCATTTCGTCGTAGCAGGCGCAAAGACTGGTTCTTATAAAGCTGTCGGGCGAGTTGAACCTCACAAGTTCCGAGACGTTGTCAAGATCTATAACCTGAATCTCGGGAGATTGTTGGTCAACCATTTGTGTCGATGAGTCAGATTCAGGGAGATTCCAAACTGCACATAGTCTTCTAAAGGCACTGATTTTGGCTCTGATTTTGTTCCTTAAGCCAAAACATCCGGTATCTGCGTGTTGGTGCACAGATTGAGTGTCAATAATGGAAATCTCGGACTTTATTTGGACAGTCTCGCTATCAAACGAGGGTACGCTTTGAATGTCGTTTAAGGAATATGCCTTGAGTAACATGTTGATTGATCAAACAACTGTAAAGAAGAGTAGTAATAGTTAACGGATATAAATGTATGCGTAGCTTATATAAGCTGCCAGCTGCACCCTGTAAGCACAAGACTTCAGGGGTCCTGTCACGTCTAACCATAACGCTGTCATTCATGGTATAATGCGTTCAGATTTGACAATTGTAGACTCGCCTGCAGCTGTCGTGCATTAATGTCAATCTAGTGCATATTCGCATCTATAGATATACTAAATAATTCATATGGCTGTAGTTGTAAACAGAATAGTCATGGAAATAGGCATTGTATCCTATAGGGCCCTTTTATTGTCAGAAGATTATCCACAATCAACGGTATAATATTGGGTAATAGTTCAAATATAGCTATCAGCTGGAAATTCCCACAGAGAATACGTTCGTTTTGGAGGACTATATGTGGGAAAACAGCTTCACCACATTATATATAGAACAAGAGAGAGCGATTAATACCACTATACAGTTTTGTCAAATAAAATAATTATCTATCGCTTATAGCATTTGCATGGCTTATTAGAGGTGCTACAAGACAGCTATTTCAGCCCTTGTATGATAACATGCTAACGGTAAATTTTCTTTATTAGGGTTTGACATCAACTGTTTTCTTAATATTTTACTGACGAGTTTTCTTACCTATGAGACATAAAAATAGAGGTTAGTAACTTCTACAGCTGCTTGCCAACTCAACTTGTGCAGACTATAGTGCGAGGGTCTTTGTGTATTACTAAAAACAGCCTTGAAACCCTGCCGGCAGCTTGGAGTTCCGCTGAGTGACCTGATTTGCACAGGACGTTAAATAATATATACGAGATAGAGAAAGGGTCGATTTTACAGCGCTTATGCAAGGCAGGGCCTGCCAATAAAAGAGCGTCACGGAATGAGGTCTAACTGAATCACAATACAACTTACCGCATGAACAATGACAGGTTTGTACAGATTAGCGGCAGTACAGGTCAATTCAAAATCGGGACAGGACCAGCTAAAGTATTTATAGCTATATATGAGTCGCATGTTCCGAATTTGCATTACTTTGGTATACTGTTCGAGCCCGCAGAGAAGACAAAAGTATCAGAATACAGCACTATGTGCAGGCCAGTGCCTGGTTTGTTGACAAAACTCAGGTTCGATTCTTTACAGGAGAGTCGATTAGAACAGGCTCAAGGTAGACAACCTGGACATACTGATGCGCTAAATATTTCTCGCAATGACAGCAATAGCGGCGGAGAGCTCAGCGGATCAGCCAAAGACACAAATGAGTGCAGGCCGAGGGAGGACGGCAGAAAGAAGCCGAGTCACCCAGACAAAGAAAACGGGTCAGATAAGGGTGGCGTAGAGGACAAAAATATGATAGGACCTTCGCATAGATCAGACAAAGAAGAGCGCGGCACGTTCCTCAGTATCGACAACGTTGTCGGGCTGAACGGCGCCAAGAAGGTAGGAAGGTACAGCAAACTAGATAACAGGAAGAGCTATAACAGTATACTGTTTGAGAATTTCCACAACCTGTTGCGAGAGTCGGGGTTACTGGAGATCGATCGCAGGCTGTTGGACGTGGAAAGCACCAAGGCAGTTATATCTTCGGAGAACGGTAAGTGCGCATACTATGAAAAGAATGAACCATATATCACCGGCGAACTGAGTCTGTTACAGGAGGTCGGGCACGAAGATGAACCGCTGAAACCTGTAGCAAAGGGTTACGAAGTGGTGATGGATTACTCGCCAAATATATGGACTTCTTTCGTGGACAAGCTGAAAATGAGGAAAGCGCCTGCGTCCAAGCAGTACGTTGATGGTCCAAACAAGACATTTGACTTCTATCTAGGCCAGCAGGACAAGTTCCCGCCGCGGTTCTGGGACTGGAAGTACCAGGAGCTGCATCGACCAGACTTCATTGTGCACGGGATGCAGAGCAAAGTGCTATTGGGCCACATATCGGACCTATCACGGGCGATCAGACTAATGCGACTGGTACCGATATTGAATTACCGGCCAGACTACGTCTCGTCAGTGTGGGTAAGAGGCGCGCTTGCGATGCTATACCACGAGAAATTGCTCGACTTTCAGCCTAGCAAGTTTGCCGATTCACGTATGCAGGACAGTCTCGAGTACCTTGCGGCGACCTGCGAGATGCCGGGGACAGTTTTTAAAAAAAAGAAGAAAAGAGAGAAAGAGAAAAAATGCACTGCTAAAGCGAAAATATCATGGGAAGATATTAAAGCGATGCTGGAAGTGCCGTTCGGGAGCCCTCTGTTAGGATAGGTATGAACAGCATATGTCTATTCTAACTACAAAATGGCTAGTCTGCCTAATTTATTTAGTCATATAATCCCTGAATAGCTGCTTAACAATCAATATACATCTAAACTTGTTTTACAGGCTTCTCGCGCAAATAATGCGACGGACAGTGGTACCCCTCTGAACCTTTCTCGAAGTACATCTGGTGGTAGTCTTCTGCGTCCCAGAAAATTGTGGCAGGAGTGATCTCAGACACAATAGGGACATCTTCATAGTACTCGTGTGACACGATCTTTGCCTGCTCTTTAGCTATACGTTCCTGTTCAGGCGAATGGAAGAACACTGCAGTTCGGTAGTTGCGTCCCTCGTTGCGGCCTTGTTTCGTCGCCGAGGTCGCATCGTGAATACGGTAGAAGAACTGTATAAGTTCTTCATACGATACAACTGCAGGATCAAAAGAAAATTGCAACACTTCAGCGTGTCCTGTTGTGTCGGTCAGAACCTGCTTGTATTTTGGATAGGCAACGTCTCCACCCATATACCCGACTTTCGTGTCAATTAGACCCTTTCCGTCATAGTACTTGTGATACATGTGCTCCACGCCCCAAAAGCATCCGCCAGCAACAGTGCCCACTTCAGCACCTTCAGGTACGTTTAAAGATGGCGACAATGCATTATTTCCTTCTTCAATAGTCATATTTGTTCGAATTCCTTATTACTGCAATCCTTGCATATTTTCCACAAACTTATATATCTCCCCGGAGTTAATCTGGATTAGGTAATCCCGGTCATCACGCAATTTTTAGAGTTTCCATTGTTAACGTATAACCCTGACCCACTCCTTTCCTGTCCAAAGTATTCTGATTTCAGTCACCTCCAGCCGCGTGCACGCGCACGTATAAGCTCTTTTAAAACACCCTAAATACCATTTATAAAGCGGCCTACAAGAGCTGCTCCATCTGCTTTCTAAAGCTCCGCTCGCTACACACAGTTACGTTGTGTCTCAGGACTGCAGACAGCTCTTACCGTACCAATCGCACTTAGGCTCCGTAATCGCATCTCGATACCGTACCTGCAGGTTTTTGAGAACAGCTACCACTGGCCATCGTACCAACATGCATTCTACAGCTCTATAACTGCACCAAACATGTTTTCGACAGCAATATCTTTGGTTTCGCTTTACGTTGCCCTGCAGAGATCCATCGGGTTAGGGTCAACAGCAAAAAAGGATAATAAGCTCATTGTGAACATTGGCAGCTCAACCGACCACGAACTTTTTACCTATTCGGCCACAACATCCGACCAAATGACTTGGGAAACTGCTGCATACGGCATAGGAGCTATTGCTGCGATAGCCGCTGTCCGAGAACTTACCCACGAGGGCGACGTGCACCCGCATGTACTGAATCACCAGTCTGAACGCGGTGACGTGCGCGAGAAAGGACAATCACCTTTTTTTCGCTCGCTCACCACGCCGTTCGGATACCCTCTGCTCTCGGGACTGCATATTCGCGATGGGTACTATCACAGGAACGGAACAATGGAAGATATTTGTAAGCTTGGGCTAAAGGCGAACATTAGAGAGTTTGGGTGCAGGAACGCTGCCATCGCGTCCGTGTACGAAGCTAGCCAGGCAATCTCAAACTACATCCAGAATAACTGTCATGGCGTGAAAAAGGCTGCCATATTGTTCCCTGAATCTACAGCGAATTTAACTGTAACTTTCGCCTTAGCAAACAGAGGAATAACAACTGTTATAGCTCCTCTTAACGATTCGATGCTGCTACACCTTTCCGCATCTAAGCCCGAAATGATCTTTATTGAGGCTGGCATCGTCTCAATGACCGACCTTATCAAGGAAGTTCCTTCAATAAAGTACATATTTCTCAACATAGAAGCTACACAAGAGCAGCACGCATGGTCTATTGAAGAAGTTGCAGAACTGACCCACAGAAACGTAGTCAACTACTACGATCTCTTTGCCATTCCGGAACCAGACTCTGTCGAGTCTGATTTTGTGCCTTTCAACGAAAATCCTGCGCTAATAGCTACTTACGAGGAGGACGACACTATTAAAAAGGTAGAATTCAGAGAAAGACATATTGTCTCTGCAATAGCCGGCCTGCTCAAGGGCATGTTCCACGACTGTGCGCTTACACCCAATGACAATGTCCTGCTCCTCTACCCTTGGTCTACTGTCATAGGCCGGATATATCTTTATACTTGTCTTGTCGCAGGTTGCAGTATAGCCACTTCTTCTCAAGTGGGCGGGCTGAACATCCCGGAACTGATGCAGAGCAATCCTCCTACTGTTATCACAGCAACCCCCGCCGCCCTGCATAACCTGTACAACTATATAAAAGACTCGCAATCCTCGCTGTCTGAATTGCGTGCTCAGCTCCTAATTAGGGTAAGACTCTCTCGTGGCCGTTTACCCTCTTCTACCCGCTTCTCATGGGCAAAATCTCTACGACTTATCCATACAACAATTGAGAAAAATAACTGTCTAGACAGCGAAGAAGCTGCTTACATAAAAGCCACGCTTGCTACTCATATTTCTGAAAACCTCGTGTACCCTACTGTTTGCGGCGCAATCTGCCAAACAAACTACTTTGACTACCGACAATACCACCCTGCACTGAATATGCATAACTGCGGTGGGCCGACGCCGTCAGTCGAGATATTCTTCAAGGATACAACTTCGTTGAATGCTGCTAACGACGAGGGATTGCTATGTGTCAGAGGGCCCGCAGTAAGCAATGACATAACATGCACTAACATGAATGGATTGGTGGCTGGAGATGGGTGCGTTTACCTATTGAAGACTGATCTAGCAAAGAATAGTTAATAAATGTCGCATGGTAATACACACTGAATAGTAATAACAAAACAAGATTAGGACCGACAGTATTTTTATTAACAAGTACCTGACAGAACGTGTCATGAGTGCGAGAATTCACCAGGGTTGTGCACAATCGAGTTTGTCTCTTCCACAGTAATATTCGCTTTAGAAATTTTCAGCATTGCTGGCCAATCTTGCATCAATAGCGTTTCATAATAAAATAATACAGCAACAAGACCAGTAATAAGTCCAAGCAGCGAGGTAGAGGGCAGCTCTGCAAAAGGTAGACCAATAAACACACCCGCTGTCAATATCCTGGGCACTAATCGTAACAAGCAAGGGTGGTACTGTATTCCACGCACTTCTATAGGCTCTTCAATATAGGCCAACAGAGTGAGACAAAGCAGCGCAACGGCAAGTCCAACACAGAGGAAAAACTGCAACGCATAGGTGTCTAATTCCTCTGCTTCCAGGCTTTCGGCCACGTGCTCAACTGCGTCGACAACTCGTTTCTTAGTAGACTCAGAGTCCAGCTCAATAAACTTGGTGCAAGCATCGGCAGCCACCACTAAAGAGGCGATCAAAGGTACATGAACTTCTAGAAAACACACGGCTGTGAGCATATTTCTGCGCAAAGGGTGATGTGATTTAGCGTAGCCCGCACCGTTGTAATAGAACCAGTTATACCCGTAGGCGATAAACAACGAACAAATTGCACGAGCTAGCTTTTTAGTAAAATAAGGTCCAGTAGGCCGTCCGGCTACGATACCGTAAAGGAACTCACCCAAAGCAATAACATAAAAGGCGCCGTATCGATCTACCTCATGCTCAATGTTAACTGCAGTAGAGTATTCCAATTTGAACCAAACCTTGAAATAAGGAGAAAAGCAGAACCACATGATTAGATGT
The DNA here is from genome assembly GCA_030570615.1 of Tortispora mauiana. NCBI lineage: Eukaryota > Fungi > Ascomycota > Trigonopsidomycetes > Trigonopsidales > Trigonopsidaceae > Tortispora > Tortispora mauiana. The sequence goes on from JAJLWG010000003.1 coordinate 453,010, forward strand.
TCTATTGCAAACGAGGCAAAAGCTAGACCAACCTTTGCTCTGTCAGAGACAAATATGAGAGCTATCCACAAGGGTACAGTCAGTAACGATGACATTGAGTACATGCGCATCTGAAGCCGGTGCTGGTAGACAGGGAATGAATAAAGAAACAAAAACAACATGACAGAGAAACGAGCTATAAGATAAGATCCCACAGCAATTGAACAAGCGCCTCTAGAGTCCGGTGCAAACGGCACGTTGTTTCCGTAGACCACGAGCAAAGTAAGAGTCCACAACACTAAAGTTCGCTGAATGAGATCGTCAGTGTAATAATAGTCCATGAAATCACGGAGATCAGCCCAGATCTGCCACGCTCCAAGGAAGTATATAATATATTTAACTAAACTGATACCTGTCGGATTTGACGAAGGAGTTTCGGCAAAGTTTGCAACTAGACCAACATAGAGCAAATCGAAGAATAGTTCGAACTGCCCAGCTGTTCGCTCACCTCTCGTTCTGTATAGGCGACCATTGTGGAAATAGTTCAGTGCCACAGGTTTAGTGAACAGTCTTCCAGGGACGAATTCGGCATCTATAAACGTGAAATTTATAGGACCGTGTTTCGTAACGAATTCAGTATCTGCCATTGCAATAGTTGAGGGATAATAATAATAAACAGGTTTAAGGCGGATGAGAAATGCCAAGCGCGGAGATTAGTATCGAAGAGTTAAATAAGCGGGCATAGCAACGGTAAGTCAGTTATGAAGGAGTTATTATCAGATGTGAAGGAGAGCTAAATATTATGCAATAGCATGGCTGGCATGTGCTTAACTCTAGCGGCGGCGAGATCTGCGTCTCGCGACAATCGCAGCAAGTTTGGTGGTCATAGGGTCAAAGAAGCGTTTGGCGACCCATGGGGCGGTCAGCAGGGAGAATGCTATTCGGAGTGGTAGAAAGATTTTGACTATACCGTAGGCCGCTGCAGCTTGCAAGGCCATTCTTGCTGAGGCTTCTGCACTCAATGTGTGAATACCCATGTATTCCACAAACTTATCTACAATCTTTGTGCCTACGAGCACCAACTGGTCGGGTATACCAGGAGGCACGAAGTCGTAGTGTCTGAACGTATAGAAAAGGATTCCTAACGGGATGAAGGCGGTGAGTTCGTGAATGACTAGGAATGATGTCAAAGTGGTTCCAGGAGAGCTCATAAGAGTTTTTACAGACTCGCGAAACATTTTAGGGGTTTTTCTGACAATTGGATGGGAATTGAGAGCCTCAAGTTTCATTTGCTTGCGTTTTTCGATCATCTCTTCTTCTGTCTTGCTAAACGACGGCACAGTCGCACCTGGTTTAGGAGGAGGTATAGATGACATGCATCTTAATGCCGGGACCGGCCTGGAAGGCCTTATAGCCAGACGAGCCAATGGAATGTAGCGTGATACGTACAACATTTGATATGGCGTGGGAAGCAAGCACAATAATGGATTGGGAGTTTAGCCATGAAAGGATCAAGTTAACCCCCTTGCACCCGTCTACCTTTCCCTTCAACGAACTGAAAATGGGCCATTTAGTCACTATCGCTACATGTAATTTGAATCAATGGGCACTGGATTTTGAAGGAAATAGAGACAGGATTATAGAGAGCATAAAAATAGCGAAATTGCGCGGAGCTTCGGTCCGTGTAGGTCCTGAACTTGAAGTGACCGGCTATGGATGTCTAGATCACTTCATTGAGTCAGATACGTACCTCCATTCTTGGGAAATGTACGCACAAATTATCGACAACGAAAACTGTCAAGATATTTTACTGGATATTGGAATGCCCGTTGTGCACAAAAACGTCCGATACAATTGCAGAATTCTGTCTTACGGACGCGAAATCTTGCTCATACGGCCAAAGATATGGCTTGCTAATGACGGCAACTACCGCGAAATGCGGTACTTCACGCCCTGGATGCGGCCAAGACATGTTGAGGAATACGCATTACCTAGAATTGTTGGAAAGCTCACAGGACAGCGTCTCGTACCTTTTGGCGATGCCGTCATTTCCACCCTCGACACCGTCCTTGGCGCAGAGACATGTGAAGAGCTCTTCACTCCGAATAGCCCCCACATAGCTATGGCTCTAGACGGCGTAGAAATATTCACAAACTCTTCAGGAAGCCACCACGAACTCCGCAAGCTCAATACCCGCATGGATCTGATCACAGAGGCAACCAACAAATGCGGAGGTGTGTACCTGTACTCAAATCAACGCGGCTGCGATGGCGATCGTCTTTACTACGACGGCTGCGCTATCATCGTGGTCAATGGTAAAATTGTCGCGCAAGGCTCACAATTCTCCCTCAGAGATGTAGAGGTTGTGACTGCCACCATTGACTTGGAAGAGGTAAGGAGCTTTAGAACAGTCATCTCTCACGGCTTGCAGGCCACTCAGTCCCCGGAATACAAGCGCATCCATGTTCCTATCGCGCTCTCTCCATCGATCGGACTTTCGTCTTTTGATCCTAAAGTAGTGCCTACTCCACCGCAGCCGGTCCACTTTTATACTCCTGAAGAAGAAATCGCTTTCGGCCCCGCTTGCTGGATGTGGGACTATCTGAGACGGTCGCGCGCCGCTGGCTTCTTTCTACCGCTCAGCGGGGGAATAGATTCATGTTCTACTGCTGTTATAGTGTTTTCAATGTGCCGTATTGTTTGCGATGAGATTGCTGAAGGTAATGCTCAAGTCATTGCTGACGTCAGAAGAGTGGCCGCCAAACCTGCAGAGTCCGACTGGCTGCCAGAATCTCCTCAAGAGCTGTGCAATACAATAATGCATACATGTTACATGGGCACAGAAAATTCCTCTACTGAGACAAGGAGTAGGGCTAAGGGATTGGCTGATTGTATAGGAGCTTACCATGTTGACCTTAACATCGATACCATGGTATCTGCAACAAGAGTGCTTTTCGAGACAGTCACGGGGAAAACCCCTCGTTTTAGAATACATGGAGGCACAACAGTTGAAAATCTAGCTCTGCAAAATATCCAGGCACGTTTGCGTATGGTAGTAGCATACTTGTTTGCGCAATTGCTTCCTTGGGTCAGGTCTCGTTCCGGTGGAGGCGGACTGCTTGTTTTGGGCTCAGCGAACGTAGATGAATGTCTTCGTGGGTATTTGACAAAATACGATTGTTCGTCCGCTGACATAAACCCTATAGGGTCCATATCGAAGAAGGATCTGAAGTCTTTTATTGCATATGCACGAGATGAGTTTCCTCTACCTGTGTTGGATTCTTTCATCCACGCTGTCCCTACAGCTGAACTTGAACCAATCACAGAATCTTACGTGCAGTCAGATGAAGCTGATATGGGCATGACATATGATGAACTATCAGTGTTTGGATATTTGCGTAAAGTAGGCAAATGCGGACCATATTCTATGTTTTTGCGACTTTACCGTCTATGGACCCCAAGATTGACACCAGAACAAGTGGCTACTAAAGTCAAGCGGTTCTTTTACTACTATGCTGTTAACAGACACAAGCAAACTGTACTGACGCCAGCGTACCATGCCGAACAGTACTCGCCTGACGACAACAGATTTGACCTACGTCCGTTTATGATAGATCCTATGTTCTCATGGGCCCGAAAGAAAATAGACGCTATCGTGTCTGGAGCAGGCAAAAGTACCGAGGAAATGCGGGCCACAGAAGAAACGATGTAAGCGATTAGATATATCAATGATGTATTATATAGAGTTCCTATAGTTTATACCTATCCCAAAACGAGCAATATGCAGCATCATCATATTCTCAACTTTCCTTTGCTGATTGCATTTCCATTGCGCAGCTTCTCAGAATCACCAAGCAGTCGGGATCTAGGCTCCCATATTCGTATAACGTGGTCGTCTCCAGCAGATGCAAACATTTCAGGATCTTTTGGATTCCAAGCGACACAGTTCACTGTTCCAACATGTCCCGGTAGAGTATCTATCAGAGTACCGTACTCTCGGTTCCAGATGTACACTCTCGAATCTTCAGAACCGCTGGCAACAAAATTCTGAGAAGGCCCGCCAAAACAAGATCTTATTATAAAATGTCCTTGCCGCTGGCCCACATACTTGCGGACTAACTGTATTTTTTCTATGTCCCACAAATGGATTTCATCAGCAGTAACGTTCACCAAAGCATACCTTGAATCAGAAGATGTTGAAACACAAGTGAGGAATTTGCCAATAAATATCTGTGAAGTTTTCTCGCGAGTCTCAAGGTCATATACATGTATCATGTGTCTAGTGCAAATAGATACCATCTTTTTCCCATCAGCTGTTATACTGAGATCGTATATGCGATCGTCGCTCCACGTGTACAGCTTTGTGCCCGATGTATTCCAAAGGATAATTTCAGGGTCAAGAGAGGATGTCACAAATTCCTTCCCATTTGGCAGCCATGCACATGATGATACCTGCACTTGGTGAGCATTGAGTGTACACATGAGTGTATAGTCAGTCATATCCCACAGTTTCACAGTAGTGTCTCTACTGCAAGTTAGCATCATCGAGTCATCGGGGCTCCATCCAATATAAGTTACAGAATCAGAGTGATCATCAAGGACATGCAGTAGCGAAAAGTCATCAAGGTCCCAAATAGCGACTGTACCATCTTTAGAAGCCGAGGCTAGCTTCTTGCCATCATGCGAAAACTGAGCATACCACACCTCGTTAGAATGATAGACTAATTCGTGTGTAGTTACTGTGGGGAAATTGCTCTTTGTGCAGCAATGATCTGTGTATAAAGTCATGTCTTGATTAGAGCAGTGGTACATACACTTCAAAACTTGAGACTCTTGAGCCTGGGTCAGTAGAGTGGCCAGACGATGAGGAGCGATCATTACTGAGGGAGATATTTTCTCCTGAATGGATTCCAGAAGGGCGAGCCTGCTTTTAGGTCTTGAGCTTTCCCAGTTAGCGCGCTCACATAGATCTTCAATAGACGTGCACATTACAAGCGAAGAAAGATGATGGAGTTTGGAGAGATCACTTTGGTAGGTACTCAATTGAGTGCGCAAAACAACCATTGCCTTCTGAACTTCTTTAGCCTGTAAAAGTTCAAGGAATTTTTGACGGTGTACGCTGAACACGAGAGATTCTACGTCGACGCCGGGTTTGAGTTCGAGCATGCGAATTCTTGCTTCCACGTCATCCCAGTCGCCTGAAATGATTGCTTTTCTGAAGTTAGCAACTTCAGGAGTTTCGATGGAGTAACCGGAGGCCTTTTCTAGCGACGTTGCGAGATCAGAATATCCGATGTCTGAAAGAGCTTGTATAATGAGGCGAGTCACTTCTGTGACATTGTGGCCACAATAAGTAGAAGCAGGTCTAGATACGGGCAAGGTGGGTGACATTGGATCAACAGGCATGCGTTCTTCGTTTCGTGCACGTTTCCTAGAACGAGGTTCACTCAATTGACGCTCCGGTTGTTTTGATTTCCTGAAGTTTTGAGAAGCCAGACTTACAGTGTCCTTAAATAAAGGACGGTAAACGGTTGAATATCTGGTTATATCACGTAAGGAAGGGGGCAACGTTCGTTAGATGTTGTAGGAAATTGTGTGATATAGATTGAACCGACCAAATCTCGCCTTTTGATATCTTTGGGAAAGATCAGAGCGGGTAACTCCGCCTACAGTCGCGCGCATTGGATCTCGTTCTTATGACCTTGCACCAGTTGCCGTAACAACACAATTATAACCAATAGGAATTCTCTAACATTCATGCAACCTTACTGTTATGTGGCGGACCCACACAGCTTTCGAAACTTAACAACTTATCGGCCATTTTTGTGTTCGTTAAGTGCAGATTCACCACCGCTTCATAAAGCTCTTCTGTCGAACAATAACTGAAGAATCTCAAAATGGTAAGTAGAATCGCACTCAATTAAGGCTTATTTTTCCCTCAATTACTTTTTATTCTCTCAATTCACCATAACAATGTCGCTAACCCGCGTTCTTTTAGGCCGGCGCTATGGAAAATGCCCGCAAGGAGATGTCGAAGCTCAATGGCGATAAGGAAAGCCACTACGGTTCCGTATTCTCAGTGTCTGGCCCTGTGGTAATTGCCCAAAATATGATTGGTTGCGCCATGTACGAATTGGTCCGTGTAGGCCACGACAATCTCGTGGGCGAAGTCATTCGTATCGAAGGCGATAAGGCCACCATTCAGGTATACGAGGAAACTGCTGGTCTTACTGTCGGAGATCCCGTGCTCCGCACTGGAAAACCCCTCTCGGTAGAACTTGGCCCCGGTCTCATGGAGAATATCTATGACGGTATCCAGCGTCCTCTGAGAGCCATTCAGCAGATTGCCGACTCTATCTACATCCCTAGAGGTATCGACACCCCATCCTTGAGCCGTGAGATCAAATTTGACTTCACACCAGGCTCTCTAAAGGTCGGTGATCATATCTCTGGTGGCGATATTTATGGCTCCGTCTTCGAAAACTCTTTGGTGTCAAAACACAATATCTTGCTGCCTCCCAGAGCTAGGGGTACTATCACTCACATCGCCGAGGCTGGTAGCTACAACGTTGATGACACTGTTCTCGAAGTAGAGTTTAGCGGTAAAACCAGCAAGTACTCTCTCATGCACACATGGCCCGTGCGTGTACCCCGTCCGGTTACTGAAAAACTCTCTGCTCACCATCCTTTACTCACCGGCCAACGTGTTCTAGATGCCCTCTTCCCCTGTGTCCAAGGTGGTACTACCTGTATCCCTGGAGCTTTCGGCTGCGGCAAAACTGTAATCTCTCAGGCTTTGTCTAAGTACTCGAACTCCGATATAATTATCTATGTCGGTTGTTTTGCCGAAGGTACCAAAGTCATCATGGCTGACGGCTCCGACATGCCTATTGAGAATATCCAGATTGGTGATTCAGTCATGGGATCTGATGGCCTTCCTCGCAAAGTTGTTGATCTACCTCGCGGTGTTGACGACATGTATCTGGTTACCGAGAAAGATTCTGCCCAGCCTCAAATCTCCTTTACTTGCAATGCTACCCACGATTTGATTCTCAAGACCCCTCAGTCTGTTTCAATTTCTACGGAGGATGAGCAAACGTCAGTATCGTTCTTGCACCGCGTGAATCGTGAAATAGGATCCATTGAATCTGGAAGCCGCAGAGTCATTGAAGTTGTTGAAAGAACTTCCATTTCGTTTTCTCATACTCAAATTGGTGCAGAAGCCGCACGTGCTAAAGCTGATCAATTGGCCAATTCCGTCGATGATACTGATATACATTGGACAATCGAGGCGCGTGATGTAGCTCTCATGTCTCAGGATGTTCGCAATGCATCTGTACAGTCAATCAGCCCCATTTTACATGAGAACGCGCGCCTTGCTAGTTATTTGAGCTCTAATGGCTTGAATGCTCAATTAGCTCCACAAATTGCTTATCTTCTCGGAACTATCATTGGATCTTCCTTGCAAACACCTGTTATTTGCACAAAAGATTCTGAACTCGTAGACCAGATTGAGCAATTTGCTGAAAATGCTGGTCTTTATTTGAGAAAGTCTGTACAGCAATCTGCAACTATTTTAAACTTTGAATCTGACTCTATTCCTCTGCAAGGCATGGTTTTCGATGTCAAATTCTCCAACTCGTCGATGTCTTTCAATGAAGGAGTTTTCCACTCCAAGACCAATTCTCAAATTGACTTGGCCAAGATCGCTCGCGAATTAGGTGTTAATTCTAAAACAATCCCTACTACTTTCACTCGTGAGTCCATGAAAGTCAGAGAGAGCTTGGCCGCTGGCATTGTTGATGCTGCGGGTACTGTCGACTTCACTGAATCTGAGATTGTCGCTAAAGTTAGCTTGGTCTCTGAAGCTGTTACCGGATTTGTTAATTTAGCGCGCTCACTTGGCATTCGTGCCTCAGTTCCTCAAGAGAATATGGTAATCATCTCTGGAAAGGAAGCTCTTCAATCAGTTCTAAGCAATTGCGCTATATCTCACAATAAAACCGATGCTCCTGGATCCTTTACACGCCAGGCTCAGGATTTGATTTTTGATATCCGTCCCCTTGAACCAGCTAAGTACTTTGGCATTTCTCTGGAAAAGACTTCTGATCATCAGTTTATGCTTTCCAACATGGCTCTGGTACATAACTGTGGTGAACGTGGCAACGAGATGGCTGAAGTTCTGATGGATTTCCCAGAACTTTCTATTGACATTGATGGCCGCAAGGAGCCCATCATGAAACGTACTGCTTTAGTGGCCAATACCTCTAATATGCCTGTTGCTGCTCGTGAGGCTTCTATCTATACTGGTATTACACTTTCTGAGTACTTCCGTGATCAAGGCAAGGATGTTGCTATGATGGCTGATTCATCATCACGCTGGGCTGAGGCTTTGCGTGAAATTTCCGGCCGTTTAGGTGAAATGCCTGCTGATCAGGGTTATCCTGCTTATCTTGGAGCTAAGCTAGCATCCTTCTACGAAAGAGCTGGCGCTGCTGTCTGTCTTGGTAATCCATCCCGCAATGGTTCAGTAACTGTGGTAGGAGCCGTATCACCACCAGGTGGTGATTTCTCTGACCCTGTTACCTCAGCAACTCTTGGTATTACTCAAGTGTTCTGGGGTCTTGACAAGAAGCTAGCACAACGCAAGCACTTTCCCTCAGTCAACACTTCGTTGTCTTATTCGAAATACATGAATTCTCTTTCCAAGTTCTACGAGGACAACTATCCAGAGTTCCCTGACCTCCGTGACAAAGTGAAGGAGATTATTTCCAATGCCGAGGAACTTGAGCAAGTCGTGCAACTTGTTGGTAAGAGTGCACTTTCAGATGGCGATAAAATCACATTAGACGTCAGCTCTCTGATTCAGGAGGATTTCTTGCAGCAAAATGGTTATTCCACTTATGATGCTTTCTGCCCTATTTGGAAGACCAATGCTATGATGAAGAACTTGATCACATACTACGATGAGGCTCAAAAGGCCGTTGCTGCTGGATCTGCATGGAACAAATTATCTGAAGCTACAGCTGATATCAAGCACGCGTTATCTTCGCAGAAATTCTTCGAGCCGAGTTTGGGTGAAGAGGCTCTGAAGAAGGAGTTTGGTGCGTTGAACCAACGTATTGCCGATAGCTTTGCTGCAGCAGCTGAATAAAGGGATAATATTCCCATTATTGAATCGATATTTTTTACATTTCATTCGTGCTCTAGTATCCTGTAAGGATTTATAAATCATAGAATCATAGAATTCCTTGTTTTTTGAGGTCTTCGTAAATCTTAGCGCTCATTACATTACCATTTTCGTCTTCCATTTCCACGGCGTTTTCTTCTTTAGACCTCTCCTTCCTTTGATTAGTTTTGATGATATTCCATAGATCCAAAGCTTCCTGAATAGATGTAATTTCTTTCATGGCTTCAGGAGATTGAATTCCTAAGACATTTAGTCCATTTAAGTGCCTCTGTTCCGTAAAGTGCTGTTCAAGGGCTTTACGGCCTCTGTACAGGTAATTCCCGCAAATTTCGCATGTGAATTCCATATTAAGTCCCTGCAACTTATACAACCATAACGGAATAGGTTTTCCATCCCATCCTAAAGGAACTTTCAAAGGATTATGAGACTTTGCGAGGTCATCCGAATCAGAGTCAGAATCGACTTCAAGCTTTGATTCGAACATGCTAGGGTCTTCATACTCAGTTCGAAGCGCTTGTTGTTCGAGCTGCCGTTCGCGAGTTGTCATTGCTTGTTTCCGTTCGTTATTCTCCACGGTAGCTTTTATTACTGGCCTGAGATATTCAGCCAGCTTCAAAATGCAGTACAGTGTTCGTCGTTTTTCGTATTCAGCTGTTTCAAGTTTGATATCAGATTTATGCAAGTCCGTAGAGGCGGCTTGCGCATTCCGCAGATGCTTTTTACCTCGCAAATGGCTGTCGTACGTAGTAGTCTTAAAATGCTTCTGGCAAGCATCGCAGAACGTGATCCCTGATCCAGTTGCAGGAGCAACCCCATCAACTTTGCCTTTATTTTTCACCCATTGATTCTGAAAATCAGTTTCGGTTTGGGTAAGGAACTTGTCTAGATCATAGAGCGGCTCCGATCGTCGAATGAAGTCGACCAGGTAAGACCGCAAATCCATGAGAAATGTAAAGTATGACTGTCCAGAATCAGGAAGATCACGCACAAGCGTATCAAAAGAGTTGACAAAACTGTTGTAACTAACAGTAGACGCACCGTTTAGGGATGTATAGGTTTCGAAAAGGAGATTTAAATCCAGACATTTTCCAAAGACTTCTTCGTCTGTGAATGGTATTAAGGCTGGGTCGTTCTCTGTTTGCCACGGCAGTTTGGAGTATGTATTATCAGATATGCTTCGGTCTGGGTAAGTCACGTAGCTAAGTTTTAGCCGTTTGTACTCGCGATCAAAGTCAGCTATAGTCTTTATATCTTCCTCTATGGGATTGTTGGTGATGAATTCTGCTTGGAGAAAGGCGTCGTCCAAGAACCGCTTTATCTGGTGTTCAACACATTTTTGCGCGTATCTTCCTCTAGGAGGTTTTCTTATCCGGTCGGCAATAGCTTGTTCAAGACGCTCTATATCTTCATAAGCGTTCCGTAGAGTCTCCATCCTAATGGTCGAAGGTGAGGTAGAAGAAGTCCTCGTTCGTGCAGATTAACCTTTTGGTTCTAGGAAAGCTAATTAGTCTCGGAAGGAGGTGACGGGGTTGCAGTAAATGCGTTAGTTTCAGGGATAAGAGTTCCAGCAATAATCAGAAGAGGTTTTAGACCTTTTGAACCTTTAAGTAAAAAGTTTGCAGAGTGCCTTAAATCCTGAAATTGTTTGTCTAGGGTCACCAGAACCACTACTGCATGATCGGCCATGATTAGCAAGATCCATGAGAAAACCGATCGAAAAGATTAACGGTGATTATATTGTATAGCATGAACTACAAAAAACAAAAACAAAACTGCAAACAACTGCCCCCGAGTGTATTTAAGACTAAATACATGACTAGTTTCTTTGCACTGATCTCCATAAAGCGTGGCAATCATATACCTAAGCGAACCGCTACCTAAAGACAAGAAATTCAAGTACAAGCATCTGTACTTAAGGCAGACTGTCAATATACCAAGGAATAACTATTATAATTAGATAGAAGCTTATATATTATACGATTGCTATTCGATATGTAGAATTGATGAATCTATTTTTACATGCGACATATGACGCTGTTAACACCCGTTACAGCGCTTAGAATTTCTTTTTAAGGAAATATTTCAGAACCTACACGTTGTTTCTTGAATAATACTTATCTTAATATCAAATTGTATTCTGATAGAGATATAAATCAAAACATATGTTTATATACGGATTAAGTGTCGCTTAATTGTAGTTGACCAATAAAACCTGCTCGCTTACCAAATATGAAAACCGTTCAGAATGAGCCAATATATTGCTGCAGAGCAGAATTAAGGTTTAATTAGTTTGGACTAATCACAGGGCAACCAAATCAGGTTAGGGCTGTACAAATTTTTTGTCAGGATCCAGGGTTGTAATAAGACTGACTAATCACAAGCATTTATGTTGTGTATTAGGGTATGTCAAGTGAAAAGTTAGCCAATAGGTGTCGCTATTTGATGGACCGTATCTGGCATTATTCAGTCTCTGCGGATCAGTTTTACTTCATAAGAAGCGGATCGCAGTATACAGTGTCGACTTATAAACTATCCGGTCATCCAGTCCATATAATTGACTCTATTCACAGTTACGTAAAATACGTATTCAAATTGAAGAGGTAAGATGGCTCGATTGAGGATAACGAGTATCCTGGGTTAGCATAAACATCTGTGTCGTACAACGCACGGTGCTGGTGAGAAATAAGGTTTGTAAAATTTCAACTGCATTTTTCCCGTTTAGGACAGTTGACATATATCGTGGTCAAACCTATACATTGAAATCGCGCGTCTGTTATGATGTTCACAGAGAGTAAAGGCCAGGGTATGCCTAAATATAAGCGTTTAAACACTCAAAGTAGTATGAAGAGCGTCAGCAGTAAACTTGCGAGCGTGAAACTAGCGCCGAAGGTGGATTGGAGTAAGGTGGAAGCGTGTGAGGATACAGTCAAACAGAGCAAACCAAAGAGAGACGTCGTAAAGCGTTATCGACATATCGCCAAATTAAGCAGCAGCGCTTTCAACACAATGACTCCAGTTAAACAACACAAAAGGGTGAAATCCGAAGAACTGATACGCGAGAAGTATCAGAAGGATACCTTGTCAAAACGCAAGTCGTTGCCTGAACTCAGACCCGCACCTTTACAATCAACACCAGTTAGCAATCAGGTTAAAGACATCCCTGAGAATATTCTCGAAATAGCACAGTCTGTGAATTTTGAAAACGAATCTGCTGATTCTAATATTGGAAGACAGTTCACGGCCGAAGAGGATTTCTTCATATTAGAATGTAAAAAATATGGCATTTCGTACCGACAGATGTCTGAGCTTCTAAACAACTCGCGATCTCCATACTCATTTCAGCAGCGATATTTGCGGTACCTGAAGCAATCGGAGTCGGTGTGGGATACAATACAAATCTACAGCGATAAAGGCTTGCTGTAAGCGGTTCACCATGCGGCTGGCTTTTCCTTTTTATGTTCACACGCTGTAATTATCACAGCATCAGTTGTTAAATCTCATTAGAATCTTGCATTCTATCAAAAGATCCCAATTCCGGTATTTTGCATCTGCTTACTGATGGTGTCGGATAAAGAGCAGCAGCTTTACCCCGACCTCCCAACTTCGCTACCATAGAAGTTTACCTTTACCCAATCACTACTTTCGATCCATTTTCAATAATCTTAGAAGAATTACTGCGTCAACAGTATTTCTATTCGAACTAATTTGAAGAATTTGCGATATGGATTTGAAATTACCGCCTGCACCCCCACCTCCACCGCCGCCGGCAGCACCAGCAGCGCTGTCGTCGAATGGTTCTACGAATGGTGCAAATGGCAATACTAAAACCCATCAACTATTAGTTAAAAAGAGGAAATGGCTGCAAATACAGAAACAGAAACATATAGGGACTAAAAGAAAACGAAAAGTTACTTATGTACACAGCAATAGACCTGAAATGCCTGCCGAGCATCTGCGAAAGATAATAGCAGATCACGGCGACATGTCTTCCAACAGGTTCTCATCGGAAAAGCGCGTATACCTGGGTGCTCTCAAGTACATGCCCCATGCCGTATTCAAACTACTCGAGAACATGCCACAGCCATGGGAAGAAGCAAAAGAGGTTAAGGCATTGTACCACGTTTCCGGCGCTATCACTTTTGTCAATGAGACTCCTAGAGTAATACCGCCTGTATACACAGCACAATGGGCTGCTACGTGGCTGATGATGCGCCGCGAAAAGAGAGACAGAAAACATTTTAGACGCATGCGCTTTCCTCCATTTGATGATGAAGAACCACCTATATCTTGGTCCGAGAATATCGAGCACTTGGATCTCCCCGAACCTATTCAACTCGATCTTGATGAAGATGAGGACGAAGACGTTATAGATTGGTTTTATGACTCTAGACCTCTTGCAGAAGACTCTAAATACACAAACGGCCCTTCATACCGTAAATGGAACCTAACTGTGCCACAATTGGCTACTCTACATAGACTATCAACTCCTCTTTTACCTGACATCAAAGATCCGAATTATCGGCTTCTGTTTGATGAAAATGCCCTCTTTACAGCCAAAGCGCTTAATGTTGCAATACCCGGTGGCCCTAAGTTTGAGCCTTTGTATAAAGACACACATTCTATGGATGAAGACTATGGAGAGTTTAACAGCATTGACAGAATCATCTTCCGTCAGCAAATACGAACAGAATACCGTGTATTCTATCCTCACCTCTACAATTCTTTACCTAGATCGGTAAAACTTGTCTGGCACTCATACCCATTATCTGTCACAATTAATCAGCCTGACCCTGAACTTCCTGCATTCATTTATGACTCTGCTCTAAATGTAATTAACTTCGATGAGCTGACAATCAACTCTAGTCGCTCAGATATTCTAGAATTGGATGAACCTAAGGTAAATATAAAACCATTCTTGTCTGATTACGATTACACTGATGATTATGTGTCTTCTGCTATTGACTTGTTTAATTCGAATTATCCTTTCAATTCGCGGTCCGGTAAAACAACAAGGGCCGAAGACGTGCCACTTATCAAGAATTGGTACCTCAATCATCCACCGCCTGGATATCCTGTCAAAGTACGCGTCTCTTATCAGAAGCTTCTCAAAACTCACGTTCTAAATTCTTTACACAACCAACCTCCTGTTAACCAGCGCAAACAAAATTTACTAAAAAATCTACGTGGAACTAAGTTCTTTCAGCAGACTACAATTGATTGGGTAGAAGCTGGACTCCAGCTTTGCAGACAAGGCCATAATATGTTGAACCTCCTCATACATCGGAAAGGGTTGACATATCTACATCTAGATTACAATTTTAACCTGAAACCCACTAAAACGTTGACTACAAAGGAACGCAAGCGGTCCCGATTTGGTCATGCGTTCCATCTCATGAGAGAACTACTACGGCTAATGAAGCTTATTGTCGACTGTCATGTTCAGTACCGGTTAGGAAATATTGATGCATACCAGCTGGCCGATGGATTGCATTATATTTTCAACCACGTTGGTCAGTTAACAGGTATATACCGATACAAGTACCGAATTATGCACCAAATCCGCGCCTGCAAAGATCTCAAACACGTTATATATTATAGGTTCAATGCTAATATTGGAAAAGGACCTGGTGCAGGGTTCTGGCAACCTTCCTGGAAAATATGGCTCTCATTATTGCGTGGCACGATCCCGCTTTTGGAACAATGGCTAGGTAATCTGTTAGCTCGACAATTTGAAGGACGCAATTCTAAAGGAGTGGCAAAGACTATCACCAAGCAACGTGTGGAAAGTTACTACGACCTTGAACTTCGTGCTTCAGTAATGAACGACATTCTTGATATGATTCCTGAAGGAATAAGACAGAACAAAGCCAAAACAATTCTTCAACACCTGTCGGAAGCCTGGAGATGCTGGAAGGCAAATATACCATGGAAAGTGCCTGGTTTGCCTCCGCCAATCGAGAGTATGATTCTTCGCTATGTGAAAGCTAAAGCAGATACCTGGATTTCTGCCGCTCATTTTAATCGAGATCGGATAAAACGGGGTGCAACTATTGACCGTACAGCTGCAAAGAAGAATCTAGGCCGACTTACGCGACTCTGGATGAAGGAAGAACATGAAAGACAAAGCAATTATCTGAAGGATGGTCCATATGTGTCCCCAGATGAAGGAGTTGCTATTTACACCGCAATGGTACATTGGCTCGAGTCTCGGAGATTCTCGCCTATTCCATTTCCTCCTCCTAGTTACAAACATGATACAAAACTATTAGTTCTTGCCTTGGAAAGTCTGCGAGAAGTGATAAATGTCGACGGTCTTTTGAACCAAGCAGATCGCGAAGAACTCGCTCTTATTGAGCAAGGTTACGATAACCCTCATGAAACGCTGAATAGGATCAAAAAGCTCATACTTACTCAACGTGCCTTCAAAGAAGTTACAATTGAAATGGCAGATCATTATAGTTATATTTCTCCTGCCTACATAATCGATCCTCTTGAGAAGTTAACAGACGCATACATCGACCAGTATCTTTGGTACGAAGCGGATAAGCGAAATCTTTTCCCAAACTGGGTAAAGCCTTCCGATTCAGAAATTGCTCCTCTATTCGTATACAAATTTTGTTCTGCTATTAATAATCTTGAAGATGTTTGGGATACATCTAATGGACAGCGGAATGTCTTTTTGCAGACCGAGTTGCAGAAAATGGCAGAGAAGATTGATTTAACATTGCTTAATCGTCTACTACGCTTGATTATAGATCCTAATATAGCAGACTATATTACAGCAAAGACCAATGTTAGTCTGACATACAAGGATATGAGTCATGTTAACTCTTATGGATTCATCAAAGGTGTGAGGTTTGCTCCATTTGTTATACAGTATTATGGTCTAATGGTGGATATTCTTTTGTTAGGTTTGAACCGTGCTAGTGAATTAGCAGGCCCGCCCGAATCTCCTAATCAATTTGGCAAATTTCAGAATCGAGAGATAGAAAAGAGCCACCCTATTAGGTTGTATGCCCGATATGCTGACAAAGTATATATATTTTTCCGATTTGACGAAGAAGATTCTGAAGACCTTGTACAACGATTTCTACAAGAGAACCCCGATTCATCATTTGAGTCAGTTGCTACTTACAACAATAAGCGCTGCTGGCCAAGAGATTTGCGCATGAAATCGACCAGAACAGATGTGAATTTAGGAAGGGCAGTGTTCTGGCAGATGAAAGATAGACTTCCAAGATCTATTAGCAGTATGGAATGGGACCGCTCATTTGCTTCTGTTTATTCAATTGATAATCCTAATTTGCTGTTCAGCATTTGTGGGTTTGAAGTGCGTATATTGCCTAGATCTCGAGTAACTGGATCAATGCATGTGAAGGACAGTGCTTGGGGTCTGGTGAACGATTCTTCACTTGACAGAACTGCTTATGCATTTTTAAGAGTTTCTGATGAAGAGATTGAAAACTTTAATAATAGAATACGCACAATTCTTATGTCTTCTGGGTCTACCACATTTGCCAAAGTGGCTAATCGTTGGAATACAGCTCTTGTTGCTCTATTTACTTATTTTAGAGAGGCTATTATTTCAACAGAATCATTGCTGGATGTACTGGTGAAATGTGAAACTAAAATACAGACTCGGGTGAAGATTGGTCTAAACTCGAAAATGCCTTCACGATTCCCTCCAGCTGTCTTTTATACCCCTAAAGAACTTGGAGGACTAGGCATGTTGTCGGCAAGTCATATACTTATTCCAATATCAGACTTGCGCTGGTCGAAGCAGACTGACACAGGAATCACTCATTTCAGAAGCGGAATGTCACACGAAGAAAATAATGTGATTCCTAATTTGTTTAGGTATATAACTCCGTGGGATGCCGAGTTTGGTGAATCCAAGCGTATATGGGCAGATTATGCTATGAAGCGAAGAGAAGCCATGGAAGAAAACAGGAGACTTACAATGGATGATCTCTCAGATTCCTGGGACCGTGGTGTTCCTCGTATCAATACTTTATTCCAAAAGGACAGACAAACGCTTGCATACGACAAAGGCCATCGTTTGCGCTTGGAGTTCAGGAAATATACTTCAACGAGGTCGATCCCTTTTTGGTGGACGTCGAACAGGCATGATGGAAAGCTTTGGAACTTGAATGCTTATCGTACAGATGTGATACAAGCTCTTGGTGGCATTGAAACTATTTTAGAGCATACACTCTTCAGAGCTACTGGATTCCCGAATTGGGAAGGCTTGTTCTGGGAGAAGGCATCTGGATATGAGGAGTCTATGAAATTCAAGAAGCTGACGAATGCTCAAAGGAGTGGTTTAAACCAAATCCCGAATCGTCGGTTTACCTTATGGTGGTCTCCAACTATAAACAGGGCCAACGTTTATGTCGGATTCCTGGTTCAACTGGATTTAACCGGCATTTTTCTCCACGGCAAGATCCCAACCCTAAAAATTTCACTTATTCAAATATTTCGAGCGCATTTATGGCAAAAGATTCACGAAAGCGTTGTATTCGATATATGTCAGGTCTTAGATCAGGAATTGGAGGCCCTTCAGATCGAAAGTGTTCAAAAGGAAACTATTCATCCAAGAAAATCTTACAAAATGAACTCTTCTTGTGCTGATATAACTCTTAGTGCTGCATACAACTGGAATATGTCAAAGCCTTCGCTGCTCACTGATAGCAACGATAATATGTCTTTCACTTCTGGCACAAAGTATTGGATAGACGTGCAATTGCGGTATGGAGATTTTGACAGTCATGATATATCGCGCTATACCCGCGCAAAATTCTTGGATTATACATCAGATAGCATGAGTATATATCCTTCGCCGACAGGTTTAATGGTCGGCATTGATCTCGCTTATAACATATACGACACTTATGGCAATTGGTTTCCAGGAATGAAACCATTGATGCAACAAGCCATGTCTAAGATCATGAGGTCCAATCCAGCCTTATATGTTCTGCGAGAGAGAATCCGTAAAGGACTGCAGTTATATTCTGCGGAACCACAAGAGTCTGCGCTTACATCACAGAACTACGCAGAACTTTTCTCCAACAAAGTTCAACTTTTCATTGATGATAGCAATGTCTATAGGGTGATTGCGCACAAAACAATTGAAGGCAACATCACTACTAAGCCGATCAATGGATGTGTATTTATGCTTAATCCCAAGACAGGTCAACTGTTTTTGAAAATTATGCATACCTCTGTATGGTCAGGACAAAAACGATTAGGGCAGCTGGCGAAATGGAAAACAGCCGAAGAAGTGGCTACACTCATTAGGTCGCTACCTTCCGAAGAACAACCTAATCAAGTTATCGCAACAAGGAATAGTATGATTGATCCTCTTGAGGTACATTTGCTTGATTTCCCTAACATATCAATTCGCTCTTCTCAATTGCAGCTTCCGTTTCAGTATATAATGAAAGTGGAGAAGTTGGCTGACTTAGTTCTACAAGCTACAGAGTCAAAAATGGTGCTATTCCGGCTTTACGATGACTGGCTTGAGACTATTTCACCTTACACTGCTTTTTCGCGTCTGATTTTGATTCTGAGAGCTCTTCAAGTGAATTCAGAGAAGGCAAAGGTTATTCTTCGCCCCGACCTTACCGTTATCACCAAGGAAAATCATATTTGGCCTTCGTTTACTGACGAACAATGGATTGACGTGGAAGTTCAGCTAAGGGATGTAATTTTAACAGATTACGGTATGAGGAACAATATCAATATTGCCTCGCTAACACAACAGGAGATCCGTGACTTGATACTTGGACAAGAGATTAGAGTCTCAGACATCAAGGAGGCGGAAATTGCACAGATAGATGCTCAGCCAAATGAACAGAGTCAGGTAACAGCTGTTAAAACTGTCACACGTAATGTTCATGGAGAGGAGATTGAAGTTGTTACTACCAGCAGTTTTGGTCAACAAGCATTCAGTTCCAAGTCGGACTGGAGAAGCAAAGCTCTCGCAGCTACACGACTATTTATGCGCGCTAAAGATGTATATGTCGCATCTGAAGATATTTCTGAAGCTTCCGAGGAGAAGTTTGCATATGTAATGCCGAAGAATCTGCTCGAAAGATTCATCAGAATTGCAGACACACAGGTACAAATTGCAGGTTTCTTATACGGTCGATCTCCTCCCGATAACGATCAGGTTAAAGAGATCCACTGTATTGCTATGGTGCCGCAAGTTGGTAACCAGCGTTCTGTACGATTACCGAATAGTCTACCTGACGGTCAAAGCGATTTCCTCGATACGCTTGAGTTGCTTGGTTGGATACACACTCAGAGTCAAGATACCGGTATACTTTCTGCAATGGATATCACAGAGTATGCAAGCATGTCAAAGACATATGGAGATATCTGGGGACATAATAAAGTCACTATCACTGCATCCTTTGTCCGTGGAGCTGTAAGTCTTGCTGCATACGGTATCTCTGAAGAAGGGATACAATGGGGTCTCGAGAATAAGGATACCAGCTCTATAGAACCTGAAGGTTACAGAGAAGACTTCGCTAGACACGAATACATGTTTCTTACCGACAGATTTATGGGATACTTTTTAGTTCCTGAGACAGATACGTGGAATTGTTTATTTACTGGCGCTAACTGGGATCCGTCAGCTCTTTACGAGATGAAGGTGGACGTGCCGTTAACGTTTTACGATGCTCAGCATCGTCCTCTACACTTTTCGTCATTTTCGGAGATGAATGATATTGAATTGGAGCCAACTCATGACGATGTATTTCTATAATTATGAATGAACGAGCTCACATATATAAGATGTACGCAACCGTAGACGCACCACAATATTACGAATAGAAAAGTAGACAAAAGAAATCGGTTACCATGACAACATCATCTTTTGGTCCTTATTATGGTGAACAAGTTTCGGCGTGACTTTTTCCTACCTACACCACAATTCGTAGAGGTAAGTTATTTCGGCGCAACGGCAAGTGTTAGAAGGATAAATTGGTCTTAAATGAAGAGATTTTGTGTAAAATAATGAAGGCATTTAGCTGCTGCAATACTGAATTGCGCGGGCGTTGCATTGTAACGGGAGGGAAGCTCACTTCCGAAGTAAGGAGAGACATTTTGCACTTATCCTGATTGGCTCTTGTCTACTATTGAAACCAACCAGCTTGTAATGATAGTTCGCGCGGTTCTATATAGAAATAAAGGAGAATTACTAACACTGATAGAATAGCCATTGTCCGAGTTTTATTTCTACTTATTTTTTTTGTGCGAGAATTAAGATTCGACTTGTATTTGAAAGATGCTTGCCTCAAGAATTATTCGACCGTCGGCATTAAGAGTTGCTACCAGATCATTTAGTGCTTCTGTTTTAAGAGCTGAAGCTGCTAAGAAGTCCTCTACACCTGCGAAGATCTCTATGAGCATTGCTGATGTTGACGGACCTGAGTCCCTTTTCGGACCCGGAGGAAAGGACGGACAAATTGCTACTGACTTCGAGCAAGCTACCGGTATGGAACGTCTAGAACTTCTCGGCAAACTTGAAGGTATTGATCTGTTTGACCAACGCCCTCTTGATGCTTCTCGCAAAGGTACTTTGGCTGACCCAATTGTTGTGGATTCTTTCGATCCTGTACGATATGTTGGCTGCACCGGAAGCCCCGCTGGATCTCATGAAACCATCTGGACTGCTTTAGAACGGGAGCGCGTTGCTCGTTGCTGGGAATGTGGTTCAGTCTACAAAATGAGATTTATTGGTTTAGAAGATGATGGCCATGAACATCATTAAATAAGCAAATGGGTCAAAAGCAATTAGGGCTGAACATTTTAGAATAGTTGTTGTGTGTCAAGAAGTTTATAATGCCATATAGCTATAGCTGCCTTTGTCGCTCGCTCTATGCTTTTCTGTTTCATACTTATAACTAAATTCAATAACATATTACCACATAAGAGTACTCAAAATTAGTCATATATTTGCCTATAGTTCCAGCTAATCGGCTATTTCATTAGCTAAATCTAAGATCAGGTTATCTATTCGTGATTTTAGCGAATTCTGTCTTTTTATAGCTTCATTTTGTTCCTGCGAAGCAGCTCTAATCTCTTCATTCAGTTGTTTTATGCGTTCGATTTGTTCAGTTTCAGAAACTCCAAGGCCCGGAAGCCTTTGAATTAGCAGGTCAATCTGTTTAAATTTAACCACTAAATCTACAGCCAGTTCTTTCTGCACCGATTCTATATCGATGCTTCCGTTCTCAGAGTTCATCGGCACTTGCCCTTCAATCGGCTCATTTCCGTGATGCGCATCTATAAAACCGATCGCAGAGTAAAATTGGGTAGCCAGCTGATCCAATGCGTCTTGGAGCTGCGTTAGCCGATCCATTTAGCCAGTCGCTTTCCATGAAAGAAGCTCCTCCACGAGGGAACTGTATGTAGTCCAACCCTCAACCCTCCAAATATCATGTACGGGCATTTACGATCCCGCACATTAATGATTACAAAATGGCTTCAGGGGCGCGAGCTGCGCATCATAAATTTATGGCCTTGAACAAAGTCAAAGACTAATTACCAGACGTTATATAATGCTGCTTAGAGACTTTTTGTTGTGCGCTCAATAGACCCTGCTTTTCGCACTTGCTGTAATATTGATGCTTTACCATATTGGGAACCTCTTTAGTGTGTGATAGAAACGCCAAGAATAGCAACCACCCTTGACCTCTACTCCTTTTTCTTTCGCTTTTATTTATTTGATATTCGCTTTCAACTATCGCGCAAAAGAACATAGCACATACCTATTTGTTCTTCTTGTCCAAATATCGTCTCTCGTTTCGACTCCGGGCTAGGGCGATCTCTCCTCTTTTTGTATTCTCCTAAAACATGTATATCTCTTTACTCTTGGCTCTCGCAGGGGCAGTGTCCGCTGTTTCTTGCGACGCTAACAATAAGTGTCCCGAAGATAAACCGTGCTGTTCGCAGTATGGTGAATGCGGTGTAGGTGCCTACTGCCTAGCTGGCTGCGATCCTATATCCTCCTTCGACCTGCAAGCATGCGTTCCGCAACCCGTCTGCAAGAATGTGAAAACTACTTTCAACAACCTCGATCTTCTCGCCTCTGCATCAACCTACCTCGGAAACGCTTCACAATACGACTGGATATACGACGGAACACCTTTGGTGTACGGCGATGACATGCTCCTTGCTATGCCGAACAACTCAGTAGGCACTGTCATTTCCTCTACCCACTTCATGTGGTATGGAAATGCGAAAGCAACACTGAAAACTTCTCGCGATCAGGGTGTGGTCACTGCATTTATTTTGTTCTCTGGTGTAAAAGATGAGATCGATTATGAATTTGTTGGTGCTGACCTCGAAACAGCACAGACTAACTACTACTTCCAGGGTATCCTTAATTGGACCAACTCAATGAATATCTCCACTACCGATACTTTCTCCAACTTCCATACTTACGAGTTTGATTGGACGGAAGACCGTATAGAATGGCGCCTTGACGGAAAAACTTACAGAACCCTGAACAAGGCTGATACGTATAACTCCACGGATGGTACTTATATGTACCCTCAGACCCCAGCCAGAATTCAGCTGTCAATCTGGCCTGGTGGATTGAGCACAAACGCCCCAGGCACAATAGAATGGGCCGGCGGCGAAATCAACTGGAACAGTCAGGATATGCAAGAGTACGGCTATTATTATGCTACATTATCGGATGTTGAAATTACTTGCTATGATGCACCAAGCGGAACCAAATCAAATGGATCTACGTCTTACATCTATCTGTCAGACAGTGGACTCCAAGAAGATGTCATGATCACTGATCTGGGTACTATCCTTGGATCATGGGATGCTACTGGTGATGATATGAAAGAAGATCTTCTTTCGCAAAGCATCGCTCAAACTGCTGGCGAAGTCCCCACCGGTTTGAACGGCGGTAACATTGCCACTGCCGGCACCCATAGCAGTTTAACCACTCCCTCAAGTTCTGTTACAGGATTTGTACAAGACACCGATAGCAATTCGAGCAATTCAGAATCTAGCGCGTTTGCCGCCAAAAACACTCTTCCATCACACGCACTAATTGCTGCCATTCTAGTGCCTCTGGTGGCCTTCGTCGTATAACGAGGATGACCTGTACTTCTTTTTGCGATAGCCAATGGTTATGCGATCTATACCCTGAAATTCCATATTCATTCTCGGTTTCGATTTGCAATTCATTTAATTATATATCACGAGACGCATTAGTTTATTTATTTCATGTTTCTAGAGTATCCGGCAGAAACAACAATGCACTAACTGTTCCCGGTCTTTCTGTACCTAATAGCTCGTAATTGTCAATTGCCACTAGTGTAGAAGACACTTCAGTTTGCACGCCTAGACTAGAAAAGAAGTCTCTAGTTTTAGGCCCAATAAACCGCGATCTATTGCCTAAACCAATACATAAGATTTCTGGCTTAGGCTCGACTATTTGGAAGATCTTCAACGATGAAGGCGGGAATTCAATTATTCCCGTTTCAAGTCCTTTCAAGTTAGACTTGCCATTATTATTTAGTTTCCAGCCAAAAGCCTGTTCACCACCGAAGATCAAGCAAGCTATGTCCATGTCTTTCGTGATCTTCTCGCCGGTAGAGAGCTGAATCGCGTCGTTAGAGAATCCAGCTATTTGCACTTTTGGCCGAGGCAAATCAGACATCACATCGAAATCACTTAGACCATTTTCTCGTTGTTTCGTTACTTTGTCAATGTCCGCCTGTTCGATTGACCTATCCTTAAAGACCAACAGCGAGCTGTGAATAAATCGAGGCCGCAAATAAATCCTTGGTCGCATAGCTTCCCGCCTGATACTGGTTCTAATCATGGTTTTCAAGATTGCCAGTAAAAACGATAGAAGGTCGTTAGATATAGACGTGAAAATGCAAAAAGATACTAATAGGATTAAGGAAACGGCGTAATTATATATACAACTAGTCAGAGTCAAAAAAAGACGTTGCCGTTGCCCAGAATCGAACTGAGGTCTCTTCGGCCACAACGAAGTGTACTGACCACTATACTACAACGGCTCGAATTAAAAAAGGTAAGTGCAAGTGTCTGACTCGCAACTAACCATGGAGCGTTATTAATAGATACCTGTTACACATAATGTCATACTTTTTACGCATAATAGGCATTTATAATAACTACCTTTCATGAACAATTATTAAGAGAAATGATCAACAACTGATTTAAAGCCGTAACACAAAGCTGCCTGCATTTTTGCATCGCTTGCTATAATTGTGATAGCAACTATTTCTGATGCGCTGAATTGTTCAATAAGAGAAATAGGTTTCTTTGAAGTAAAAGAATTAATGCTTTTCAAGAAGGAACGTAAATCATCATCAAGTTTAGCTTGACAAATGTGATATGAATAGTCATCATTTAACACTCCAAATCTTCTTTGACAATAAGACCAAATAGCATCAGTAAACTCTCTATTGAGTCTTTTAGTGTCTGTTCTGACACCCATATTTGGCAAACTTTGGACACCTGTGGGGGTGCGAGAATAGAGGTCATCATGATCGAACTTATCGCCAAAAACCGGATCATCAACTAATTCCGGTGACTGAATAGATCCTGATCCTTGCAAGAAATCTTCATCTACCAACTTAGATTCAGACAACAACGGGGTTTCAGATGGCGAGGTTCTGCCAATTCTCAAAGCTTCGGTCATTCTATGATCAAGAGCTCGCCCAATAGATTCAATATAACTGGACACCAGACTTTCACCATCTCTTTCCCAGTTATAATCCGTTGAACGCAAAAGTTCCGGAGCTTCAGGATCCTTGTCGTAAGATATGTATGGCAATTGGTCTTCTACATCAATGAACTTTGCGAAAGACGGGTCTGTTGGTTTGCAGGTGATTGTACCATCTTCTGCACTTTTAGAAGCATCAGAGAGTGACAATATGCTAGTGCGTCTCAATTTTGATTCAGAAAACCGAATATTTGATCGACCGAGGCTGCCTGCATTCGTCCAGTCGTCTATTGACCCAGCAGTAGAGACGGAAATATATGACGCCGACAAACAAGAGACATCGTCATCGTTTGACCCCAGAGATTTGGATTCTGGAATAGTCTTAATATCTATGCTGAAAGAAGGAACCGGTCCTTCCAGTACACTTGAGTTTCTGCGTCTCAATGTGTAAGGCGACGCACCCTGTGCCAGTAGTGATACAGAGTCAGGCGGAATTAAGCTTTGCGATTCAGGGTATTCAAAAGGATATTTCTGTTTAAGAACATTAGCTACCGACAGTGGCGACATCGCAGTGAACTCAGGTGTTAGTCCTAGTGTATTTGCAATGGTGGAGCTGCTATGGAACGCAGCAAAGATAGAAATCATTTGGATGACTTCAGATATAGACCAGGCACTGCCTCCGGGGCTAGTGTTAGAGCATAGCTCACGTATGTGAGAGGCAGAGAGTGCCCATGGCCTGTGAGCAAGCAGTTTGTTGAGTTTCTTTAGTTTCTGCAGTTTTTGCGGGGTATGGTCTAGGCCATTGAGCCATTTTGGGTCGCCGCCTGCTGAAAGGAAATCGCGTATTGTCTGAGAAAGCATGTATGGGGAGCGACATTCCGCGACAGCCATTATTGCGAGGTAAGTGCGGTACGATCTTGGCAGAGGACCATTATGATCGACGACCACGAGGTCCCAGCAGCAATTGTTGAATGCCTCTAGATAAGCTGGATGGAAAGCCAGTAGCCTGTCGAAATGCGTGAGACGATGAAATTTGATGAATATTTCTGTGAATATATCCTGTATAGATGGGGAGGGGGCGGGTATGTGGTGGTCAATGCAGTAGCCAAGATAGGCCGATCTGGAGGTCAAAGAGTCAGAAGAGACGGACTTAGGGACCATGTTTTTCACGGGCGATTGCTTGATAAACAAATCGCAGGAGAAACCTATGCATTTGCTAATTGGCAGAAACATGCTGGGTGCGTAAGAAACGAGTCTAGGGAGTATTATGCCCATGTACTCGCAGCGGTTGAGAGTGTAGTAGAGCGAAGAGCGTATATCTAGGAATGGAGCGTTCACCTCTAGTCTCATGAGGATTATAAGGAGCTGTTCTAGGATATGAGGCAGCGAATGATTATATTCTTCGGATGATCTGTCTAAATTCAATGCGGAGTATTTTTCATTTTCCAGTGCGGAGGGATTCGAAAATGTTTGGATGTAATCTGTGCACATGGTCCCTACGGCCTTATCAACGTTGGCGAGGGCAGCGGATCTTATGGCCCGATTCGGGCTGAATAAGTCGTTTACCAGCAAAGGTAGGTCCATTTATGCCATTAAAAGGAGTAAAAATAACGAATTAAAATTATGTCTCAGATTCCCCAAGCTCTGAACGAAAAGCAGTTTTCATGAACAATAAAGACAGCAAGAAGAGAACCTGACCGGGCAATACTGTTTCGATAACGTGAGAGAACAAACTCTAAATGGAATAAACTTTTACCAGCACTTTGTCTAGCTAGCAATTCAACCTAACGAGGCGACGGATTTTGTATACAACATTGCGACCTATGCACAGTTGCAGACAGATTTCTTTGAGTAAATACTGTATTGGATTTGCTAGTGTGTATTATATTGCAGATGCGATGCTTGTAGAAATTCAGGTGACCCAATGTGCGATTCAACTGCTAATAGCTGGTTGAATATTTAGATTGCGCGCAAACACTAATGGCCGATCATTGAATGTTCAACAAGAAATAGATTTGTGCCTATATCAGATACAGTTTCTGTATGCCGCACGTATAATCAGGTGAATCAACTGTCAGCGATCTTTCTCCAAGGCACGCTTACCTATGTATCTAGTACCGCTCATGACAAAGGTAGTGGCAACATTTAAAGGTTTAGAGTGGTACGTTCTGAAGTAAATGGCACTCTATTAGAATAAGACTGATGCGAGTTTTCTGGTAATTGGCTTAATACAAACCAACATCTGATAGATTGCAGTAAAATTTTATTTAAAAATATGTATAGGATTCGCTTACAAACAGCAGCAGGAAAAGGGCTTAGGGCGACATTACATGTGCCCCAAAAAAAACCTTTACTTCGACTTCCTGAACCCTTTTCTTCTGTTTCTTTGGATCAATATAAACCTTCTTGTCTTCTACTAGGATTTGAGGGAAATACAATCTCGAAACACCTTTCTGAATATTATTGCCACTTACTAATAGTCTCTACATATATTTTGTCAATTACCGCTTGTACCCTTGCGAATTGGCTGAATTTCCTATACTACCATGTCCAAGTTTGCGCGATCCGCGAAAACCGCTATACGCACGCTGAGCAGTTTTGCGCCGGGCCACGACGTTCGCGGCAGACTGTCTGTCTCTAAACCATTGCTCTGCAATGTCTCTGGAAAAACATTGCTAGATAACCCTGATTTCAATAAAGGATCAGCGTTCACAGAGGATGAGCGCGCAGAATTCGATCTGCATGGCCTTCTGCCCCTAGAGAAGCACTCTCTAGAAGTACAGGTGCTGCGTGCTTACTCTCAATTCCAGCGAAGACCTACTCCTCTGCACAAAAACACTTTCCTTACCTCTTTGAAGTACCAGAATACTGTCTTATATTACCGTCTGATACTGGACCATCTTAAAGAGATGATGGGTATCATTTACACTCCTACACAAGGAGAATACATCGAGAACTACTCGCGCTTGTTTCGCAGGCCAGACGGCTGCTTTCTGGACATCTATCACCCTGAGCTGATAGAAACCGCACTCTCCAGATGGGGTGGACCGGACGACATAGATTACATTGTCGTCTCAGACTCAGAGGGTATCCTTGGTATTGGCGATCAAGGTGTGGGCGGAATTGGTATTTGCACCGCAAAATTGGCGTTGGTCACGCTATGCGGTGGTCTACATCCTTCGCGTGCGCTTCCAGTCGTACTTGACACTGGCACAAACAATGAGCGTTTGCTCAACGACCCACTTTACCTTGGTCTGCGTCGACACAGAGTCCGTGGCCACAGGTATGACGACTTCGTTGACGCATTCATGACTGCTGTCAAAAAGAAATTCCCTAATGCGATTGTTCACTTTGAAGACTTTGGACTTAATAACGCTTATCGCTTGCTGCACAAGTACGCTGACACCCATCCTTGTTTCAATGACGATATCCAAGGCACTGGAGCTGTAACCGCCGCCGCACTCCTCGCTGCACTGAAGGCCGAAAACAAACCACTAAACGAAGCTAGGATTGTCGTTTTTGGCGCTGGAAGCGGAGGCATGGGCGTTGTGCAGATGTTCTATGACGTTATGCTTAACAGTGGCGTTGATGCCGTGACTGCGAAGAAGAACATCTACCTGGTAGATCGGCCAGGTCTGCTTACAAAATCTATGGGCGAAAAGCTTACACCCGCCCAAGCAATGTTTGCTGCCGACGATGATATTGTGACAGACTTTGATTCCACGAACCTCACTGATATCATACGTCACATCAAACCACATGTCCTGATCGGCACCTCCACCAAAGCTGGCGCCTTCACCGAAGAAGTCGTGCGTGAAATGACTAAGCACGTTGATAAGCCTATTATTTTTCCTCTGAGCAATCCCACAAAGTTGTGTGAAGCAGTGCCTGCAGACGTCCTGGAATGGTCAGACAACAAAGCGCTTGTAGCTACTGGCTCGCCTTTTGAGCCTGTCAATGGCCGTGACATTGCTGAAAACAACAATTGCTTTGTATTCCCAGGCATAGGATTTGGCAGCGTTCTAGCTAATGCGAGTAAGATCACACTCAATATGATTTTGGCAGCAGTATATGCCCTTTCGGAGATGGCCCCTATTCTTTCGGATTCGCAACATGGTGCTCTGTTGCCAGACGTCTCTGATATTAGAGAGGTATCAGCCGTGGTTGCCACTAACGTTCTACGTGCTGCGGTCGAAGATAAAGTCGCGCGAGTTGATCCTGAATCTATTCCTGAAACGTACGAAGACTGTCTTGAGTGGGTCAGAGATCAGATGTGGAAACCTGAATATCGTAGACTCGAAAGAGTTTATTGAAGACCATTTAGCTATTTATTATTTGCGACATACGGTATTTCATCAACAGAAGTGATATTTACTGTAGTAATGTAGACTTAACTATTTTGTAAGAATAAAAGATTCTTATATCTAGGCAGAATTCTTTACTGCACTCAAACCGTCAACTTTGCTGCACTGTTCAAGGATATCAGTGAGGAACTCTACTTCGCAACGCTGTCGAGCCTCTTTTAGCCAATCTGCAGCCAAAGTCTTAGGCCACCCGGTCAAGCTGTTTACTTCCCTAACAGCGTCATTAACCCTGCCCTGGCTAAGAGCAGTGTTCGTGCGTGCAATGATTGATTCAGCGTCATCTCCAAGCGGTTCACCTGATTTTCGGAATAGCAGCTTAGAAAGCAGCCAACTGCCGATATGCGCAGTCACGCCAGCATTCTCAGGAAGAAGGCTCGTTTTTCTAATCTCGTCTTCTAGTCCAGCGAATCGAGCAGCCAATTGAGCCGGCGTTAAAACACCCATGTAAGAGCCTTGCGGGAAGGCCGATAAAGTGGCTTTTACTAATTCGTCATCGTCCGCAAGCTTCTCGATCTCGTACAAGACGTTTTGGATAGGTTTAGGCTCTGGGCCATAGATAATGGATTGCAGTAGAGACACATTCGTCTGTAGTTTGACAGATCGTTGTGCCTTGTCCAGAAGAGAGCTTGCATCGGCAGATATTTTCTCTAGTTCAGTCAGCGAATCGCGCAGCTGCTTCAATTGTCCCAGGCGGCCTTCACGTTCGTCCTCTACAAGCTGAACAATCTGGTCCATGAACTGCTTTTGCCTTGAAATTTCCGCATCGACAAGCTCATTTGAAAGTTTGGCAGACCATGCCTTTTCAAGTTCTTGTATGTCTTTGCTTAATCTGGCCTGGTAAGCCGCGGCGATATGCTTCTGTTCTTCGAAGAACTGGACCTGCCATTTAGCATCCTGTTCCTTCAGTTTTGCCTCAATTTTAGCGCTGATCTGCGTCGTGAGGTCTGGAGCAGAGCTCAATGCAGATTCTATTTCCTTAGAGACAGTCGCGAGCTTTGCAATGAGGGGAGCAGCCTTCTCCTTAGTGAGCACCTTAGTGGTGTTAATTTGGGCAATGATGTCGTTGGCGGTAGTAATCAACGAAGTCAGCGCGGCGTTCCCATTAGGAGGCAGTTCCAGTGGTTGGAGATCGGGCGTAGTAGCCGATACTGTAGGGGGTCTGATGGAGGTCTGCAGTGCAGGGGAACTGGACGTAGCGGCTGCAGCAGACGAGGCCGGAGAAGCAGCTTGGTTCTCTGGTTCAATTGAAGAGACAGCCTTAGATTGAACGCCCTTACGCGGCACATTGACGACGACTCGATTAGATAGTTCGTGGCGCTTGCGATCGGGAAACCGTTTCTGGAAGTCACGTTCTTCGAGGAACATCACTACATCCTCGGCATAGGGCACGGTAGATACGAAAATATCACGAATTCTATCGTTTCGCAAGGAGCCAAAAGTTAAACCTCCGAATGCACCTGCAGTTAGCACGGTGGTAAGAAGAAAGAAGTTGCGAAGTCTGTGTGTCTTTCGCGGAGCAGCTGCAGGGGTGACAGCAGGCGCGATGGGTGCCACAGCCGCTTCGGCGGATGTGGAATTTAGTCGTCGAATGACATTCCTGCCAGTCAGTTTTATCGGACTAGAAGCCAGTTGGAGACCCGAACGACTCAACATTGAAGCCTGGTGGATGTGTAAATAGGTGATGGTATGTCGTGACCTGAGTATGGGTTAGGCAGGCAGTCAGAAATAAAGCCAAAACTATGGGTTGGGATTGGCTGAAATGAGCCAATAGGCGTCGTCGTTAGCTACAGTTAACAATAGTAGAGTAGTACAAAATCATTCAGCGTAGTTGTACAAAACCCAAGAAAATCATGTCATTTTAACATTACTAAGCAGAGTTGGTTTCAGCACGCTGTTTCTTCGACTGGCTCCAAGTGACGTCGTTAGATTCCAGTTCCTGTAAGAAATCTTCCCAAGACTTCTCGGAATCAACTACACCAGTGTTCAATTCGGCTGCAATGTCAACGTCTTCGCCTTTGTTTATTCTGTTCTGTTAGTATGAAAATCTCGTCACTTCGCAATAATCGAACTTACCTTGATATGATGTCCTTGAGTACCGATATCTTGTTGTTAAGCACACGGGTGGATTCTTTCAACTGTTCTTTCTGACGCAGAACGTTAATTACCTGTGATCCAAAGAGTATTAGTAAAATCATGAAAGTTAACAACGGGTTTCTTTGGCGCTTCTCAGTCGATGCAGAGAAAGGCCAAAATGACGATTGTATAAGCTTACCAGGTGATACGTATCGCAAGTAGGGCTTTACTTTGCGTACTGATCCAAACTTAGCTTCAGCGTCTGCGTCTGAAACTGGCACAGGGACTATAACGTCTCCACCTGGAGTCCAGTTCACGGGTGTGGCTACACCAGCCTTGTCAGCTAGCTGTAGTGCTTCGAGTGCCCGCAGTACTTCGGCAGTATTACGTCCAACGGCAGGCGGGTAGGTGATGATTATGCGGACCTTCTTGTTAGGGTCAATGATGAAGACGGATCGAAGGGAAACAGGAACAGGATTGGACTTGATATTCTTTACAGAGTCTTCATCCAACATGCCGTAAAGCCAAGACACCTTACGTTCCTCGTCCGCAATGATCGGGTAGCCGACCTTTGCACCTTCAGAGGAAACCTCCTCAATATCCTTGATCCAGCCCTCATGATCGCCCAGTCCGTTAGCCGAAAGGCCAATAAGCTTAGCACCACGCTTCTCAAATTCTGGCTGAAGTTTAGCAAACGCACCGAGTTCAGTAGTGCAGACTGGGGTATAGTCAGCAGGATGAGAGAAGAACACCACCCAGTCGTTGCCGATGAACTCGTGGAAGCTAATGGGGCCTTTTGAAGTCTGTGCCTTGAAGTCAGGAGCAGTAGATCCTATTCTAATAGGCACCTGCTGCTCAAAACGGGCAAACATAGACACAGAGAATGCCCTTGAACCACTTGGGCAGGAACATTCGCCGCAATCACCACCGTTTTTGCGCACAATGGGTACTCTACGACGCATTACACTATTGCAGGAACCGCAGCCTCCTCCAGTGCGCAATCCAGCGACAGAACGTCTTACAGCAAATTTGGCAGCTTGCATTTTCTTCAGATATTCAACAATAACAACTGCGAAAGGAGATATGGGAAGGAAGCGAGCGATCACCTGGTGTTATATATAAGAATGCGGTAGGCAAGGAACTCTGGCAGTTGTGCAAGATCACGTGATATATGATCATAGTTAGGGTTGGTAGGTTGCGCCTTAGATGAACACTGTGACGTATCACGGAGCTGATAAAGCTCCTGCATAAACCGTTTGAACTAAAACCTTCCTATAGATTGGTTACCAGCATTCCGCACAGGTAACCAACGCAGCGCAGGAGCAGCTGGGCGTGTTAATGGACTCGTAAACGCTTGCGATCTGTGTATGCTGATCACAGATTAAAGTAGATATTCCCTGAACCCTGAAATCCCCAACTAAAGGCATGGGGACCTATGCGGCCGGCGGCCGAAGGCTCCTTTTTACCTCGAGTTGCCTCCTAGAGGAGAGAATTTACCGACCTACTAGCATATATATAGTACATTCTTTCTGTCCGGAGCTATAAAAGTCGCGACATTATTACTTGATTTGCCACTGTCTTATTTTGTCGAAGCGACAGCGGATTTAAGGTTGTTGTTACTACGGGTATAAGCAGTGGTCGGTAACTACCTTTGTTCCTGTCTCCGGAATCATTATGATCCGGCCGCGTAAGCTTGCACATGTCCCGCTTATAATATACAAGTGTTCTAACAACTACTCTTCTGCCGCTACTGCTGATTCTTCGATGTCTGATTCCACAGGCGGCGCGCGTCTTGACCCGCCGACTCCTCCTACTGCCGGCGATCGAAAGCGATTCTTTAACTTCCCGCAGTCTTACTCCTCATCTTTCAAGCAATGGTGGAATGGTCCGTCTTTAGATAAGGCTGAAGAGAATGTTCTATCGCATCTACCCTTCTATCCCGAGACTGACGGTCGAAAGGTAGCACAATCCAACCGCATCTACGTTGATCAAAAGAACTACTTGAACGAGTTCTCTGTGCAACACGCTTCTACCACACCTAACAAACACCTGCTTATACTTCATGGTTACGGTGCGGGCCTTGGATTTTTTGTCAGAAACTTCGATGGCCTCTCATCGAACCCCGATACAAAGATGTACGCATTAGACTTACTTGGGTATGGGCGTTCTTCTAGGCCCAGGTTCAAGATCCGTTCTCGCGACTTCGACGCTAGAATCGACGAAGTGCGAGACTTTTTTATAGAGCCAATAGAGAAATGGCGCAAGCATAATGGTATCGACAAATTCACCCTAGTCGCTCATTCTTTGGGTGGGTACCTTGCATTTGAATATGCTTTGAAATACCCCCAGCACCTGGAAAAGCTGATCCTTGTTTCGCCTGCTGGTGTGCCTCACGATCCGTATGTTGAACCAGAATCCAACATTATAGAAGGCGAATTTGAGTCCCAGTCAGAAACTGTTATGCATACAGAGAAATCCACTGCACCGCCAAAACGTCCTGTACCAGGCTGGCTTGGATACTTGTGGGAAAAAAACGTCTCACCTTTTACTTTTGTACGCATTGCGGGACCGGTTGGACCACGACTAGTGTCAGGATGGTCATCTCGACGGTTTTCACAACTCAACGACTCGTTGGCGCAAGCCCTCCACGATTATTCTTATAGGATTTTTTCAGCCAAGGGATCCGGAGAGTATGCTCTAACTTACCTGCTAGCGCCTGGTGCTTTTGCTCGACGACCGCTAATTGACAGAGTAAATCGCCTCACAGTAGCTTCTGTTTGGATGTATGGTGAGAACGACTGGATGGATGTTGCTGGAGGCATTCAAGCCACAAAAATTATAAACGCCGAAGGTAAGACCACCGCGAAGCACATGGTTGTTCCTTCTGCTGGCCATCACATATATTTAGACAACCCGTCGTTCTTCAACAAAGCTGTTCTTGCAGAGATATAACTACAGTTATCTCATCAATCTTTCTTATAATTCTTTCAATCATAGTTTATAACATATATTAATAATGTTACCTGGATTTATAGTGTGCGGCGTAAACATCATGTTGACGTATTCATATTAGTTTATCACGCTTTTCAGAGTCATATTCATTTCCAGTCCAGTTTCAACCCCATATTTTGTCTATTATAATGGTCACCCATCCTTTCCAGAGAAATATTTTAAGCAAAGACCTGAGAAAACCCGAATCAATACGATTGATCCACGTGCCGACTAATCCGAGTCCATCATGCGACCAGTCGACGTCTAGATTAAGGTGCTTGTGTATAGTACAAGCACCTATTATATTATACCATTTAGATCTTTGACATACAGCTGTTCTAAAAAGATTCTTCGTTAGTGGACCGGTAGGACCGTCGATAAATCGCCACTCGAAAGGATGGAATTTTTGTCGAGGATCTTCCGGAGCCAACTTCATATCGCCCCAGTGACCCGGGAACAGCAGCCAACCCCCATCGTCGTCATTCATATCAGTTACTGCAGTATGTACATTTCTGCCATCGTATGTGTATCCAAGGAAATTCATCTTAGGGTCCCACAGCGGTCCTTTATCGGTGAAATCATCCAGAATGCTGTACGGGATGTCGTGGGGATGCTTGCCGGGAAAGCCGTAATTAGCGTGCGTGCCTCGGGCACTGTATATTATAGGTCTATTGCTGTCTGTATGCATCTTCTCCAGGGCATCAAAGTAGTAGGCGATTCCCCCTCCGTGCGCAGACATCCAGACAATTTCCGGAACACCGTTTCTAAATCTAGTCAGCGAGTGTTCCCAGTCTCCGATGTGGTTGCCGTACGGGCCGGCGCCCATAACGAATGGACCTAAATTAAACGAATAGAAATAAAACCAAAATGCGTCGACTACTCCCTGGCCTCGATCGACGACAATAAGTATAGCCGGTGCATCGGATCTATGAGTTTCAGGATCAGGCAAGTTCTCTAATCCAGTTATCCAATCAGGATCACTGATAAATTCGTCAACTGCAGTGAGGTAGACGTTTGATTTGCGCGGCAACTTCTTTAAATCAGATAGTTTGAGACGATCCGGGCATCTGCGGTTGCGGTTGAGACAATTAGTGATGTTTTTGCCGTCCTGTGTGGCAGTGAAGTGCGTAACGTAATCTCGCACATGATAAGGAAGGTATAGTTCTTCAGAATACAAATGAACGGCAGGAGCGTATTTTAAAACATAGTCAGGGATTTCACCGTGCTTTACTGCCCACGGATCGGAGTCAGCGAGAGTGGGTTTAGCACTGCATTGTTCAAGCGTCCAGATTAAGGCAACTAGAACAAGATTTCTTAGGAACAACATTATTCACTGCACCAAAAAAGCTGATCACTCTCTATAATAAATAGTAACAATTTGTTTCGTTTATATCTTTCATGAGAGACCGAGGCAATTTAGGAAGTCAATGGATGATCGGAAGTGCTGGTGAACAACAGCCAGCGTAATAGCCCAATGTGGGACCAATCAGAAACGATCATTGTCACAAGGCCCAAATAGCCGCAGGCCACGTTGTATATCATAGATTTTCCACTTCTCAATATGAAGCTGTAACAAGTTAAGGATTTGCGCCATTCCAGGTATGTGATATAGAGATCAGCTAGAAACAGCACATGTTCGCATGTATGATAGCCGGCTATATGCTCCATTTAGATCTTTTGCACGAGGCCTTGGATCTACATGATCCAGATCAGATGTTAAGGAATATTAGTAAATGAAGCTGTTATAGAATCTTCAGAGTATCACAGTAATTGTCCAAAAAAAAAAAAAACCATTCAGTATATAAACCAAGATTCACAAAAAACTCTAATCTCTGGACTTAAGACAAGTTCAACACTAGGTCCATATTCGCTCTTTGAACCATTTTGTCACAGATTGAATATACCCAATTTGTGCTTTTTTGAACTTCACGATATCCTCCTTAGCAATAATAACATCCGGTGCTAAAACATTTAAGATCTGAGTAATAATGACTTTACTCTGTATGGGGTCCATGTACATGGGGAACCGCATAGCGGAAGAATATCGTTTGCCTTCTTTCTCGTAGAAGAATAGAATTCCTATATTCTTATCAGGGTCCTCCTTCTCAGGCATATAGTCAGCAGAATAATAAGTGCCATATTGCACTGCTTTTATAGATGCCAGCGGAATGTGTATGACCTTGTATGCGCCTTCTGATTGCCAGCGGTACCGACAGATGTACAGGTTCTTGTCTGTCAACAATAAAATGCAGTCCTGCAGTCTTCCTGTGGCAACATTATCCTTTATCGGGCTCAAAATATTCCAGCCGCCAATGAACTCTTCTGGCTCAATGTAACCGACTATTACGTTAGAGGCCATCTCAACAAGTGCTTCTCTTGAAGAGCTAGTCAAAGCAGCGGGATCAGATGTAGCTAGACGCGCACGAAACTCTTCAAACACCTCTATACCTATAGTTCCCATCATGTAATCAACAACAGCCTGCATGAAAAAGTCAGTAAATAAAGCGCGAAAGTATCTAGTGAGTGTGAGCACAGCGTCAGAGAGTACTCCCTTGTATTTTCGTTGGCCTGTTCGAGTGAAGTCGCCTTTCAGAGCTAAAGTGCTAGAGTATTGTATAGATATAGCGTCGCCATTATCAGCCCATAAATTGTTGAACATGGCCTCAGTTTCTGAGAGGCTCAAAGGCGTAATATTGTCGTTGTTAAGGATGGTAGTAAGCGTTTTCCTCGCGAATGCACTCTGAACGACGTTTGTTCTGTCAAGGCAGTCTATACAGTTAATGCGCATCGCGCCAATTTGTCTCTTTTCGCGACTTAAGTCCGTCCAGCCAAAATCTGTAAGTGCTTGGCCCACAGGACAGTCGAACAAGTTGGAAACGTTCTGAAAGTTCATACCTTTGCACTCGGCATGGAAGTCGAACCAAGTGAACGGAAGATGACAGCGATCTGCAAGTTTTGCGTATGCCTGTCCAATTTCAGCCTCCCTCCCTTTCTTTTCCACTAAAGATACAATATATATATCTCCAAACTTTGCGCGCAGTTTGACAAAGTGGTTCGAGAAGACGTCTAGCATCGACCACAGAGGACGTGTCAGTTTTGGAGTCGGTTGCAGTCTGTATGGGCTTTGTGCAAAAAACAGAGGAATAGAACCTCTCAATTGAACAAATCCTATCAGTCTGAGTTGATCTTGCCGCGTAAATTCTAGGAGCTGTTCTGTTTCCACCCAGTTGGCGCAGTTGCCCTGCGTGTCAATGCCCCTACGTAGGTAGCGCAGCCCGGGACGCTTAGCTCCTCGTAGTGAAATCAGAGAAAGTTTTGCAGCGGTATCATCTATACAAGGGATGGACACTTGACCGACAAACCCACAAACGAGTGGGATAAACAGCGAGGTGTCTCTGAACAAGTAGGACATGTGCCAGTTGAATATGAAAGAGGAACGAGGGGAACACGTGCTAGGCCGTTCAATAGTCTTGTATTGTGAAGATATGGATCTTGTTATATCAAGATCATGTGAATAATACATTCCTCGGAGGAGGAGTTGGTGTATGGTTTTGAGGATTTTCGGTACAAACGGAACCGAGTCTTGATCCGACTCTTCGTCCATTTCTGGTGTGAACATGAGGGTGTCTAAAGGTTTCTGTGACCTTTCCAGTGGCATAGACGCCACGCTGGTTATGCGATAGATGTCCTTACCAGCTATTGAGGCCGCGAGTTGGACATCTGTTATAAGAAAGGTATACAGGACGTCCAGCTTGAGGCAGCCAATAACACCGTAGACGTCCATGGAAGAGTCATTTGAGACCCAGAAAGTAGTTTGGTCTTTAACTAGAGTCTCATTAAATGTCAGAAGATAGTTATCAGTTCCATCTTGTATATGTAAACCGCCCTCATCAAGACCTATCTTTGTGTGCATGGTTTTGGTTAAGGTTTGGTGTAACATTGACCTTTCTGTGATCTTGTCTAACCTGCATTTCGACCACCACTTCACGCTTAGAATGTCCTCATCCGTTTATTACAGATTCCGCTCACAGCTTGAACCGTCGCGGGTCACTTTTGACGGCACGGGAATCACTGTTTTCGAAATGAAGCGTGAAATTATCCTTGCCAACGAATTGGGCGATGGCACGCAGTTCGAGCTAAAGCTCTATAATGCAGACACCAACCAAGAGTTTGACGACGATACCACAATTATCCCGAGGAGCTCTTCTGTGATTGCCGTCCGTGGTCCACCAGTGCGTCCGAAACACGGAACGGCAGTCCGATACGTAAGTGGCAGCATGAAGTTCTTTCAAAAGTACTCAAGCAAACAAAGCGAAGAAACACAACCTTCAGCATCCGCTTCCTCGTTGCCACAACTAGCTGCGGGTTCAAACGAGGAAGACCGCATTAACGCTATGTTCTCTGCGCAGCAGGAACAATGGAGCCAGACACAACAGCATATGGCTCAGAGCAGACCAGTGTACGCCCCGAATCAGAAATATGCCCGACCCGTGCCTGACGGTCCGCCTCCCGAAAAATACGTTTGCTTCCGTTGCGGCCAGAAGGGCCACTGGATTCAGGCATGTCCTTTGCTAAACAATCCAGACCTTGAAGGTAAAGTGATTCGCAGAACTGTCGGTATTCCAAAGAGTTTTCTCAAAACTGTCGAGAAGCCCGCCGATGATGACAACTCGAAGACCGTTATGTTGACGGAAACAGGCGAGTACGTAGTAGCAGTACCCGACAAGGCATCCTGGGAATCGTATCAGGAGAAAGTCAAGGCTTCTTCTGCGAGTCGAATTGTTCCTTCTGATTCTAGTCTAATATGCCCACTCACCGGTTTGCTATTCGAGAAACCTGTGAAGACTCCCTGTTGCAGCACAACATACAGCTTAGATGCCATCGAACAAGCGCTACTTGACTCAGACTTTGTTTGTCCAAACTGCCACAAAACGGACATTCTTCTTGATCAACTAACACCTGACGAGCAGACCGAAAAGAAAGTCATAGAGTACAAGACCAATATGGGCAAGAACGAGCCCGAAGATACTTCGAAAACCACGGAACTCGTTGACAAGAAACGACACGCGGAAACCGACAGCAAACAATCGAAATCTCAAAAAACTACTAAACAGGAGTCAGTGCCTCTTCCTGCCTTGCCAGCCACCAACCCTTTTCTCATGCAACACACTATGTATTTACAAGCGATGGCGCAACAACATGAGAATATGCAGAAACAAAAAAAAGCTGAAAATTGAAACATGCAGATATTTTACAAGCAGATTTCGTATGATTGCATTGCCTTTCTTTACCTTTATCTACTTTTAACGAATTGACGACTTTTCTACATCCAGTAGCATTCTACAACACCCCACTCCACCCCACTCCACTCGCATCTCTCCTTTTACCATACCTATACCAATACCAAACACTTACACCTGAAATGACCTGTAATAACCCTGATCCAGTTACAAGATTTGTTGCTCATCAACAATTCAGTGTTAATTTGGCATATATCATTACCATTACCCCTTTTCTGGCTTTGGCATTCTATCTTCTTTATGGCGCCATCAAACCTTGGCTTCCACACCAATTCACAAGAGTAGTGCGCAAATACCTCATATTGCCTGCTCTTTTTGGCGGTAGAGCCGCAGAACCTCTGCCATATAGTCTCGGATACCTGCCTACGCGCGGACTCGCACTGGTACTAGTCTGCTTTGGCGCGCTAAATCTCGCATCCGGTCTCGTCAATTACGCGTGCTATTTACCCCTATACGACACTATCTATGTCCACCCCTGGTTTAAATCCAGACGTAGCGAGCTCATTGCACTAGTGGCAAATAGAACAGGTGCACTCGCATACGCTAACTTGCCTATTCTAGTCATACTCGCCGCAAGAAACTCTTTCTTCACTATCCTTGCTAATATATCCTCTAATACCCTTGCTATTTGCCATAGATACTTATCTTATATCTTTGCCTCACAGGCTATTGTTCATGTCGTGCTATACACTATGCAGGTGCATTATTGCCGTGGCCTTTCGCGCAATCAAGTCATTACCATCTCTTCAAAATACCTAATATTTGGTCTGATCGCAACCCTCTCCCTTTTGTTCTGCCTCATGTTCTCCTCTATGCCAATAAGACACTACTTCTATGAGACGTTTCATATTTTGCACATCTTATTAACTATGCTCATTTTGGTCTCTTGCTGGGTGCATGTCGCTGGTCGATACCCCTCGGAGTGGGGCCGATTCGATCTGTTTGTCGTAGCTAGTGCGGCTTTCTGGCTCATGGATCATCTCATGCGAATATATAAAATCGTGCATCTTAGCTGCGACTACCCTAAAGTGGTATGCGAAAAATACCCCGGCGGTCTATTGAAGGTCACTTTCTTCACGTCTGCGCAATGGGAATACGTCCCTGGCCAGTACGTCTACATTTATTTTCCCTCTGCGGGTCCTGTACTGTCTTCTCATCCTTTCACGGTCTCTAGTTGTGATCCTGTTCCGATAAGTGAAGCTCATGGATCGCTCTCTATTGCTAGTTCCACCAGTGACAGGAATCTGAGGTTGACAAAACTCAGTTTCCTCGTACGCCCAAAAGCTGGAACTACCAGGAGATTATTCGACATTGTTAACGCAACCTACACCGGCAAAGCAGTTCTTACTGCATGGGTTGAAGGGCCATATAGGCAACAGCATTCAGTTCCATCAGGACGCTATGACACTATATTGTGTATAGCAGGTGGTATCGGTATCTCGCTCGCTTTGGCACATTTACGCTACTATATACAGCGAGAGTACTTGAGACGTACATCTAGGCTGGCATCCACCTGGACGGATATATGGACCAATATAAGCTCTACAAAATCTATGTCTACGACTGTGCCGTCAGACGCTAGCACTGAGAAAGTTCCTCATATTGTGTTGGCTTGGTCTGCCAAAGAAGCTGATTTGATTGCCGCTGTGACACATGAAATACTTGAGCTGAAAAACCTTTATGAGGATATTGATATACAGCTGAAACTTCATACGTCATTTTTCTGCACAAGCAATTACGATTCGGAGAAGCACGTTAGTTATGCTGATCTAGATCGTGGTCGTATGGAGATTCATGATCTTGTTTCCAGAGAGATATCTGCTTCTGCTAGAGATTTTACAGCTGATCGAACCATGCGAATTGCAGTGATTGCATGTGGCCCGGGGAGACTATTGGACGATGTGCGCAGCGCTGTGGTTGAGCTTCATGATATCAAGAGGCTTTTCTTGGATCTATACGAGGAGTCGTTCGCTTGGTGAGACTTGGTGGTGGGATTGTACTTTACAGAGTTTCTACGATCGCACATGCATTACGTGTAGATATCATGACATACCTTCATAATCATATCACTCCTTAGTTAAAGAAGTTACAATCTAACTATTTTGACTAGCATATCACTACTTCTAGCTCTGCTTAAAGACAATTACTCCTTCTTGGGTTCGGGAGCAAGAGCTTCAAGAATGTCGGAGTCACCTGCCTCGAGGATGGAAAGAACACCGACAGGG
The DNA here is from genome assembly GCA_030570615.1 of Tortispora mauiana. Classification (NCBI taxonomy): domain Eukaryota; kingdom Fungi; phylum Ascomycota; class Trigonopsidomycetes; order Trigonopsidales; family Trigonopsidaceae; genus Tortispora; species Tortispora mauiana. Next base: position 494,862 of record JAJLWG010000003.1, read on the forward strand.
AAGAGTCTACCACAAGCGGTTCCAAGGTCATTGTTAGAACCGTTGAAATAATAGGTAGGGACACCAGCAAGCATGCAGTAGTACTCGAGCTCAGAAACACGGAGACGAGGAGTGTTGGAAGCGACAATGATGAGCTTAGCCTTACCGGTACGGATAGACTTCAAGGTCGACTTGTATCCAAGGGTGAATTTACCAGACTTGACAACAAGTTGGAGACGAGAGTTGATAGTTTCTTGATTCTTTTTCGCTTTAGGGGCCATCGCTGTGCTTTAAAGGAATAGGTGCACTCCGGTATAGAGAAAGTAGATCGTGATGTGCATGTCAAAGGTTTTGGGAGTAGGTTGTGACTGCTTCTCATAGGAGCCCTACTACATGCTAGGGCTAGCGACCAGCACAATGCAATATCCTCTAACATCATCAGTATACCGTAATATAATTAATAAATATAATAGTTGAACTGATATTGTTGTCTAATTAGCTAAAGGATAATGTAAATATGATTCAAGCTAGATCTATCGCTATAGTGGCTCTTTCTTTTTCTCTTTACAAAAGTAGGGTAATTTCTGACCATGGGCTTATAAGTGACCTTCCGCCACATACTGTTAGCGATGTGACGCAGTGGAAGCGTGCAGGGCTCATAACCCTGAAGACCGTAGATCGAAACTACGCATCGCTATTTTTTTTTCAATTTTTTTTGGTGATTGAGTGTTTGTAGAATGTAATGTCAATTGCTATTCGCTGTTTAATCGTATACATACGCTTGTAGGCATTCAACAGTCATAAATATTAGAGATGATATTGTAACTAATGCGATGACCGCAGTTTCGATTTCGATTTTGTTGTCAGCTTGGTTTTTGCTTTAAATGAAGGCTATCTATTCCAGTATTTGGTCTTAAGTCGTCGACGGCGAGCACCAGACTGTTTAGCATGATCGTCAACTTTTGCCAGTATTGTAGCCGAATCTGAGGGGGGAGCACTAGCCTTTAGTTTTTTCTTGCGTCTTTGTTTCCTTGGTTCGCTTCTGGTGAAGTAAGGCAAGCCTCTTCGTAAGTACTTTCTGCCGCCAACACATTGAGCTATTGTTTTCTGGTCAGGACCCACGATATCTGCTGCAAGCATATCGATATCAACTAGTAAGCCGTCGAAGTCATGTTGCAGCATGATTCCACCGCCGCCCTGTTCTTTCCAACTTCTGATTTCATTGGTGACAGTTTCAACATAATAATCGTGGACTGGATCTAAAAGCCTCCAATCATAAGTATCTTTACTCCACACTACTACTTCCAGGTTGTATATGTCCAGGATTGCCCTAATTCTGTCGTCAATGCCGCCATAGGGCGGGCGGAAATATCGAGGTATTACACCAGCGGCAGCGTAAATGGCCCACGCGGTCCATTGCAATTGCGCAGCAATATCTCTGTTAGAAAGAGACGGCAGGAACTTATGAGACCAAGTATGAGACGCAACTACGTGACCTTCTTTTACTTGTCGCCTGACCACGTCTGGGAACTTGACCACGTTCTTGCCTACGACAAAGAACGTAGATAGCGTGCTTGACTTTTCCAAATGATCAAGGAGCCGGTGAGTGTGAGGAGATGGGCCATCATCAAACGTCTGTGTAAGAACATCACACGTCTGGATATCGCCTGGTCGGGTGCATTGATTGCAGTCGAAAAAGCAATCGCCAGGGTTGTTCGGGCACTGAGTGTACTGTCGTTCCGGCAAGGTGATTATGGTTTCGAGGTCAACTCCCATGTCGATGTAAGGAGGATCATCGTCCGGCCATTCATGAAGGCCTGTAATCTCTGTGAGCCACAAAGGGAACCTGAGTCTCGATGCGGCTACCGGTAGGATCAGCCAGATGATCATAGGAGAAGTATGGAGAACGGCGCAGCGAAGAAGCTAAAAGCCAAGTAAGCTGATAAATATAAACAAGAATGGATTAAATGATATTGCGGTAAAATCAGGGATCCGAAGAGATCATGCGAAGAGCAGCTACTGAAGCAATTCTAGAGCCCTTTTCGGGAGGGACCTGTCGTTTGAGGCGACAATGCGCACTATAGTATGCGAACTAGACTGCTTGGTGAGCATTAGGGTTACAATGCTTGTCTTTTCTTGGCGGATACACTGGTGGATCAACGACTGACATTCCAGCGATGCGATCGCGGTTATTTTGCCTGTTGCGGGATTCAACAGTTTGGTAGAGGTGGGTGTAGATCAATCGCGCGTTCCTGGTGGAGCAGCTATTCATCCAAGAAAATAAGATACCAAGAATAGGTACGAGCGACACAGCCAGATCAAAAAGTGAGTTTGCATGCATTTGAGCTTGAAGTTTCAAGGGGATATTAAGTCCTTTTTCAGCTTCACTGCAAACACGTTCATGTACCGCATACATAGCGACCGGGCCGATTACGGGAAGAATAGCGGCAATAGGTGCCGATCCAATCCCGATTCCTTCACAGCCACAACAACAAGTACCTATTGCCATACATCCACAAAAACATTTATCGTGATTCCACGCTGCCGATTGCACTTTCTTCCAGGTCGCTTTCTCTTCCTCAGTAGCTCCTTCTGGCACCCGCAGTCTCTTGTGAGTCGACTCGTCAAAGAAAGGGTCTTTACAGTTGTACTTGTTACCGGCAAATTCGTTCCATTTGTCCTGAATAATACTAAATCCAGGAATTCCCTCGATCTGTTCTGTTATGCTATTCATGTGGAAATCTCCTTGAGCGAAAATAGTCAATAAAGTAATGGCCTTAGCTCGGCGTTTACATCAGATATGAGCTCTATATTTTCCCCGGATTAACCTTATAATAGTAACGAACAACTGTCTCTCTATTCCACACCTTCTCCTGCCACCTTTAGGAGACTCCAGCTGGAGAAAACCATAAACGTTCCTGTAAGCAATAAAATAAAAAATAAATTCATATACTGCTATCGCGGCTCACCACACCTTACACTCCAATACATAATCCTGAACATAAGCTGAAAAAGGAAATGCCAAACTTAAATATCACGTGATTCGCGCGTACTAGCTATACACTATACAATAACTAACCCAATAACTTGAACCTACCCTCCGCTTTTAGCTTTGTACATAGTGGCGATCTAAATAAGTACGAGAACTTTCAGAACATTCACACCGATCGATATTTATTCTGGGGTTTAAGCTTGCGCGCTCGCAGCTGATACTTTTATTTATATATTAATCGTGCTTTATCTCATCTCCCTTCTCTGCGTTCGCCGCAGCCACACACCAACAGCTCCTAAAGCGTTTTATTTTTGACCTGCCTACCATCTCGTTGCATATCCTTGCGCGAACGAAACGGCTCTAGCCCGCAAAATACCTATCAACAAGGAGCATCATTTACTCAACTACAGCAACGACTGTTTGAGTTATTATTATTAATTAATTTTTTACATTTGCCAGTACAATTCTGGCTTTACCGGTTTACGTTTATGATCCTCAAACCTGATCGATCCCCTCTATCTCTCGAATAAGCTGTGTTTTTTTCCCGCTAACACTCTCTAATATTATCGCTAGCATTCAAATAAAGCATAATCTAACAGTCTTTTGGGTGTTTGTATTTCTTTACCGGCTTTATTTTCTGCTATATTTGTTCGATTTCCCCCTCAACCGTCTCTTCTTATTCCGACACAACATGGCAGATTCTGCCACTTTGCGGAAACCCTCCATGTCATTATCTGTATCCGAACTAATCGAATCGAGCTCTTCAGGTGCAATTTCAACACCCAGTGAGTCACATGGAAACAAACAGGAGCCTACACACAACATAAATGACGCTGAGGTTGCCTCCACTAGAGAGATGATGTCCGATCGTTCATACCCTGCCTCTCATGATGATCCAATACCCTCAGATCATCATCTATCATCATCACAACCTTCAAGTGCTGCAGATATTGCTGATTCGACTTTGGATGTTTTAGATGCCAACGTGGCCACTGACGATTCTCCGGAGTCAAATGCCGCTGTAACATACAACGAGAGCATTTCCGGCGTGAAAACACCGGAAAGATTATTACCGGAGGAGGATTATTCATTTTTAGCTACACCGCTGCGGCCCAGAGTTAATCGCGAGAAAATTAGCGAATTTTCAGAGCAGTTAAAGCAGCGTTTAACTTATGCCATGGTTAAAGTTGAACACGGATGGACTCGTCAGAGTATTCAAGATATTGAGCCTTTAGTCGGTTCGAACAGTTCGATATCTGCAGCTTCCAGCACCACTTTGCCTACTATGGGCTTTGCTGGACCGTACGATCGTCCACTTTCTACGACTTCCAGTCGATTGTTAAGCCCTCACAAACATCGGGTTTCTCTTGCCAGCAGACTGAAAGCCTATCGAAAACCTCGAGCACTTCATAGAAGGGCATCATCTGAAACGGATATTGGCCAACGTGCTGGATTTCATGCTTATACCAATCCTTACCCCTTACCTCCTCCGATTTCTATGTCTGTATCAACTGATAGCCACAGAAATGGCGATTCTCGTTCCGATGTGCAGGATAAATTAGAGGTTGACACTTCGCCTGTGCAGTCTCGCACTGATGATGAAGATGACGCTATCCAGTCATTGATGAGTTTATCATCTCCACGGAGTAAAAGAAAGCAGTCTCCGTGAAAGCAACCATTTGTTATAGTTTTGTTTGTTCGTTTTTTTTTTTCTCACTCCGTTTGTCTAATTTTGAATTTTGGGTTCTTATTTACATGTGATTGTACATTATGGTTTTTATTGAGCATGTTGTCTATGTTGTTTTGGATTACTTAATGGCTGCCAATAAGCTGGCGCCGGGAGAGTCTTGTTGTCGATAGCAAAGTGCGAACTATCTGTTTGCAGATGTTTTCGGGATGCATTCCTTTGATATTTTTGCTTCACTCTAAGATTCTTGTTTCTTGTATACTATACTATATTATACTATACCTGTGCATTTTCTTCTTCTCTTTTTTTCTTTTTGCGTGATCATCATAAGGTTTCTGTACTTCGACAACCACTACCCACCCACCTACACAGTTCATGGACTCCGCAATTACTGCCTATAGATCTTGGATCACTGAGGCATTAAGTAAATACGTGAAAGAAGACTTGGAAATTCTCACAGATTATGCGGTTTCTTTACTGACACGTGATGGTTCACCCGAACAAATTGGCCCCGACGCCGTGAACCAGCTTCATACCTTCCTGGGCGATCACTCTCAGATATTTGTCCAAGAGGCTTTGCAGGTCCTAAAGCAAGGATCTTTCCTTAATAATGACTCTAATTTCTCTCCTAATTTAGCGATGCCCGACACGAGTAGTCAAGCTCAGCCGTTCAAGCGCATAGATCGAAGGTTCTGGGGTCCCGCGGGTATTCGAGAACCAGCCTTTGACGGCCAGAAGACACTGGTGTGCGTGAGTGTACCGCGGGAAGACTTAAACGCGGAGAAGTTCAAGCCAGTATTTTCGAGCTATGGCGAAGTCAAAATTGATGTGAAACAAGACAGTGCATATGCCGCAGCACATGTGATAGTTGATTTTCCTACTCCCGAGCTGGCAGCCAAGGCTTTCGCTGATCGTAACAACCTGTTCAGCGGGTCTGCAATAAAAGTATTCTGGCAGCGCCCTACATATGACACTGGAATGGTCCCGGTATACAAATTTGGCAAGCTAACGTATGAGACAGCCCCGGAGAACGGTACGAATCCGAGATTGGAGCGGCTGATCGAACGCCAGCAACAGAAGCAGGAAGAGTTTCTGGCGAAGCAGCAGGAGCGCAAACAGGCAGAACAGAACCTTGAAAACCTGCTCATATCTGCGAATGAAATGGTAACAAAATACCAGTCACAAATTGACGCGTTGCAGGAGAAAATCAGCATTGTAGAACAGTCTTACGTCGAAGCGACACAAAGCGAAGATCCCTCCAGTCCGCGGGCACAGCAACTAGCCAGCGAGCTGACCAGTCTGCGCAGCCAGAGCGACGATTTTCAAGTCTTACTTTCTCAGGCCATACACTCTAAGAATATGATTGAGTCTACGGTCAATAGGGGCCGAGGCGGCCATCCTGCCAGAGGCGTACCGAGAGGGCGAGGACGAGGACGAGGACGAGGAGCGTTCCGTGGAAACATCAGCAAAGCGCAGCGATTCAATCCCTTAGCGGACCCGAGAACCGCACAAAAGTATACTCTTGATAATCGGCCGAAATCTGTATTTATTACTAACGTCGGAGAACAAACGGAAAAGCTAGTGGAGTATGCCAATTCGTCATTGAGCGCTGAGTCGGTTGAGCCGATTACTAAAGATGATGGGTCTACAGGATTTGTTGTACAGTTCAAGGACCGAGGTAATGCAGAGAAGTTTTTTAACTTTGGAGGAAGTGCAATCAACGGAGGCTTACCAAGTACCCTAAAAGTGGAGTGGTACTCTAAATGAGTGGCTCGTTTGGTCTGCTGATGATGGAGAAGTCGGAGGCGCCAGACGATGAACGCCTTGATCCAGGATCTGAAACGCCTTGTACAGCCCCCATTGCATCTACCCATTCGCTGGCTTTTCTAATCATTAAAGATGATTTCTGTGAATGTCCAGTAGCTGTAGATGTAGCGTGTTCTTCATCGTTTTCGCGGTTCAAATGCAGATCGATCGATTCGTCAGCTGGGTGATCTGAATGTGCATTGGAAGACATTTCGATCTTGTCGGCAAGCTGTCGGAGTAGGCTGGCTATCTCCTCGCGGTTCTGGTAAATCGCAAAAGAGATGCCAATTCCTGCAGCTAGTCCGATCATGAAAGGAACCCCCATATTGCGATGCTTACGTGTTTTTTCTACAAAGGGGCGTGGGTAAGTACAGTGTGGTGTGGTGTGGGGCGCCCCGGTCGTACCGCTTTGGGACAACCGGGAAAGGGTAAGGTGAATATAGGAGAAAGACGGCTTGTTATGCTGGACGAAAGGACACTGTTCGGTTTTTAGACCGAACAAGTAATAAACGAGCAAAATCAAAGATTTATATCGCTATATTCGACCACATTGTGCATATGTCTAAACTCTTTTCAAAGCATAGTTCCACACAGAAAGGCGCAAAATAGAAAAAAAATGGTTATAGATGAATAGCTTTACTTAGAGGGGAAAAGATCTTCACTGAGATCGACACCAAGGTCTTTGCGAATGGGCTCAAGCTCGGTGAGGTAATCTCTGTACTGTTGTTCGTTTTCGACTTTGAAGCGGACACCTTCGAAGACTCTAACTGCGGTAGGGAAATCATTGACTCTACGACAAGCTTCGAGGGCTTTAGCGAGGACGGAGGGTGCAGGTACAAGGTCATATGAGAAGCAGTTATTGAGCACTCTTTGGACGTCAAATAGGTCTTGTGCTTCGTCGAATTCTTTTTCGAATCTAACGGTGAATTCCTCGAAAGTCTCGTCATCATGGGTTGAGTAGTTTCTCGTGAATCCCTGTAGTTGAGGACGTTTCATCAATGCAGACTTAGGGAGAGCTCTATGGAGAGAAGCATTGCGCAAAGAACGTACTGTGAATCTCGACAACATAACTACTTCTATTTCTTCAAGGAATATATGAAATGTTTGTTGTTGAAGTAGTGGTGAAGGGTAAAAAAGTGGACAGATTCCCGGAGCCTAGGTGTAATTCCCAGTACTTGCTATTGGTCAATAACATTTTTAAATTTACCTTTCCCATTATTACAACCCTATATATACATATCCTTTGTAAGCTGAAATGAATCTTGCAATGTCAATTGCAGGTCAGCTTGAGTATAATTACAAGTCCAAGTCCAAAGTTGTGTGTGCGTGTGTGATTCAAAAGCAGATAAAGCTATAGACAATTGATTCACCTGTTCAGGCTCCGTTGCACTAATTGATCAATGTTATCGTTAGGCGGAGGAACACCCTCTATGGGCTTTTCCGATCTCTGTTCCACTAGTAATTCAAGAATACTTCTAGACCCGACAACTATATCTAACACAATATCCTTTAGGCTGCTAATCGAATGCTTTTCAAGTGGCGTTTCGACTTCAGTTTGTAACCTTTGAAGCGCCTCCTTCACCTGCACTCTTTGTGCAGTGACTATCTTCAATCGGTCTTCCAGTAATTTGCGTTGTTCTGATGCCTTGACAAATCGCTCACGTGCAGCAATCAATTGAGGCTCTAGTTCTGTATCTCTTTTATCGTCGGCGCGTCGGTAGTCTAAACCGCGCTGATGATTTAGCCGTATGTACCCCTTATCGAGCAGGTCGCGCGGTATGTGTATAATATTCCTTAGCGAGTATACTTCTAGTTTATCGAACTGATAATCGACGCACGACTCAAGCAGATTCTCGAATTTTGCTGTGCCATCTAGTATTTCGGCCTCTAAATCTAGCTGATTTGTTTCGTTCCATTTTACAAGGAATTTCTCTACGCCGTCGACGGCCTTATACAGTAGAATGTCTACTGCATTGATAACGTCGTCAATAAGTGCAATAGGAGGGTACTGAAAATGTTCAGTGAGAACCTTAGTCTCCCCGAAGTTCATCTTGACGCGTTGTGGTGCGGTAAACAATAAGGTGCTGGTGCAAGTACTGTTGCTATGCGAAATGAATTTGTAAGATGTTTTTGGTGCATACCACACAACCCTATTCAGTTACGCTAAAAAGCAGTCACAATAACGGTCCCAAACCTAGACACAAAATAGGATTATCGACGCATCTGAACTGATAATAGTTACATATTCAAGGACTGAGCAGACCGATTAGAAACTATCTGACGACGACGTCCATTTTTTTAAATATACCAGTATAACAATGTCTGACACTGAATACGTTGAAGAAGTTATTGTCGATGAGGAGATCGATGTCACAGTCGCTGGCGGTGAACTCGATGTCGAAGACTGCCTCAAGACCGTCTTCCAGAATGCTCTCGCCGTTGACGGACTTGCCCGTGGTCTCCGGGAAGCCTCTAAGGCTTTGTCCAGTGGACTTGGTGAGCTCTGCGTTTTGTGCGATGCTTGCACTGAGCCCGAGTACATTAAGCTCGTCGAAGCTCTCTGCAACCAGGAAGACGTTAAGCACGTCGACATTGTTCGTGTCTCTGATGCCAAGAAGCTTGGTGAATGGGCTGGACTTTGCGTTTTGGACCGTGAAGGTAACGCTCGCAAAGTTGTTGGATGCTCTTGCGTTGTTATCACCAACTGGGGTGCTGACTCTACCGAGCGCGAGACTCTTCTCAGCCTCTTCTCTGAGTAATTACGAAAATTATGATGTCATAATGTGATTGCTATCATCCATCTATTAGCCTTAAAAATTGTCATTTCTATTCATTTCGTAGCGCTAAGCACCGATATATCATCAGATATCTGGGTTAGGCTTCCCTCTAGAGAGATCACTTTACCCGATAGATGAACACCTGTAATGAGGAATTTCATTTTGCCCTCTACCTGTGTGCCATTTGAGTCTACCCAGAACCCTTCCGATTCGCCATCGGCCGGTCCAGGCTTAAATTTCCAGTTCGAGGGGATACCATCGAGCTTTATGGAGGCGTTAAACACGTTGCATACGAGTAGGCCGATGTGAGAGGGCGACTGTAGATTAACCCATCCGGCCATTACTTGACCCACTTTTGGTTTCCAGACGAGTAAATCGGTCGAAACCCACGCATAGGAGAAGGGGCTTTCTGCAGATACTATTCCCGAACTGAGCATTTTTAAATTTGAGTACGAAAGTACAACTCCCTGCACGGCAGAGGAGTATGTCATTATAAGTTGATCTAGATGCTGTGATTGTACGCCCACGACTAGGTCTAGGCAATATTGTGGTGCTATAGATGCATATAAGTTGATATTAGCTAAACAAAGACCATTAACTACCTGACTTTGTCTCTGCGGCCGATCAACTTTGATCCTTTTCCGCGACATTATTGAAGGTGAAAAAGGAGGGAAAATATTGCAAGCGTATTTTTTTTACATGAATTTGGGAGTATAATGACCAATCGGAAGAGTCAAAATGTTGATATAGGGGAACAGTAGATACCTCATATCTGCACCAATTCTGCAAGGATATGTTTGTAAAGAGATCTATTGAGTATGTATAGGATATAGACCGAGGAAAGACAAAAAATGTTAACAGCTGATAGAATATAATGACAGATAGCGCGGCACAAGAAGAAACAGCGTGTAACTTTATTTGTAAACCTTATTATGAAAAAAAGTAATGGAAATTTATCAATAGAATACAGACGTAATTTTCGTCTGTAATATAGCACAGTAAAGTGATATGTCTGACGAGATCATTTGGCAGGTGATTAACCAGCAGTTCTGTTCCTTTAAAGTAAAAACAAACAAGGAACAGAACTTCTGTAGGAACGAGTACAACGTATCAGGATTGTGTTCTAGACAGTCATGTCCGCTGGCGAACTCAAAGTATGCAACAGTACGGTCTATAAAAGGTAGGATTTACTTATTTATAAAGACGCCTGAACGAGCGCATCTGCCATCGAAACTGTGGGAGCGGATCAAGCTGTCGAAGCAGTATTCAAAGGCATTGGAGCAAATCGACAGACACCTTATTTACTGGCCCGATTTCCTTATACACAAATGCAAGCAGCGCATGACCCGCCTAACACAGATAGCCATCGCGTCGCGACGACTAGCACTAAAAGAAGACGAGCAGAGACTTGTCAGCGTAGCTCCAAAAGTGCGTCGACGTGAGGCTACGCGGGAACAGAAAGCGTTAGCTGCAGCTAAAGTAGAGCGAGCCATCGAGCGGGAGCTGCTGGACCGCCTAAAATCGGGCGCGTACGGTGACAACCCACTCAACGTTGACGAATCATTATGGAAAAGAATTATGGATAAGCAATCAGAAAGTGTACGACAAGACGAGCTTGAGCAGGAAGAGCTTGACGACGAAGACGAGGATGAAGAGGAAGAGATAGAGTACGTTATGGCTGAAGATGATGATGAAGAACTGGCAGATTTGAATGATTTAGAAGATTGGCTTGGTTCACAATCTGAATCTGGATCTGGCGATGATTCGGATGACGATTCAGATGAAGATCAACAACGTAAACGATCTAACGATTCAGACAACGGACCTCAGCAAAAACGACGACCTCATATTGAAATCGAGTACGAGGTAAACGGTTCAAAGGAATTAGCATAATATGTTATATAATAGCATGATAACGCACATTATTGTAGTTATTTTAGCAGTTCGGATCTAAGCAGCACGTGTTCCTCTCCATTCGCTTTCTCCTTCTTCTTCTTCTCTACTCCCTTCCCCCTTCCATGGACTGGACCAGTACCGATTCGCCAGTTTCGGGCGAACGATACCGCACACGACGGTCTAGGCATAGAATAAGGAGATTGCATGTTTTGATAGACGGAAAGAACCAGACAATCGCGAGGAAAGCACTTGAATCAACAGTCGTACTGGGCATTTTCATCGCGGCACTACCAAAATCAGAATCTCCTGATATCCTACCGTATCTGCTCGTGCTTCTGGCGGCCTTCATATGTTCGGCAATTTTGAACCCTGTGAGAACAGAGAACTACTTGACTATTCTATATACCACAATCCTACCGGTTCTGCTGAGTATCGTATCGGTCAGAGACACGCTGCCACTGCACATCATGATTGCGATCTGCGCTTTGCCCCTGCACGATTTTACTAAAGACGCACTCAACGCTGTAATTTTACCGCAAAACCTATACACGCGCATATACTACCAGAGCTTTGAAAATATACTATCTGATTCGGTTCAAAACTCCTTGACTGTTGCTGAAGGCCGTCTTTTTGCTCAATCGCTCACTAGCTTGACCCTGGCTGCGCGCGCCACTGAACTCGTTATTCTGCGGACGCTTTTAGTCGGCGGTATTTTTGCACTCTGGGGGATTTCACCCATCGTCAGGAAAATAATGAAACTTTCGGGCACACCACCGCACCGACGGCCGCCTGGCGCAGACACGCAGAAACTCAAGTACGCCTTGCAAGCGCTCGTGGTTTTTGCTGTTGAGGTGTTCGCAGGTATAAGGTACTGTCTTGCGCAGCAGCTTGGATTAGACCCGCTGTACTACTTGTACTATCTTGTGCTCTACAATTCTGAACCATTTGCGTTCGAAAATGTGCACATATTCATGTCGGTATACTGGCTGGCGATCTTGGTGATAGTGGTGCCGCTAGTAGACTACTTCTCGCCTTCTTGGACAGACATAGATGCGCGCAGAAAAGTATGGCACTTTACTGTCGTTGTTATGTTTTTACTTGTTGGCGTTAATTTTGATCCTATGTATATAAGCCTGGCGCTGGCAGGAACGCTATGTGTCTTTTTCCTGCTGGAGTATGTCCGGATAACTACTATTCCACCGCTCGGCCCCTGGCTGCAGCGGCATATTATGAACTTCGTCGATAAAAGAGACACTTGTGGGCCGGTAGTAGTCTCGCATATATTTTTATTACTCGGTATCGGGTTTCCTTTGTTTTTGGGCTATTCGCCTGTTGGCATTATATGTCTGGGGCTGGGCGACGCGTGTGCGTCTACGTTTGGCCGTCGTTTTGGTCACCACAAATGGCTCGGTTCCAGTAAAACGCTAGAAGGCTCGTTGGCTTTTGTGGTTGCTTCGTTTTCTGGGTTCTGGCTAATGGAGAATTTCGAGCTGCTGGCTTCACGAATGCCCGGCGACCCAACAGACCGGTTATCGCTACGCTACTGGTTCGATTTAGGCGCCGTTGGATACAAGCAGTACCCGCAACTCACATTATTGCAGATCCTTATTGTCACGGTCGTGCCGTGTCTTCTGGAGGCTGTTTCCGGTATGAACGACAATGTCCTTGTCCCGGTAATGATGTTCTCGTTAGAGCGAATCTGTCGATAACGACTAAAAGATATTAAACTAATGCATTGTGACCCTATTAATAATTTACATTTTAGTAATATATTCTATTAACTTATTTTTATTATATTGTAGAAATTGTGAATCGCTTGCATCAGTTTGACCCTAATAATTGACTTCCCAAGAGTCACAATGTGGCCTTCATATTTCAGACATGCAGTCGAGTCAGGAATAGGAAGGCCAGGATACGTAATTCCTTCAGACGACGGTATCCTTACTGCACACAGGTATAATCTGTTCTATGAAGTGAAGAAATCGTTGTCTCTGTTGCCTCCGTCGCGCAACCTGCTCGATGTCGATACCTATACGGACTTTGTCTTGCAGTCAACCGACACGAACACTATGGGTGCCAGAACAATGGTCGATTTAGAACTCCTTTCTGGCCAAAAGGAATCTCTAAGAGAAAGCAAACTTTCTTTATTGCAAAACAAGTCACTCATCGACAAACACGCTCCTACCGGCATACTCGGTGCAGCTGTTGGCCCAGTCCGCTCTGATTTCCTGCATGGAACGTTTGACCCAGAGATATTAGATTTCTCGAGCTGCGAATGCATACAGTACAGTACAGCTATATCACAGATATGCTACAGCGACAACGTTCTAACCGATTCCCCATTTGTGGCTGTTAGATCCGATACCGCAGTCGATTTCTACAAAACCATTGTTGAGCCCTATTCTTGCAGCCACTTAACTACTATGCAGGTAAGCCTTGACACTATAACCCCGTCTCACTTCCAAAAATCACAATGGCTCCTCCTAAGGGACGACATGGTGGCATTATTTGACGTCCAGTCAAGCTCGCAAATCAACTGGAACAGGATACGGTTCCCGCATGACGAAGCTCGCCCGGACTTGCAGGCCTGTCCTATCAGAATCGCTCATTCTACAAACAACACTACAGTCATTGTAGCCAGAGGTGTTTCTGTCTACTCGCAGGACACTCGTTCTCAGTCACCTGCAGTCGCAGCATACGATCTCAAGAGCGAATGCGTGGGTATTGTCAGACCCGCACACGAGTACCATGCGTTCTTCATCACTGGTAGAGACATCGTGTGGTACGACTGCAGAATGTCTGGCAGAGGTATTCTTTCTACAAATCACTATATGAATACAAACTCCATGTTGCGCTACGACTCTTGTACCTGCGGTTCTGAGACGGATATAGTAACAGTGTCTGGCATGCAAGAAGCTGGCCTTTTGCATCGGTTTGGAACCAGCAACGACATGCCTGGTATCTCTAAGATCCCATCGTTCTTGAATTTACGCAGCAAATACAATATACCGCTGCTGTCTTTCAGCATAGTATCTACCGAGAAGGATCAGCGCGGCTTGAACGAGCTGGATATAGTCGGGCTGCATGTGGACATGGAGCTCATGGCTCACAAAATCGGAGTTAAAAGTAAACGTGGAATGAATCGCAGTGAGAGACCTTTAGATCAGTATCCGCTGGATTCCGGTAAGTTTGTGCCCGATGGCAGGTCTATTGATACAATGACAGCGATTGACGCACCTATTCCAGACGAAACAGGGGTTTCATTTAGAAACGCTTTATCGTTATTCCAAACGTTTTATGGATCGGAAGTTATGCTAAAAAGTGCAGCCAAGGTATCTGTTCCTGCTATTGTGAGCAAGATCAAAAGTCATATTTCGCGGGCGAATGAGAAACAGCCTACGAGATATTTAAGACTGTTGTACATCCTAGAAGAATATGGCAAGCTTATTAGCGAGCCGCCGGAATCAATTGCAGTGATGCAACAGCTTGTCGATGCGATAGTACATGATGATCAACTAGATGTGATCGTATACGACATGAAGATTGGCGGAATGTCGTTTAAAGGATCTGCAGTGGGGGCCATGTACGACTACCTCGAGGAAACTTACGTGGAATCTCTTAACAAGGATGCTGTTACTAAGGGAGGTATTGAGAAGAAACGAAGAGTCTGCCTGAAGGCAGCCTTTATCTGCAGCGTCTCTACAATCGCTGTTAGGACGGAACAGGGCAATGAAGAGGTTAATGTCGATCTTCTGGCTGAAGCGCTTGGATTGCCAGCAGATGATGACTCAAATGAAGTTTTACAGAGAGTATTAATGGACTGGGATGTTCTACCTGATGACTGGGAAGAGTTATCGCTTGCTAAAGATGCGCGAAGACGATTGTTGCGTAATCGAGCGAGACAACGTCCTGGATCAACTACGCCTTCGTCTTCACAGCAGGTAGCACCAAAGCTCAAATTACAACAGCCGGCCGCTGGACTGGTAATGTCTCAGATAGAGCGAGGTAAATTTGGAAGTCGCAACAAGAAGAGAAAGACGGAAGGATTTAGATAGATTTGCAAAACGACTCAATGATGCTGGATTTTAAGGTTTATGTTAGTTGACCGACACTCAAAACCTTGCCCAAACAAATAACATACAAAAAGGACAATAACCCCAATTTAATAACAGAACAATGAGTGTAAATTCAACGCCTAATTCATCACAAGTGCCTACAGGGCGATGGGACCATCCATCAATAGGGGCTACACAAGAACGACTACGTAAATACAGCTTCACGCAAACAACAGCGCGTCGTATATTTATGAATGCCATCGGATGGCTTTTATTCAACTTTGTGAGAACTATCGTTTCTGATTTTGGTATAGAATCTCTTCTGAATCGTCTCAACTTGTCATCGTACAATAAGTACTTAATTTACTTTTCATTCGGCCTGCAAATATTGTTTGCCTGGAACATAATCGATGGTGTACTTAAACTGATCAAGCCGGAAGATCCAATGCTCGATTTGCCGCTCACACCTACCCAAAGGCGTCTTCTAGGACTGTCTCCGCGTGCTTCTCCACAAGGCACACCGATACCTACTCCTCCTAAATACATCAAGTCGCCGCTTCAAGGGTCACCTGCCACTTCGCGATTTGCCAAAGCCAAAGTAGCTTCGACGCCAACTCCGCCTAGTGCCACCAAGGACACGCCTGAGTCCTCTAAAACCGATACTACTCGTCATTTTTCTAAAGCTCTAACTACTTCTTTGGGCACCAGTTCGAATGTCACTACTACGAGTGTCACCAAAGTCGGCCCATCAGGAAGCCCAATGGTTAGCACACAGTATTCGCCGTCGATATCACCTTCCTCTAAGTTCTTCTACATGACAGACTCTCCGAAACGTTAATATTTACATACATCCAGTTACTATTTTCTGGATTCTGTTCACCGTCTGGCGCTTTTACGGATAGCTCTGATTTTGCTCAGCAACTTGCCTTCAACATCTCCTAGATCTTGTTTAGGATGACGAAGATAGAAGAGTTTATTGAGTTTAACCGGTTTGGGAGACCTCTGAACAACATCAATCTGCTTAAGGAGCGGAGAGTACAATGGGATTTTCATTTCAGTTCCGATTTTAGTGTATCTGTTCCTTAACCGGAAAGTGGTGCTCATTCCTCGTCGGTATATAGCCATAACTACCCCCACAATAGGCGTTTCATCAGCAAACGAGATTCTGACGATATCCTTCACTCTCACTGCATCCTCATTCTTTCTACTGAAAATAGTGCGTTTCCAGTTTTCAGGGTCTAATTGTGTCATGTTCTTTTCTTCAACCAAAGTGAGTGGATGTGCGTGTTTTGGTAATCGTTTAGGAATGGGTTTGACAGGGACTAACAATTTCGCCGGCCCATTCTTAAGCTTCTGAAGATCAAATGCCGTAGGAAATGACGGAGCGATGTGCTTCAAGAGTCTTTTTCGAAGGAACCCACTCATTTTCCCACAGTGCCGAAGTAATAACGGCTGGAACGAAAACGTGAGTAGGTTTTGCGAGTCTCTGAAAGGTATATTTTTCTCGACATACCCAGCTCTTAGCAACCAAGTCGCTGAATGTCTCATAACAACCGCACTGCCCGAACATCGAACCGATTGCATCATTTATATCTTACTCATTTCCTAGTGTTTAAGTGACGATCTAATTTTTTTCGATCTTAAAATTATGAGAGTGACACAATTTCTCCTTAGAAATATCAAAACTGCACTCTCGAACGACTCAGTCAGACATGGGCTCCTCGACACAGTGGGGGCCACTCCTTTAGTTAGGCTGCACGGGATCTCGGAAGAAACGGGGTGTGAAATTTTGGCCAAAGCTGAGCAATTAAATCCTGGTGGCTCTGTAAAAGACCGGGCTGCTTTGTATATGATACGGCAAGCAGAAGCAGATGGTAAGCTGCAACGAGGAGGCGTTGTAGTTGAGGGAACTGCCGGCAATACAGGAATCGGATTGGCTCATATATGCAAAGCTCGAGGATACAAATGTGTTATATATATGCCTGATACTCAATCGCAAGGCAAAATCAACACGCTGAGGTTTCTAGGCGCTGAAGTATATCCGGTTCCTGCAGTTCCGTATGACAATCCGGAGAACTTTAATCATCAAGCGAAGCGACACGGAGAATCGCTTAAGAATGCTGTTTGGACAGATCAGTTCGACAATTTAGCGAACAGACAAGCCCATATTGAAACTACTGGACCTGAGATTTGGGCACAAACGAACGGCAAAGTCGATGCATTTGTATGCGCTACAGGTACAGGTGGGTCACTTGCGGGAGTGACTAGCTATCTCAAGGATATCAGCCGCGGAAAGACACAATGCTATCTCGCCGACCCCCCCGGATCAGTACTATATACATATATCACATCCGGTGGTAAATTAATTGAGAGATCAGGATCATCGATTACTGAAGGAATTGGGCAGGGCCGCGTTACTAACAATCTTGCACAGGACATTGATAAACTTGATGGAGCGCTTCATATCAAAGACGAGGACACGATTGCTATGTTATTCCGTATTCTCGATGAGGAGGGATTTGATCTAGGAGCCTCGTCTAGTCTGAATGTGAGGGCCGCTTATGAGTTGGCCAAAAAACTTGGGCCAGGACACACTATTGTCACATTGATGTGCGATGGGGTTGGGCGATACGCTGACAGGATATTCTCGAAGAAATGGATACAGTCGAAAGGACTGTGGAATGCCATACCCGAAGAATATAAGCATTACCTGGTTCTCGACTAATATGAGTTTTATGAATTTGGATTATTGTTTTTTTTTTTCTTTTTGCCCATTGGCGTTTTTGTTAGTGTGCATCTATCTATCTGCCTTAGCCAGGGGGGAGGGTTTCTAATAGCAGCACAGACTTGAATCCGTACCTGAAAAAGAACGCAATTACCCTACCGTGTGGAGTCCCTAACCAGGGTCGCATATCCACCTCACGTACGAACAAGCTGGTTGCTAATGCAGTAGAACGGATTAGTTCGATTTATTATTTTATTACTGAGATAGCTGTACACTGAGGTTGGAATGTTGCGATATGTGTGGGCTGTTTCAGCCGCACCGTAGGAGTCCTCGAGACGGTCCTATTTTTGGATCTGGAAAATTCAAAAGACATTAGGCTTTTCCTGTAGCTTAACGTAGAGGGCGGGGGTCTGCGTAAACCCTTGAGTTACTCTAATCCCCTTTTCCTTTTTCACTTCCAAACAGTATACCCTTTCTATTCGAGAAGGAAGCATAGATTTTCGTCGGCAAATAGAATAACTGCGCTGACGCGGTATACCTAATTTATCACCGGAAGAATGGAGGCGAATAAGTCGAGTACGAAGACCAAGTCCAGACTCTCGACGGCGAGCCTCTCGGGCTTTAACCTCAGGAGACTCGCCTCGATATCGTCCTCGTCCGATTCCGGCGCAAAACTCGCATCATCCAGTTCTATGAAATCTATACCGCGGTCGTTCTCGCAGCGGTCTGGTGTCTCCTCGCTCCTCGGCTACCTGTCCGAGTCCAAACAGGAACGCAAACTAAAGCGACAGACTACACTGATAACGAGCAGCTCGGCGCCCAAAGATCCCGCTGCTGATATTATTCCTACCCGTTCAGAAAACTCAGTTACCAGCACGGCTACGAGCACGGTTACGAGCACAGCTAATGCTTTGCGCCCTTTGCCGCCGACGCCTGAATCCAACGACACTGTTACGCCCAGCGGTTCGGGCGATCAGCTACCGACGCATAGGAAAGTCAAATCGCTGATAATTGATCAGCCAAAAGTGCATCCTCCTGAAAGTGCAAACACGAACAGTACCAATGCGGATGCCGAAACGCAGGCAGAATCTGCAGACGAACAAGACTCTATCAAGGAGCTGCCAAATTCCACCCCCACATCAGCGCACTCTGAGCGGCCTGCTGTCAAGAGCTGTGGGCCTACCGATCTTTACAGTGATATCAATACAATTTCCGGGGATTCAGTGACAGAATCAGGGCACAGCCGTTCTTCGTCCGCGGTGATTGCAGTTGGCGCGTACCCAGACGACCTGATCAGATCCGCCGCCGAGACCATTCGTCTAAAACGGCTGGAATCCAAAGGTGTTAAGCGTCGATCCCGCGCATTTGGATTATTTAGTAAAAAGTCATCAGAGAATGTAGAAATTTTTGGGATGTCTCTTAAAGACGCGGTCACCGAGACTAGGCCTTTGCATGCCGACGTAATGAGCGAGAGCTACTGGATGCCTGCATTTGTGTCCGAATGCATTAATTATTTGAACGAGTACGGGTTATCAGAAGAAGGAATTTATCGCATTTCAGGTGGTGCTGTGTCTGTGCACTCGCTGCGAAGAACGGTGATCAGCAGCGGACGAGATTTCAGTTTCAAATCAGACAGGAACCGCACAGATCCACACACGGTCACGTCGCTCTTCAAGACGTACCTTCGTGAGCTTCCTGAGCCGCTGTTGCCCAACACGCCGGACCTGTTTGCAGTTATGACCTCGAATAAAGAACCATACCCGCTGGAGGAGATTAGATGGTACATGCAGCGGCTGCCGCCGTACAATTTTTACACCGTTAGAGCACTGTGTCTGCATCTCTACAGAGTGTCGAGTTTAAGTTCAGTGAACAGGATGACTATTTCAAATCTAGGAGTGATTTTGTGTCCTACGCTACAGGTTGAATTCAAGTTGTTCTATTGGCTTATAACCTACGCGCCTGAGTGCTTCAAAGGGCTAGAATGTGAGAATAAGATAGACTGTTTGCTGTCTGAAAGTCGAGCGTTAAAAGGTGAAAACACGAATGGGGTTCTAGAAGCGAAATACGAGCCTATGAAGCTTGATTTAGAGATCGACGAATCGCCTCTGATCGCTACTAGCAATAACTTTCATATGGAAGAAGATAACGAGAAAGAGATACATACAGCTATGAACAATACCACGAACCAGCATTGATAAGTGAACTAAACGTTCCAAAATGATCCAGAAAGATCCAAAATTCTTTATTTCATTTACTACATAATATGTTTTAATCTCATTAAATGGTTTCTGCATTGTCCGGTAACTCCACAGCCCATTGATCTTGTTCTGATTTGTTTTTGCCCTTGTAACCCCATTTCGGCACCCATTCATGTGTCTGTTCATCGTACACCATTCTGCCGTCTTTTCTCTTTGGAGTAATTCCCTTAGCTTTTGCAAACTTCTCCCATTTAGTAGGCGGCTTGGCTTGCGGAATAGGCTTCTCTCTAGGCAGATGTGTAGACGGTTCAGGCAGTGTTACGTATACTGCTTCTTTCGTTGATTTTATAGGCATCTGCAAGATTTGCGAGATCATCAGCTGCACACTGTCCCGTGCACTTGCCTTCAGACTTCCTTCAGTACTGTCTTCAGGCCCGTTAGGATCGAATACTGCCAGATTGCCAAAATCATAGTCTACAGGCACTTGTTTTTCCGGATTCAGAGAATTTTCCATGGTTAATATCGAAGAAGAAAAAAAAAATAAAGTGTGTTGGTGGAGTATGAACCGTCAAATGGGAGTTGCCTGTTTAGGAAAGATACAAAAATATCGCGAACTTCTCAGTCACTTACTGTCACATTACACGGATATGACTGATGAAATTCGCCTTCTAATCTCTTCAGATAACCATGTAGGGTACAATGAGAATGACCCTATTCGCGGAGATGATTCATGGAAGACGTTCAGTGAAATAATGGGTTACGCAAAGACACGCGACGTGGACGGGATTCTTTTGGGCGGCGACTTGTTCCATTCCAATGAGCCCAGCAGAGTATCAATGTACCGCGTTCTTACCGCTCTAAGAAAGACGTGTCTAAGCGATAAACCCTGTGAGCTAGAGTTTCTAGGTGATCCGGCTGCTGCGTTGACTGGGGAGATAAATGAACTAAATTACGAGGATGAAAATGTCAATGTCGCTATTCCTGTATTCACTATTGCCGGTAATCACGACGACTCAACAGGCGCTGATCCCTCGACAGTAGCAAGGTCTGCTGTTGATGTGCTGGCGTCTACGAGATTAGTCAATCATTTTGGGTTTGTTTCAAAATATGACACTTTCGTTGTACATCCTATTCTGTTGCGCAAGGGAGATACGTTCCTGGCACTATACGGTCTTTCGAACGTGCGCGAAGAGCGAATGCATCGCTGCTTTCGAGACGGAAAAGTCAAGTTCATGCGACCGCATTGTGCAGATATCCCTGACGAATCTTGGTTTAATATATTGGTATTACATCAAAATAGATCTTCGCACTCCTCAACTGACTATATTCCGCAGTCCGCATTACCACCATTCGTAGACCTCGTGTTATGGGGCCATGAACATGAATGTCTGATTGACCCACAGTACGTCGTCGAAAAAAATCTTAATATTATACAGCCAGGATCTTCTGTGGCTACTTCTTTGTGTCAAGCAGAAGCTGTTCCTAAATATACTGCTATTCTATCTATTAGACGGAAACGGATGGACATAGAGAAGATCCGGTTGAAGACAGTGAGACCTTTTGTGTTCCGTACAGTAGAATTGAAACAAAAACTGCAGCTTCAATCTACAGTGGACATGAAATCTCAAGCTGAAAGTTACTTGACTGCCGAAGTCAATTCCATGATCGCGCAGGCTAAGAAAGAATGGATTGAAGCACAAAAGGAAGGCCCCGACGGTGCAGACGATATCGATGCGGAAAACTGTCCACTGCCATTGATTCGTTTAAGAGTTGACCATAAGGACTGCAAAATAGGCAATGCGGTGAGATTCTCAAATACCTTTGCCGGCAAAGTTGCTAATCCAAAAAATCTACTGTCGCCATTTGTGCCTAGAAAGGCCGCTCCCCCTAGTGTGCGAAACTCGAACGGACGCAGCTATAACGGAGCTAATGAAGACTTTGAAAATGGAAGAAATAATATATTTGACGGTTTTGCTATGTTCAATCATGACCAGATGCTGAAAAACGCTCTGAAAAATGAGCGGTTTGTTGTCACGTCTGTTGATAAATTGAACGAAGGGTTAACGGAATTCATCGACGAAACGAAACCTGAAAGCTTTCTGAAGTATATAGAATCTGCAATTGAAGCTAAAGTTAATGATATTGTGCAAGATGAGACTTTGGAAACCGATGAAAGCATTTTGACTGCGTTGAACGGCTCTGAACACAGTGAACCACAGACTGCTGAACAGTCTGTCAACGAAACAGAGGCATTACCTTTAGACCGAGGGATGGCAATTCCGGACTCAGAAGATATAGGTACTCTGGTGACTGATTCCCTTAATGCTGATATCAAGTTAGAGAGTGCGATGGAGGTGGACGACAGCTCTGCATCTTCTATTGAGGCCGATCCTATTGTGATAAGCGATTCAGATAACGAACCTGAAAGGGCAACCAAAAAAAGAAAAACGGCTACAAAGCAAAAGGGATCAAGAAGAAAATGAATAATATAGTTTTAACATAAGTTTCATAAAAGAACAAGAACAAACAGCTGCCAGCGGTTGGAGTCAAGTCTGGACGCATAATGCGTATCATGAGAGTTATCGATATGACGTTATCAATATGCACTAGAGGGTGATTACTCTTCGATTTGAACATTTTCAGTTCTTCGCCGTAACTCTTCGACGTCAAAAGCCTTTCCTTCGTCTTCACTATCGTTTTCGACGTATGTGTCGGCCTGGAGAATTTCGCGGCCAGTGAGTTTTCTGGACTTATCTTTTGCCTTCTTTTCTTCAAGTTTTAGCCGTTCTTCCTCTTTCTTTGCTTTCCACTCCTTGAACGATTCTTCATTGACCGGGTGGAGTTCCTTGCCCAATTTGCTGCGGTCTATTTCTATGAACTCTTCCAAGGAGATTACGGGGGCATTCTCTGCCGCAAGCCGTTCAGCTTTACGCTGTTCTTTTGTTTTCAGCTCGTAGCCAGGCGGCAGTGAATGTTTGAACCTGCAGTTATCGCCGCCGTTCGGACACACCCACAGCCAACCGTACTTGCCATCTTCAACAGCACTCAAGAAGTACTTGCAGATGATATTTGTCGGTGTAGGCTGATTTCCATGTTTCGACTGCACGACCTTCTGCAACTTTTCAGTATCCCAGTCATCAACTGTTTCTTGTTCTTTCGTTACCCGCTGGTCCGTGTAGAGATCCTTTTTGACTGATTTGCGTTCGACGTCCAGATCATGGCTGAACTTGCACTTAGAGCCCTTAGTACAGGTGCCTTGTTTGAAATAGGCACATAAAACTGTCTTCGGATCTACGCCAAAAGGTACTTTCTGTTGAATAATAGGATTGAACAGCAGTGCTGCCTCTGCTTTAGCCTGTTCAGCGGCTTTTTTCTCAGCTAACCTTCGAGCGTTTTCTGCTTCTTTCCTCTTCTGTTCCGCCGTCTGGCTCTGATTCTGCACCTGCTGCACATATTTTTGCACTTTCGCCGACCGATTCTTATTCTTCAAACCAAACGTCTTATCTTCTACAGATTGCTGTCGTTTACTGGTTTTTGTCTTGTCGCTCGGTTTCTGTTTCTTGGGCGGCATCCTTGGTCACTGTACAAGTTTTTTTTTTTGCTCTGTTCCCTCTCTATTGGGTGTTGGTTTACATATGGGCTTACTTACACCCATACTACCAGCCGCTAAATATAACACCTGCCTGCTATGGCTTTTACCATTATCTGCACATTCTATGTTTTCAGCTCGTTAATATTTGCCAGACCAACCCGCGCAGCACCGAAATCAAATATGCTGTAGTATCGAGCAAGGAATGCGTTTCCCAGTACAGCCATCCGCGCCATACTCATCGGCATATCCAGCGGTACTATCATCGAATAGCACGCTTTCTTATCTTTAACGATATAGTCATCGGGCGATAACTCAAATGTGTGCCCGTGCAGGTTGATTTTGATATTTGGCAGACTGTCCATTTTCCAGCATTGCACCTTGAACACCCCAGAAAGAGTCTCATAAGCATCTATCCGCTCAAAGATGTCATAAGCAATCTCACTCGGCAGACCAATAAACTCGCTGCCCGTATCTAACGCCGCTCCAAGCGGCTCCATCTCTATTTCGGTCTCGCCTACCATTATCCCCTGCATTTCCACTTCCCAGTACCGCGTTTTACTCACAGGCATATAGGTGATGTTGCCACTGTATGCTTTGGGCTCAATTCCGCCAATTGTGAAGTACCCGGGTTCTAGGTTCTGGCTTGCCGCCCGGTTCATCCTGAACGTCATCACTGGCGCACTAATAACACCATCCTGATACGCCTGGATCGGCATAGAGGGTAACCCGTTCCCACTAATACTCTCGTACCCAAGTCCTAAAATCCCGTCAGCGAACTGAAAGAACTTCACACTGAAATCTTTCAGTTTGTTCACCGCACAGAACTCAGTTCCAGGCACCATCAGGCTGCCAATCTGCAATGTGTCACTTGCTACCTTGCCAACTATCTCACCACGTCCATAGTGTATTTCTGCGGTTCTGTTCGTTACACTTGACGTTGAAGACATCTTGCTGATATAGCGCCGCCGCGTCATGCATTTACTCCCGCAACGCAGCCCAGGTACCCAAAAACTAGAACTTCCGGTGTCTAGAATCACTTTGAAACTCTGACCAGGAATTCCAAGCGTTATAAATGTATAGAAATGCGACCACTTGAATTTCGTCAGATTACTCTTGTGACCAGTGCCAACTACGCTTGGGGTGGCTTCATGCGGCGTGCTGTCCGTTTTCACCCCACCAAATGTCTCGCCTTCTTCTTCTAGTGTTTCATACAATACATCCAGTCCCTCGTCATTGTATTCAGTCTCCTCGTCTCGTTTGACCATACTGGCACCGTACTTGGCTAGCAGGCCAGTATGCTTTATGGCTAAATGCTCGACAAGGTTCTCGGACAGATCAGGTTGATACTCGTAAAGCGTCAGCACTTCCATGCAATTAGCCACTATACATAGTAGCAGCTGAAAATATAGCACTATATGCTCCATTTAACTGGTTATGTTATCTCTTCGAATTTATTATTAAGAAAGAAATCTTTGACGAGCACACAATCCCCTTTTCACTAAGATCACCCAAGGGTCTGCTGTGGACAAGGATCTCATATACAGGGCTCTACTTGTTTTTCGGGGTCTACATGCGCAAAACGACATAATGAATCTAAATTTAAATTACGTACGGAATCATTGTAACTCAAATTCGAGAATATAGAATCTGATAGAATGCATCACTGCAATAAAGAAATATTTCCTTCTACTTACAAGCAATTACCGCTTTACACATATTAGAAATCTTCAAATGGCAGACAGTTATCAAGCGTAGAAGCGTAGGTCGATAGTATACACTAAACCGCAGCGGTGTTAATCTACTTGTCAGCTTCCTTGTCTTCGGCAGGACTGGCCTCTTCGTCTGCAGCAGCACCATCATCATCTGCACTTCCAAGGTTAGCAGCAAGATCACCAAGACCATTGTCTCCTAGACCTTCCAGGCCAGCACCTCCAGCTAATTTACTGAAATCCATGCCATCGAGACCGCCCATATCCGGCATACCAGGCATACCGCCTCCCATTTGTGAGAAATCCATGCCTCCTAGGCTTCCCATAGGGTCGAAATCGCTCTCGGGAACTTCGTTCTGTTCGTCCTGATCAACCCAACGGTCGAAATCAGTCTTGATAAAATGGTACCTGGCTTTCTCCTTGGTCAGTCTAGGCCAATACTCTTCCTGAGCTTTTTTCTTTCTTAAAATAAAGGTGAGCCCCCGTCCAGTGGCGGCTTTTTTAGATTCATCAACGTCGATCTCGTCAAAAAAGTCAATCTTTACACTGTATCTCTTGCCCTCTACAGTGTCAGATTCAATAGCGAGCGCAGTAGAAGACAAATCCACCTTAGGGTCTTTCGAATCAGGAATAACAACGGTCAGGAAGACAACGTTCTTCGAAGGATCATCTGCGCTGGACCTTTGCGCCCATTGTACTTCAGGTGTAATAGACATTATTTTAGTTTTAAAGTATAGTTCTGGGGAATATTTATTACAATATTTAATTCGGTAGAACTAAAGCTGGCAAATGTTCCGAGAAAAAGCGTTATGGCTTTATATAAGTATGCAGAGTGTTAAGTTTGCGCCCCAGAATACTCCAGAAACTAGGGTAGAGGGTATCTCACGTGATCAATGTTGAGTGTTCTCGAGACAAGATCGATATAGCCGTCCGTGCAAGTATAAGGTGAACTAGCAAAGAGTTCACAGGTATTGATGTTTATCCAATATTTTAGTTATGAGTGAAATTGACTGATCTTTCAGATCTGACCCTACTTTCCAGGTGTCGAGCTCGATGTGCTTAGGAATCTTCTGTCGAGCAGTAAGGAACCGTCTCTGCACGTTCAGAATGTCGATAGGTACCTCGTCGGGCCCAGATTTGCCAGAGAGACTTAATGTAGAGAGCTTGCGCATAGCCTGATTAATCTGTCGTCCTGGCCGGCTGTTGCTTTCTCTTCCGCTGTTGAATGGTTGTGCAGACGCGTGAAAAGGTGTCACAGATGAGGAAACATTGTTTGGCTTCTTTGGAGACTCATTGGATGGCAGGAAAGCAGACTGCGATTCGTGTGCAGGTTGGCCTTTTAGGAATGTGGGTTTTTTTGGCACGGGTGGTACATTGCGTCGCGGTAATTGATTTTGTGTGTTTTTCGGGAGATCTGCGTCTTCGTTCTCCAGAGGTCGCGGGGGAAGCGAAGGGGGTAGAACGCTCTCAGAGACTAGTTTCGGCTCATAGTCACTATCGTCGCCATAAACTGAAGTTATTCCCTGCTTTAGTTTCTCAACCAACGGTTTGGCTGACAACATCGAGGTCCAAAGGAAGTCACTAGCAGTACGGCCCTTAGCTGGTTTCGGTTCAGGCATATGATTATTGGAGTTTGCGGCTAACGGTATGCCTTCACCAGCGTTGACGTCCAATGATTGCAACATTTCAGCAGAAAGACTTGTGTCGTTAGCAAGATCCATTAGGCTAATGTGAGAGCCTTCAGGTGTAGTGACATCTCGAATGTAAACGGCCAAAATCTGGTCAGGAAACTCACAACACATCTCTACATAGATCTCTAAATCCGATTCCCCTGAGTCACCAATTAAAATGAACTTTCGCTGTGGGAAATCGCTGAGAATTCTTGTCAAACTTCCACGCTTCCGTTGACCTACTGGCTCAAATATACCGTTCATCAGTCCACTGTAGCTCCGTAGATGGTAACTTCCTGGGGGCAGCTGGAGCGTGGTGAGCATATCGTATATGTTGGTGAACATCTGCCAGGGACTATTAGAAACGTAGTGGAAAGACGCGCCCATGCTGCGCATCTCGCCGTACCAGTCACTGACTCCTGGTATTCGGCAGTCTAGAGGATCGCGTATGAAAACGTTCTTGAGCATTTCCCTGCGCGGCCCATTAACGCCAGTAGTTTTCACGGTGTCGTCTATGTCGGAAATAACGCTAATTCCCTCTGTTGACAGAATGTTTGCAGGAATAATGTCAACACGCCCTTCAATAGTTTCAGCGCCTAATGTTGCCGGAATGAATCCTACTTTCAAACGTTCGTCAATACGACCGGATTCATTGGTTTTCACCTCAAATGTGGCAGACGGAGCGTTGAACATATTATCGTCGCTATCTGATCCGGTAATGAAAACCCGGACAGTTTTGTTTGGCATAGGTTTAGTCAAAAGCGGCGTCATTCTTTGCAGCAGGACCGCATTGGCAGTCAGTTCTTCGCCTTGGAAGGATGAGTAATCGAACGAGCTTTCCTCGCTTTGATCTACATCTGCGGACTCTAACGGCACATTAGAGGCAGGTTCGTCAAATGAGATCAAATCTCGCTCTTCTGGGATAGTCTGAGGCAGGGCCGTTGGTAGTGGCTCTCTTGTGGCGGGATCGAGCTTTGGGATAGCATTGTTCGAATTCTTCTTAAGCTCTGATCCGACAATTTGGCGGAGTATCGAGGCATATATGCGTTCTTTCTTTTTAGCGTAGCCGTTCACGCCGTAAAACCCGCGAACATCTATTTCATAGAAGTTGGAAAACTTATGTCTGCGCGAATAGCCAGGGTATAGTACAATGAATTCATCGTTAGGGTCTCTCGAGAACATAGAGCTGGCGGAGTCAGATGAGGACGCTGATAGTATGGACTCAGGTGCTGACTTCGAGCGGTATCCGGGATCTGTTTCTGCAGCAAAATACTCTTCTTTTTTTGATCTGAGGTATTTGAGCAGTTTTGCCTTGCGCGACCCGCTCACGGGCCAGACTGGCGCCGATGGCGAAACTGTTGACTGAGCCACCGCATTTGATGATCTCTGTGTTGTCCAGTCCGGCCTAGATGGTGTTACAGGTGCGCAATCATAGACAGAATCACTGGATTCGTCTTTAAAATCACACGGAGTACGGTCGGCACGCGGCTGTGAATAGTTATGAGACGGATCCATTAGTAGCGTTGCAGTTAAGCGATAGCACAATCCAGAAATGCAATTCTTAAAGTGTGGCGGTCGTACTGATGGAAACTGCAAAGTTTTTTGGCTGAACAATTATAACTTCTTTTCCTATTAAAATATGACGAACATGCAGCCAGGACAAAAAATTGCGCACTAAAACAAGAAGAAACAAGTTCTTGTAAATGATTCGGTTTCTTGGCTCAGTCAGGGATTGGGGAACTACAAAGTAAATACGACACAGCGTATATAATCAACACTTAAAACATGAATACGAATTCGTATAAATATTTCAGCGAAAGTCCATATTAAACAACTTAAAAAGTAAAGAGAAAAAGACTAACAGCACTAATATTCGTGCTAGTATACCAGCAGCAAACATGCATGTTACATGGGAATGTCACTACCTGCAGCAACGGCAGGTGTGGACTCGGATTTTCCAAAATAATCGTCCATTTCCGCATCTAACTGATCGGCAGTTTTGCGGCTAGGTCGGCCAGCTTTCTTAGGAGCAGCAGCGGGTTTCGCCTTTTTAGCAGTCTTCTTAGCAGCTTTCTTAGGAGCAGCTTTAGCAGGCGCAGACACAGGGGCGGCAATACGATCGGCCAACTCTTTCTTGGTAGGATCGAATATCAGTTCTACCTATATGATAAATTCGTTAGTTCCAAAACAATAACGATTAGTGCGCTATAAGCAATTATACTTACCTTCATCTTTCTTTTTCCACCATCAACTTTAGTTCCATTGAACTTCTCAAAAGCTTTGTTACCATCGCCCATTTTGTTGAATTCAATGGTGCATACACCGGTGGATTTGCCTTGTTCAGTATAAATAAGTGTGGCTTTTCGAATAGATCCAACTTCGGAAGAGAAATACTCCTTTATAATCGGTTAGTTGCCATAAAAAAAATTCAAATACAAGCACAACAACCAACAAAGAACACACATATAGAACAGAAACAAAGCTGAAAGAAAACATCATAAGCGGACCATGTGAAACATGCGTCTAGTAAATTTAAGCAAGAGTAGGACAGAGAATATTTAAACGAATAATCCATGAAAAAAGCTTTGACAATGCAACTACTATACATTCGCGGCCTTGACTTGATCGGCAAATATTGCATACCATTAAAACAAACAAGGATTCACAATAAAAAAACACAAACAGAACTGATGCAGATGCAGATGCAGATGTAGATGTAGATCAGTACTTGAGGTCTTCAGTCTGCATGTCAAAACAATGGATTCAAGCAAGAATTCAGCGAAAAAGTAGAGCGTCCTTAGTCATGGTTTGCTATATGGCTGCAATAAATATGAACTATACACCACGAGCGTAACCAGCAGTTCAATATAAGCGACATCCCTATTTGAGTTATGCAGAGAAATAATCAACCCATAGAAAGTGTAAATATCATTGACTGCAAACAAGTATCGCACATAAGTGGCAATAGTAAAATGTATATGAGCGCAAATAGACAAAACCAGCTTTACCATCAAGGGATGGTACGAGAAAATATAACAAGATCACCATCTCTTGCATGCAATCAAATAACTATGGAGAAAATTTCATAGTCTTATGAGTTCGCAATCAGCCAGAAGTTTCCTGTGTATCTCTGCAATTGTAATAATATCAGATAAGTAACAATACATACCTTAATAGAAGAGATAGGAACATCTTGAGGCTATAAAAGAGTTAGTTTACGGTTCATCCAGAACAAAGAAGCACTTTCTTTCGAGAAAGAAATGCACGCGAGAATAAGTACACTGGAAACTGAGATAATTATCATATGCATAGCGTTAAAACGATTGCAATCATTTTCAAAATGGCTATACAAAAAGTTGGCGGGTATGTGAGATAGGCAGAGTACTTAGGGATTATATTATGCAAGGTGATAGGTAATTCGCCTATATCGATGTTCGACAAGGTCGAGCAAGTTCTCTAAAACCAGATGGTCTCTAATAACCCGTGCACATACCCGGCAAAGAAACCACTGCAGAATATTCTTCACACAGCCAACTTATAATTACTCATTTGATATTCCAGTGTATTGTAGAAAACCTAGAAGATTCAACAAGCTAATGTCAATCCTCTATACGGTTGTTGTATTTCAACACATACCAGTCCAGAGATCACAACTTTCGCAGTCGGCTGTTGTTGGACCGATGTTTTGGCTTCAACTTTTTTATTATCTGGTTTCTTGGCTGACGATTTCTTTCCAACCTTTCCTGCAGCAGACACAGCACCTCCGGCCTTGCGGCGATGAATAGGGCGGCGGGCACCATGAGGCTTACTGGCAAGAATTTCGTCAAGTGACTTATCCAAATTTACAGACATGATAAAATTTCCAAACTTAACCCGAGAAATACCGAGATTAGTAGAGCCTTGTAAAAATCCGATGTGCACAATGGCAGTAGAGGTACACGGTAAGTTGACATGGATGGAAAAGGAGGCGGGAAAAGAACACCGCATAACTTTAATTAGTATTTAGCATTCATTATTGGATGATCACCCCACCTGAATTTCCAGCTGACTGGGCTACTTAATATTTGATTAATTAGCCGATCTAGAGATATGTGACTAGGTTCTGAGTAAAAAATCCATCAAGTTGTTCCAATACATGAACAAAATGTTCAGAGAGTTGGTTTCAGTATGGCGGATGTAGTTACGCTAAGAGTAGCGGCTATTCTTCATAGACGAAACCAATATGATCGCGATTGTCGTCTAAAATGCGCGCATACTCGAGCAGGAGAAGGTACAAGTAGATTTCGACGTCTTCTTTTCTGAGTACTTTGCTTGCATGTTGTCTGCCGTTGAGTGCTATGCGTTCAGCGATGCCTTGGTGCGGTTCTATAGTGTCATCGAGGCCGGTAAAGTATGTGAGTAGTCTCTGACTGTCTTCGAATGTGTTGTCCATGGGGATGAAATGAAGCCAGGGAACTATTCGAGAATCGTGCCATTCACGGAATATTGTTGCCTTAAAAGGCAGGCTCTTGCTCTGCAAGAACGGTTTGAATCGTGCGGAAAAGGAATGACCGTCCACGTCGAGCAGATATTTGTACTGGTACTGATCTGAACTGCTCATCATTGGAAGCTTTCTGTATAGCTTACCTAAGAATTCACAGTCTGGTACACACCACTGTAAGTCATAGAAACCAACGTCGGAGTGTGATTCTAGATATTCCGTGGTATTTACTTCACAGAAGCTGAACTCGTCGACGCCATTGGTATTTGTCCGCTCGCAAAACAGTGTGGCTGGCTTGCGATTTGGGTAGGACGCATTGAACGTGTCAATTAAAATATTCCGATGGATTTTCATGTATGTGTCTTTTCTCTCTATCCCACCTGTGGTGATTCCTCTCCACATCGCGACGTCTCGTTTTTCTACCCAGTCGGTATCGTGTTCACTGTTATATCCATAGAGACCCTCGTTGATGTAGTATTTGTTACCCGGTAGCCGTATGTCCCTGTGTATACTTGTTTTACATTCAGAGAATATGGGCACCAGTTCCCTGATCTTTTTCATAGTTGGGGGGATTGATAAGAACCCATGCTTATCATGGATGAGCGGGCCAACCGTGCATATATCGGTTGCTGCTGTGTAGTTGGCCACGAGACCGTTGTAACTGTAAAGTTTGCGTATATCGTTGACAGGATTGTTTTTGTTCGCTACCCAGTGTCTGACGGGCGAATCCGGCGGACAAGACTGGTAGGCATGGCTGAATACTGGTTTACCTGAATGGTCCGTTTCCCTAATTTTCTTAGACCCCTCTTCACTGAGGCGAGAGAAGTCTTGTGTAAACTTGTTTGATGTAATTTCGAAATACCGGTCGGTTAGCTGCATTAAAAGCTGCTCGTGTTGTTGCACTTTATTGTAAGGAAGCACTACTCTTGGCTGGTCGTGAATGTTCACAAGAAGCTCCATGTCCGGTAGGTACTTTGAGATGCGCCTTATCATGTCTCTCACGTCTGTGATGCGATAACCATGCTGGTTGCTTGTGGCCTTACCATTACGTATTCTCACTGTAGCGATGTACTTTATCTGGTTAGCGCCGTTCATGCGTTTGCGTATTTCTGCCGGGGATATTGACCAAAATAGTTTTAGGTCTTCGTAGATGGCGTCGAAATGATCAAAATCTACGCACCCCTTTTTCATCGCGTACTGGAACCACTTGTCAAATCGTGGTGGTGGCGCGCGTCCGTGCATTTCCTCGTACCGCTGCACGTACTCTTTCAGTGTGTACTGCCGATATATGGGATTCTTGGTCATGTACGCTTCAAGATACAGCTGAGCGACTGGATCTGAGGATTTAGGGAACTCTTTTAGAGTTCTTACCGAATCATCAAACTCTTTCAAATCCTCTGAAGGTACCGATATAGCGTCTGCGCCGAAAGAGGACATGTCCATCCATGGCTCAAACTCGTCGCGCTCTGGTTCCTTGAACCAGTGCAGCATATAAAGGATATTGACCACTACCGCCGCTGCAAGCAGTAGCTTGTATTTTTGACGCTGAATAAGGGGAATTATCAGTTTCATCTTAATTGCTTTAATGCATTTGATACATAGGAGAGGGAGGGAAAAAACCTGCTCGCTTATAAGAAAAGCAATGAAAGTTGACCTAAAGGGACACCTATTATGCCAAGAACTTTACGCGAAATAAGGTGTGAACGCCGCATTTCATTTACGCACACATTCAGACAAATTGTGGATTAAATCCAACGTTATCCTAGAACTAGAACTGCAAATCACTTGAAGTTTTGTATTTTAGCTGCTGAATGCCCAAATAACAACAGTAATGCTGCATCTAGTAATCTGCATCATAATGTATATGCAGGCTTGGGGCTGAATAAGGTTCAAACTTTCTGCTCCCAGCTCCATGGATTGGCTAAGCACGTTTCAAGCTCGAACTGCTAGATGTGGATGTTAAAATACGAGTCTACTGAACGTCATCATTTGCGAGCATCACATTTATGCACAAATAAGCAGTGGCTTGTATGCTTGATGTAAGCTTAATAGAATGATTGGCTCTTGGTCAATTCTATCATGCTCTAGAGACATAGGAGAGGGAGAAAATTGCGAAGACCTGCTCGCTTGTAGGAAAACCAACAAAAGTTCGCCTAAAAGAATCACTTTTTATGCCAAGAACTTTACGGAATATTAGGTGTGAACACCACACCTCATTTACGCACGCATGCATATCCAGTGTAGCTGTTCTATTATTCCAGCTAAGAACAAAAATGAAAATAAAAACTGCAAATCATTTGAATTTTGTATTTTGGCTACAGGATGCTCAAATAGCAACAGTGCTGCATCTAGCTGCGTGCATCGTAATCTCTATGAAAGCTTGGGGCTGAATAAGGTTCAGCTTTATAGACTCTCAACTCTATTGGCTTAGCACGTTTCAAGTTTGACCTGCTGGAAGTAGATGTTACAATACGAGTCGACTTAACACCGCCATACGCGAGTATCACACTTAGGCACCAATATAAACATCTTGGCTCGTGTACAAATGCAGACAAATCGAATAATCTCATCACATTGCGGTTGTCTGGTGCATAAGAGGGGAAGTTAAATCTGTATGATAATTAAAGTTTAGCATTGTGTCTTCACGGCAGCTCGTAAACGGACGGCCAGTGTTAGAGATGTAGCAAGTCGGACACGTTTATGTCTGTGTGATGCTGTTAGCTATTGTTCGTATACGCCGTACACTCCTCAAGTGCTACTAATCGTGCATTATGAACCCGATACTGTCCCGGTTGTCGTCCAGCAGTCGGGCATATTCAAGAAGTAGCAGCGCTAGGTAGGCATTGATATCCCCATTTTTCAGCACTAAATTGGCGTGGTCTTTGCCATTCAGCGCAATTCGCTCAGCTATTCCTTGATGCGGACTGATCACGCCATCCATACCTGTGAAATATGTCAGCAGCTTCTGCCCATCGTCAAGCTGATTATCCATAGGAATAAAATGCAACCATGGAATAATGCGTGAATCGTGCCATTCGCGGAATATCGTGGCTTTAAAAGGCAAACTATTACTCTCCAGGAAAGGCTTGAACCGCGCAGAGAACGAGTGTCCATCAACGTCTATCAGGTACTTGTTCAGGTACTGGTCAGTGCTCGGGACCATAGGCAACGTCTTGTATAGATCATGCAAAAACTTACACTCCGGATCAGGATTGCACCATTCCAAAGCATAGAATCCTACGTCTGCATGCTCTTCAAGATACTGTGACATGTCTGCGACGCAATCTTCATAGCGCGGCCGGCCGCCGAATCCAAAAGTCTCGCAAAATAGAGTACCAATAGGCTGGCCAGGGTAGGACCCGTTGAACGTATCAACAAGTCGGTTGCGGTGAATTTTCATGTACGTGTCTGGCATTTCAACGCCGCCAGTAGTTATGCCCCTCCACATCATGACGTCTTTTTTTTGGTGCCAGGGCACATCGTGTTGTTGATCGTAGCCGTACATCCCCGCATTAACAATGTATTTGTTGCCTGGATAACGAATGTCATTGTTTACGCTGGTCCTGCTTTCAGAAAACACAGGGACCAGTCTTCTGAACTTCTGAAGTGTGGGCGAAATAGACAAAAACCCGTGCTTATCGTGGATAAGTGGTGCGACATTGCAGAGGTCACTGGAGTAACTATAGTTAGACACAAGACCGCGATAGTGGTACTTCTCGTAAATCTCATCCAAGTTGACGCCATTATTTTTCCATTGCATTACCATTGAATCTGGCGCGCAGGCATTGTAAGCGTGTTTTAACAAAGGCTGTCCAGAGAAATCCTCATGCAGTATATCTCTTTTCTCTGAGTAGTCTGAAGCTTTCAGCGACTGCGAGTAGCTGCTAGACGTGATGTGTACCATGTCATTTGGAACTGAAGAATTATATATCTTCTCCAATTCTTGGAGCTCTTCATAAGAAGCCAGCACACGCGGCTGGTCACGTAGATTGATAGCTATTTCCATATCAGGCAGCAAGTGGGCGACATTACGGAACATCTCGACGACATCAGAGATGCGATAACCGGCAAAATTAGCGCTTGTATCGCCTTCAGATATGGTGAGTATAGAAATAGCAGGAGATTCGCGTAGGGCGTTTATATCTGCGCGAATATCTGAAGGTTTTATTGACCAGAAAGGCCGCAGATCTTCATAAATAGCATCATAGTGATCGAAATCGACGACACCGTGTTCAATAGCAAACTCAAACCATTTGTCGAAGCCAGGTGGAGGCGGCCGTTTGTGGTCTCTGTGGTATTTTTCAACGTACTCCTTCAACGTGTACTTCTTGTATTTTGGATTGTGATTCAGGTAGGCTTCCAGGTAGAGCGCGGTCACAGGGTCCGTAGGAGTTTCACCTTGGAGCAAACCGGTGAAGTACTGGTCAAATTCAGCCACTGTCTGTGGAATAGACCTAGGATCTGACAACTTGTAATATTCAGGGTATGTAGGCAGATTGATTATTCTCAATATCACATATGTCACGCAGAGGGCGAATGCAAGTGCTATGTAGCGCTGTATGCCACGAAACGATTTAGGGACAAGCATTATAGATTTATATGCACACCAGCCAGTTGAGCATTAGTTCATACCAGTGCAAATAGCACCAATATTCTAGAAATCAATAAGAATGTTAACAGGCAGCAAATGGTAATAGAATCTTGCACAGAAAGCGGTAAATAAATGGAGAATACTGCCTGTGGCTGATACGATAATCTATTAAGTTGCTAGCTCCTCCGCGGTTGCTAGCGCTTCCAGTGTTGCTAACTCCTCCGCGGTTGCTAGCTCAAGCAGTTCGGTTGTGTTTATTATTTCTGTCTGTACTGAAGTACTATCCCCTTATGGTCTTGGAGTTCAATTCTTTAAGTATTATGACGATATTGAATTAATTTCCAAAAGAAATATCTGCTATTGAAGGCTACCGTTCACTGGTAACAAGTTATTGAGGATCAGACGAATGTCCTAGTACCGAATTTACGGCATTCCATCGTAAACACGAGTTTTCTTGAAGCTTATGTTTTTGTCGAAGGCACAATTACACTTGTTAGTATATCACAAACCAACTGCATAATGCTACCACATACGTATTACCTATTTATCGGAAAATTGCAGTGGAGTGCGATGGGTCGGGTACAATATGTACCGGTGGATCCAGGGCCCGAACTCCTGGAGATCTCACACCTGGACTATGTATTTTTCCCTCGATCGTCCGGGTATGTGGTATCCGATACGTATTGTGGCACAACTCCTTGCAGATACTCATGGATTGAGGGAACTGGAAGTGACATTTGCGGAACCAATTGGCCCAGTAGGGCTGTGATTGCTTACTGGGAATAGATAATAGGAAGATTTAAATAATTTAAGGTTATTTGGCACAAAACCTTGAATTAGACTATCTATTTTCCCTAGGAGACACTGCTTACGTGTAACATTTGAATGTACCTGCTTTGTCATGATAACAGTTTGTTGTGTCTGAGATATTGCTTATTTCATACTACCGTTTTTGCTTTTGCTGTCTTCCGCTTGATTACTGCTAAATTCCACTTTCTGCAGATCACAAAACCGTAGTAAGCGATTGTGATATATATGTTGTCACTGCATTTACGCGAATAAATCCTCGCAAACCCTTGGTCGAGTTTTTACCTCACGACTGGCAGATCGCTTCCAAACTGTACAGTCTTTTTTAGAATGCGCAGGCATGTACGACACCGGATAATTTGACGGATGGACCAATGAATGATGGAACTCAATGTTTTTCCGGCCAACGTTAGATTAGAGGCTTTTGTTACTCTCTAGTACGGTAGTAACGCTCCTGTCAGATTTAGGCACCAGTTGAAATATTCCTTGCAAACGGGGTTTCAGAAACATGAATGATATACACAGTCATTTTATCCCTGTATTTCATATCCAGTAATGTTTCCTTTCCCAAGTTTGTCAGTGAATATATATTGGAAACATGGAATTAAGAAAGCTTACTCATGATAACAAAAGCTTATTTTTTCTAAGTATGGGCTGCCAGAAGTCTAATAAATAAGCAAAACGCTATTAATAGAAATCAAGAAACTTGTTTTCAGAATAAGCTGGCGTATAAAAGCCAGTGGGTTACCTTTCACGCGTTTTATCAATCTCGCGGTATACAGTATGCATACTGTAACCGAGACCAGGACATTTCTCTGCGAGCCTCCGGTAGAAACAACTACCGTTTATGGTCGCGTTTACTCCAGCGGCTCGGGCGTCGTAACCGCTTACGATGCTGGCTGTGAGAAGAATGTCGTATCAACTGATGGATGGTACTGTTGTCAATGTGTACCCGCTGTTATCAGCTATGTCCCTTGTCCTGACGACAAAAGCCCTCATGTATGGGGATTCTACGAGGAGATCGACGTTTCTGTGAGCGTGAATGTCGATATTAAAGTAGAAATACCCATAGTGGTGACTGTTATCCCCACTACCGGTGGTCAAACTGCCACGGATGTGCCGGCTAACAGTGCTACTACGACTGGAACTTCGACCGTCGCATCTGAAACTGCATCAACAGATGCGCAAATATGCATTTCTATTCCTCCGTATACTCCAGGCGTGGTATATGCAGTCGGATACGATACCGTCGCTGAAGATTTCCAATATGTTGCCAGTGGTGAATACCGATCCGCAGTATCAACCCCTCTTGATGCATCACTTGAAAGTTCTGGCATTATTGTCCAAGGAACTACTTATCAGCCTTTGGTCGAACTGATGTTCTATGCGAGCGGTACGTTTGAAATTTCACAGCTTGTTTCTAATATTGAACTAGCGTATGGATATATCTTTACTGGTCAGTCTGCAATGTCATGTAATGACATCAAACACATTGGCTCCGGAGGACAGGTGTACAATGGATCCTTGTACGGTGGTTGGAATGTTAATGTGGAATTCAGCGGTCAGTGGTATCCGATTAGAATTGTTGTTTCTCAAACGATTGATTTTGGTAGAAAACGGCAAGTTGGACAACTAGTTGTTGACATCACTGGACAGTATAATGTTGTCGGCGAGTTGGCGCAGAGTTCTACAAGCTCAGTTAGCTCAGTGAACCCTGCGAGTTCACTCGTCTCCTTTAGTCATGTTAGCCCTTCTACGCAATTGAGTTCAGCTGACTCGTCTATCTATATAGAGTCGACTAAATCTAGCAGCTTGGTTAACCCTACTGCTTCGCTTAGTTCTGCTGCTTCGACGAATCCGGTGAGCGCTGCCAGCTCACTTAGTCTTGCAAGTTCTGTTAGCTCAGATGTATTGAGCTCTGTTGGTTCTAAAAGTTCATCTAGCTCA
This sequence comes from Tortispora mauiana, assembly GCA_030570615.1. Taxonomy (NCBI): domain Eukaryota; kingdom Fungi; phylum Ascomycota; class Trigonopsidomycetes; order Trigonopsidales; family Trigonopsidaceae; genus Tortispora; species Tortispora mauiana. The sequence continues at coordinate 533,773 of JAJLWG010000003.1, forward strand.
TCTAGCTCTGTCACATCCAGCGTCCCTAGCTCTGAAAGTTCTTCTGTCTCTAGCTCTGAAAGCTCTGCTTTATTTAGCTCTGTCACATCCAGCGTCCCTAGCTCTGAAAGGTCTTCTGTCTCTAGTTCTGAAAGCTCTTCCAGTTCATCTAGCGTGTCTAGCTCTTCCAGCTCGTCTAGTTCTGAAAGCTCCTCCAGCTCGTCTAGTTCTTCCAGCGTGTCTAATTCTGAAAGCTCCTCCAGCTCTTCCAGCTCATCTAGCTCGTCTAGCTCCGCTAGCTCTTCCAGCTCATCTAGCTCGTCTAGCTCCGCTAGCTCTTCCAGCTCATCTAGCTCGTCTAGCTCTGCTAGCTCTTCCAGCTCATCTAGCTCGTCTAGCTCCGCTAGCTCTTCCAGCTCATCTAGCTCGTCTAGCTCCGCTAGCCCTTCCAGCTCGTCTAGCCCTTCCAGCTCGTCTAGCCCTTCCAGCTCGTCTAGCTCTTCCAGTTTGTCTAGTTCTTCCAGTTTGTCTAGTTCTTCCAGTTCGTCCAGCTCTTCAAGCTCGTCTAGCTCGTCTAGCTCTTCCGAAGATATCGGTGCTTATTGCACTGCGCAACCACCAGGAACTTCAAGTATCTATCGCTCTGCAATATACACAGACGCGCAGATCAGCTCATATACACATGAACAAGTTGCAAACGGAGCCTACAGAGTGGGCCACAAAGCTTCAGTTGAGACCATCTCTATAAGTGAAGGCACTGACCACCTAACTTTCTCTACTACCGTCTCGGGTGCGATAGAAGTGACATTTTACGTGCAAGGCCCGAACATGCTGCTTAGCGTATCACAAGATAACGGCATTCCTATGCCGCCAGATTCGTACTACGTCTTTGTCGGCACTAATGCCATGACATGTACAGACATCCAAGGAATAGGCACAGGAGGGTACAGTGCGTATACGCCTGGTGGTAGCACGTCCTGGTCTATTAACTACGATCTTGTTCAAGCCAACATGTGGTATCCGATACGTGTTGTAGCCACTCCGTTTTCTAATGTTGAAGAGACTCTTTATTTCTCTATGCAGTTCAAGTCGGATATCATTGCGATAGCGAGCTAGTCTCTAGACCGTGGGTGTTTGAGAAGTAGGTGGATTAGTATGTCGGAATGTGTTTCCCATAGTACGTTGAGCAGTATTTTGTAGCTATATTAGGTGGTTTGTTTCAGTAACGCCGCACTTTTCTTCAGCTGATTCAGCCATACCATACGGCCAGTTATATATAATTTAGTGTATTTCCTGTACTGGTTAGAAATCTAAGACGATAGTCTGGGAACTGGAGTGCTATTCGCCATTAACGTTCTTCCCTGTAGGTATGGAATGCACTTTATGCAAATTGTCACTAAGACAATAATCGTATCTCGGCAAGCTAGTGCTAAATGATATTACTTAGAGCCACGCTTACTTGAGCATTCTGGGCATCGTGACCGCAGCTTAAGAGCAACCATTTGTCTCAATCCACGCCTGGTAGTGTTGCCAATGTACTCCAACTGTCGATAGTTATGCTCTTCGTCCCGATAAACGTATTTCGTACGTGTGGGTATTCAACGAGGAGATATGCATTTCTGTGAATGTAAATGTAGATGTCAGTGTAAAACTCCCCGCAGCAGTGAACTTCGTCGCCTCTACCGCAGTTACTAGTGTGGCTACTAGCGAAACATTTGGTAGTATCGCACATCCAACGCGGTCAGATGATGCAGAACTGTGTAATTTTATGTCATGGTACACTATTAGTGTGGTATACGTAGTAGGATACGATACCACCGCTGAAGACTTTGAATATGTTGCCAGTATATCCAAGCATTGAGCTCGAGTCCGAACTAATTGTTAGTCGTCAACTGTGGCTGTTAGATGAAGCGGTAAACCCGCGCACAGCGCCTAGCGGAAGTTCTTCAAACCATTAGTAGTCAAAGAATAGCCATTAGCATTCATTACAAGACTGTGAATCGTCATATAGTTATCCCGTAATCCGGCCGACAAGATGAAAGCGTTAGCTTAATAAACTTGGCGTAGAAATGGACCTGGCGACAGCACAATTATGAAACAACTACAGCAATTATCAAAAAAACCAACAAATACAACAATCCAGGAAGCAGCAAGGATGTGTATTGTCGTTTAACAGATACGTAATAGGAAAGTGTTGATCGCTAATATGAAATTTAACATGTCAACTCCTTGGCATATTTGACGAATATCTAACATTAGTTACCATTGTTGTTCTGCACCAGCAACAAGGAGGGTGCACGATTCTCAAAGTGAAGTCTATTTACAGATATGTCCAATCAACGATGTTAATGACAATCCCGATGATTTAGAGTTATAGCTTATCTTAATGTGGACATAGACAAGCTGATTTAAGAATTACAGTCGATCTAATAAACATGGAATGTAACTACTACGGCAAACTGGGATGTCTTTGTATAGACATACATTTATTCATATTCGTATAAGTTATGTTATTATACGACCCTAGCAGTACGTGGAGAATCGATTCTTTATCCTTGTAACCCCTTGAGCGTCTAATTATCTGCCGCCTAATCGGCTTGAGTTTCCTTGCCAGCTATTAATAGAACTGCAAAATTTTGGCACTTGGAATGTTACCCGAAATAGAGCGACAACCTTCAATCTACAGGCAATATATATTCGTACAAATGGCGGATATCCGTTCGCTCGTTTTATTATACTCGCTATGCACAGTATGCACACTGTAACCGAGACCAAGACATTTCTCTGCGAGCCTCCGATTGAAACAACTACCGTTTACGGTCGCGTTTATTCAAGCAGTTCGGGTGTTGTAACCGCTTACGATGCTGGCTGTGAGAAGAATATCGTATCAACTGATGGATGGTACTGTTGTTAATGTGTTCCTAGTGTTATCAGCTATGTCCCCTGCCCTGATGACAAAAGCCCTTATGTATGGGGGTTCTACGAGGAGATCGACGTTTCTTTGAGCGTGAATGTCGATATCAATGTAGAAATCCCTATAGTAGTGACTGTTATCCCCACTGCCGGTGGTCAAACTGCCACGAATGTGCCGGCTAACAGTGCTACTACGACTGGAACTTCGACCGTCGCATCTGAAACTGCATCAACAGATGCGCAAATATGCAGTTCTATTTCTCCGTATACTTCTGACGTGGTATACGCTGTGGGATACGATACCACCGGTGAAGATTTCGAATATGTTGCCAGTGGTGGATACAGATCCGCAGTATCAACCCCTCTTGATGCGTCACTTGAAAGTTCTGGTATAATTGTCCAAGGAACCACTTATCAGCCCTTGGTCGAACTGATGTTCTATGCGAGCGGCTCTTTTGAAATTTCAGAGCTTGTTTCTAACATTGAATTAGCATATGGATATATGTTTGTTGGCCAATCTGCAATGTCATGCAATGACATCAAAGAAATTGGCTACGGAGGACAGGTGTACAATGGATCCTTGGACGGTGGTTGGAATGTCAACGTGGAATTCAGCGGTCAGTGGTATCCGATTAGAGTTGTCGTTTCACAAACGATTGATTTTGGTAGAAAACGGCAAGTTGGACTACTCGCTGTTGACATGACTGGACAGTACAATGTCGTTGGAGAGTTAGCACATAGTTCTACAACCTCAATCAGCTCAGTGAACCCTGAGAGTTCACTCTTCTCCTTTAGCCATGCTAGCTCTTATACCCAATTGAGCTCGACTGACTCCTCCATCTATGTACAATCGACTAAATCTAGCAGCTTGGTTAGTCCTACTGCTTCGCCAAGCTCAGCTGCTTCAAATAATTCGGTTAGTGCTGACAGCGCACTTAGTCTTGCAAGTTCTGTTAGCTCAGAGGTATTGAGCTCTGCTCATTCTGAAAGCTCTATTGTCTTTAGTGCTGGTAGCTCTGATATATCCAGTGTATCTAGCTCTGTTACATCGAGCGTTGTTAGCTCTAAGAGTTCTGCTATTTCCAGCTCTGCTACGTCGAGCGTTGTTAGCTCTGAGAGTTCTGTTGTATCTAGTTCTGAAAGCTCCTCAAGCATGGCTACCTCTGAAAGTTCTGAAGTCTCTAGTTCTGAAAGTTCCTCAAGCACCTCTAGCTCTGAAAGTTCTTCTGTCTCTAGGTCTGAAAGCTCTTCCAGTTTGTCTAGCGTGTCTAGCCCTTCCAGCTCGTCTATTTCCGAGAGCTCTTCCAGTTCGTCTAGCCTGTCTAGCTCATCCAGCTCGTCTAGTTCTTCGAGCACGTCTAGCTCTTCCAGCTCTTCTAGCTCTTCCAGCTCTTCTAGCTCTTCCAGCTCTTCTAGCTCTTCCAGCTCTTCTAGCTTCTCCAGTTCTTCGAGCACGTCTAGCCCTTCCAGTTCGTCTAGCCCTTCCAGCTCTTCCAGCTCGTCTAGTTCTTCGAGCTCGTCTAGCTCTTCCAGCTTTTCTAGCTTGTCCAGTTCTTCGAGCACGTCTAGCTCTTCCAGCTCGTCTAGCTTGTCCAGTTCTTCGAGCTCGTCTAGCTCTTCCAGTTCGTCCAGTTCGTCCAGTTCGTCCAGTTCGTCCAGTTCGTCCAGTTCGTCCAGTTCGTCTAGCGTGTCTAGCACTTTCAGCTCTTCAGCAGCTGTTGATGTTTATTGCTCTTCGCAACCATCAGGAACTGCCAAGGTATATCGTGTTAGAATGTACGACGTGCAAATCAGCTCATATACAGCAGACCAGATTGCAAACGGAGCCTACAGGGAAAACAGTAAATACCCTTATACTCAACAAATTTCTTCGAGGACCCCGAATATGATAAAGATATCGCCGTCTAGCCCATATCTGACTGAAATGACAATGTACGTGAAAGGCCCGAACGTGTTGCAAAGTTTATCACAAACCACCGGTGATATGCTGGCAAATTCGTACTACGTCTTTGTCGGAACTAATGCCATGACATGTACGAACATCCAAACAATAGGCACTGGAGGGTACAATGCATCTACACCTGGCGGTAGCAGTACCTGGTCTATTAATCACGCTCTTGTTCAAGCCGACGGGTGGTACCCGATACGTGTTGTGACCTCTCCGAATCCTGGTTCTAACGATATGTCGTTCAGTATGGCGTTCCAGTTAGCTATCAATTCAATAGCTAGCATTTCTTAGACTGTGGGTGTTTGAGCAGTTGTTAGGTCAGTGTGTCGGAATGTGTGCCCCAATGGTACGTCAAGCAATATAGTATAGTTGAATAAAATGATTTTGGTTTAGTAGCGCCGGACTTTTCCTTAGCCGATTCAACCGTACCATACGGCCAATCATATATAGTTTAGTGCATATGTTAGTACAGCTAACCCTAATATTTTGGCAGCTCTTTCAACATCCTCAGCTCAGTTAGCTCTACTGCTCTGTACAATTATGCTAGCTCATCCGCAGTTACTAGCTCGTCCGCAGCGTGCTTCATATGTCTCGGATTCTCTTGAACTCTCATCAGTACGTGTGTTTCTGTAAACCATTTTCGTTCGCTCTGTTCAATGGAATGCGACAAATAAATGTTCTTATAGTTTTCCGCAGCTGTACTTGTAATAATGTTAATTCAAGGTCAAGGTGTACCTATGAGTAGGAATGCAAAAGCAATGTAATATGAGTACACTGTAGATCGGAACTTTATTACAGATAAGGTTTAGCTCTACATTTAACAAGAGATGATGTATAACTGAGATATTAGAGTGTAGAGGCACTCTAAGATTAAGCCATAAGGGTTATTTGTGTACTACTCACTATGTGTAATGAGTTTTAGCTTAGAAAATGATTGTATGCTTTTGTCTAACACGCTAATATGAAAAGCATTTAATCAGAGTTAAAGTGTATTGACAGTAAAGTATAAAAGGGCGTTAACGTCACTGCACGTCATTCTAGCTAGAAATTTGGCATTACTAAAAACACGTTTTGTAGCAGTATCAGGCGGCAGACTATAGTAAGAAAAATATACATCAGATATATAGACCTAAGACATATTAATTCTATTAATGATAAATAATTTGTTGTGATTAAACTATATAACAACTTATACGTAGATGCGTAGATCAACGCATACGTCGATAGATGTATCATGGTAGGTATGGATGCCAAGAATACTTCCTATAAAGTATTCACCACCGAGGAAGAAACGTAAGAAACTCGCACTAAAACTGCAAGGAAACCGCAATAAAACCGTCAGAACTTCCAAATTTTCTTCTAGCTTTCTTTATAGATGTAACCGATGTGATCACGGTTGTCATCCATTAGTCGCGCGTACTCAAGCAGTAGAAGCAGCATGTAAATCTGCACGTCTTCTTGTCGCAAAACCAAACTGGCATGCTCTCTTCCATTCTGGGCAATGCGTTCAGCTAGACCTTCATGCGGCTCAATCACTCCCTCCATTCCAGCAAAGTATGTGAGAAGTGTTAATGCGTCATTTAGAGTGTTGTCTATGGGTATAAAATGCAACCAGGGTGCGATCCTTGAATCGTGCCATTCTTTGAATATAGTAGCCTTGAAAGGCAGACTCCTACTCTCAAGGAAGGCCTTGAAGCGGGCTGAGAACGAATGTCCGTCAATATCTATCAAGTATTTGTGTGCGTATTGATCCGTGCTCGGTATTGACGGCAGTATCGCATATTGCTCACGAAGAAAATCGCAACGGTCACATCCAATCGAATAGAAGCCCACATCGGCGTGCTCTTTCAGATAGTCTGACAATTGTATAGTGCAGGGAGCAAATTCGTCCTTACCGAACTTGTCTCGCGCCTCGCAGAGTATCGTATCCATTGGCCTGTTAGGGTATGACCAGTTGAAAAGGTCGATTAGAATTGGACGATGGATCTTTGGAGAACTATCAGGGCGGTAAATTCCACCAGTAGGCACTCCTCGCCACAGAATTGTATCTGACTTGTCGGCCCAGGGAATATCGTGATGCTCGTCGTACCCATAGGAGCCCGTGTTGACAAGATACTTATCGCCCGGTATACGTATATCCTGGTTCAGGCTAGTTTTGGCAACTGAAAAAACTGGTGCTAGTTTTTCAATCTTTTCCAGGGTGGCTGGCGCAGATAAAAACCCATGCTTGTTGTATATCAGCGGCCCAACGGTGCACAGATTCTTTGACATTTCGAAGTCTCTGACAAGACCACAGTACTTGTAGAGCGGCTCTATTTCACTTGGATCGATTTCACTCTCAATCCATTTTCGGAGTGGCGAGTCTTCCGGACAAGAGATGAATGCATGCGAGAATGTGTCCTTGCCGGTGTATGTTTCGAGTGTGAGTTCTGTGAACTCATTGTGGTCCTCGAGCATCAAACTGTGAGAATACGTGCCCGAAGTGACAGGCAAAAAACCCATCTCACTATACTGGATAGCACCATATTTTGAGTTTCGAATTTCTTGTATAAGCTTGTCGGGAAGCATAACACGCGGTTCGTCGCGGAGGTTAAGAACGAACTCCATGTTGGGTAAATGCTTTGCAATAGATCTCACCATTTCTTTGACATCGCTAACACGATAGCCATCAAAACTCGAGTAAACCTCGCCGTCCTTGACCGATACTGAAGCAAAATATGGGAGCTTCAGCAGACCTTTCATTGCGCCCCTGATATCTGACGCGGGGACCTTCCAGAACAGTTCCAGGTCCTCGTAAATAGCGTCAAAATGGTCAAAATCGACACAGCCTTTCTCCAAGGCAAACTTGAACCATTGGTCGAATCCAGGAGGCGGAGCACGGCCGTGCTGGCGCTGGTACTTGAGCGCGTACTCTTTAAGCGTGTACCGTCTGTAGCTGGGACGGCGATTCAGGTATGCGTCGAAATACAGCTTTGCGACCGGATCAGAAGATTCAACTTCGCCTACGATATTTTCAGCATATTTATCAAAGTCAGCCAACGTCTCTGGGATTTCTAGATATACATTTTTGTTCAAAGATATCTTAGGAGTGTAGCGGTATATCGATTCGCTGGAAAGCAGCAGAACCATAGACAACAACATCGTCGCAGCAATAACCATCACTGCTGTTCTATTGCTACCCATAACGATGCTCGATAACAATTTGCGGATATACAGCAGCAGCCTACCCGTCAAGTAAGGGTAGTCCTAAGGGAGCCGAAAAGATGTCCAGAGGTGGTATGCAGTTTCTGCTCACTTGCCTTTTAATTTAAGTTTACCACTAAGCTTAAGGGTTAGGGAGATTATTTATATAAACATCTGTAAATATATCATTAATGAATATCTGTTTCATACTATCAGAATCGAGCCTCATCCTTCTTTATATAAATATGTTAGAATAGCACAGTAAATAACCCTATCAGAATCGAGTCTCGGCCTTCTTTATATAATTGTGTTAGAATAGCACAGTGTATAACCATAATATGAATATGGTTTAGCATAGTAGATCCAGTGGGGTGTCTTAGAGATTGATATGCAGCGGATATATCTGACCAGTGAACAAGTCTAAATGTCACGGCTATCTCTTCAAAAGTACATTAGTTGCGCACTACATGCCGTTATTTTACATTTGTGTACTGATTTCAAGTCAATTCCTACCATGAACACCAATCTCTGTGTATGAGAGATATATGTTTTATGATCTTCCTTGCGACTCTAACCCTGACAAATACCCTGAACCCCTACGTTCCCTGGTCGGCAGTATGTGTCCCCGCTCCGCCTTAATGAATCTGCAATTCTAATTGCATCAATCACCGGCAAACAAATAGACCGAGAACAGCATACGCATAGAAGGTCTACCATTAGGAATTGTACACGCTAGTTAGATAATTGCAGGATGTGGTTGCCGCTTCTTCTTGTGCTCAACTCGTGGCTTGCGCTTGCTGAGTCGGCCTTCGAATTGCCTGTCTACCTGGCGACAACTCGGCCAGATGACTGTCCTCCTTGCTTCAATTGTCTTCTACCTTCATTCAAATGTCAACAGTTCTCGAAATGCAATGAGCTGGATGGCCGTTGCATTTGCCCGCCTGGGTTTGCTGGTGAGAACTGTGGCACTCCCGCCTGCGGCTCTCTGGCGCAAGGACCAAATCGCCATCCGAGAAGTGACGATTCTCCGTGCGAATGCGATGAAGGATGGGATGGACTTATATGCAATGTGTGCAACTCGGACGCAGCTTGCGATGCGCTCATGCCCGAGGGGGTGAATGGTACCTGCTACAAGGGCGGCCTCGCCGTCAGAGAGAACCACCAGATCTGTGATATCACCAATCGAAAGATCCTAGACATCCTGGACGGCAAGATTCCCCGCGTAACATTCAGCTGTAATGCCGATCAGGAAAGCTGTAACTTCCAGTTTTGGATCGATCAGCGCGAAAGCTTCTATTGTGGTCTCAAGAACTGCTCTGCTGTTGCACAGAGCGGAACGCTCCAGTACGAATGTCAAAGCATATTTTGTGATTGCGTGCCCGGTCGCATGCTTTGTGGTGAAAATGGCTCTATAGACTTAACAGATTTCTTGCAACTCTCTATCAAGGGACCAGGCCAGTTTACTTGCACTGACAATGGAACTAACTGCGAATTCTCCGAACCACAGATGAACAACTTAATAAAAGCTGTCTTTGGAGACTCCACGATAACCATGCGCTGTAACAGTGGGGAGTGTTTGCACTATACTGAAGTTCCAGGTTATTCTCCGCCTCAAAAAACAGTCAACAAAAGACTTGTAATGCTTTCGTTGATCGCTGTCTTTATCACCGTCGTTATTGCCGCAGGTCTAATTATTTACTTCGCTCGGACTACATGGCTGCCAAAGTCTGGCGGCTCAGACTCTGACGCAACTTTACCATCAAACACAGAGATGTCGAAATTGCTTGTCGGCCATGTCGATATGACTCTTGCTTTTAGCAACATCGGATACACTGTTCAATCGAAATCCATTATCTCTGGCATAAATGGTATCGCTCGACCTCGAGAGCTTACCGCTATTATAGGTGGATCTGGTGCCGGAAAAACTACTTTGCTTGACATTCTGGCATGTCGCAATAAATCTGGTTCCATTTCTGGAGATGTTTATCTTAATGGAAACAAAATTGTGAAATCCTCAGTATATTCTGCCATGGGTTTTGTCGATCAGGATGATATACTCATGCCTACTTTAACTGTATATGAAACAGTTCTTAATGCTGCTGAGCTAAAACTTCCCTCTTCTGTGCCTCGCAGTGCCAAATCAGCTCGTGTACTGGATATTCTAGCTGAACTTGGGATATTCCATATCAAGGACCAACGAATCGGTAGCCAGGAAGACCGAGGAATATCTGGCGGTGAAAGAAAAAGAGTAGCCATTGCTTGTGAACTTGTTACTGGGCCATCTATTTTGTTCTTAGATGAGCCAACTTCTGGCCTTGACTCATACAGTTCATATCAAGTTGTTGAATCGATCGTTCGCCTCGCAAAGGAATTTAATTGCACCGTCATCTTGACTATCCATCAACCGCGTTCGAATATATTTGCATTGTTTGACCGTCTTCTTCTTCTTGGAAAAGGAAATACTGTCTATTCTGGAGCGTGCTCTGATCTGGCGCAGTATTTCGAAGGTATAGGCTATACATGTCCTCCTGGGTATAACATAGCAGAATATTTAATTGACCTTACTATGGGCGGTATTGATTCTGCTAACATTAATGCATCAGCGGGCAGCCATGGTCAGATTGCGGCTGATTCGATTACTTATAATGGTGAAACCTCGAATTCTGATCTACTTAGCTTGCTCGTGAACCATTTCAGTGATTCTGCCATTAAGAAGACACTCACTACCGAAATAGATTCATTAACCCTGTCTGCGTCCGAGACAGAAAATGATGCTAATTATAGTCATGATCATACCCTTGTTGCTGCTGCATCTAAATCTGGATTCTGGATACAGTTTAAGGTGCTCTCTTCTCGTGCATTCATTAATATATATCGAAGCCCTCTTCTATTATCTAGTCATTATGTCATGGCAGTGATACTAGCCGGAGTTTGCGGATCATTGTATTATAATGTCACTAATGATATTTCTGGGTTCCAAAATCGACTTGGACTCTTCTTTTTCCTGTTGACGTTATTTGGATTCAGTACCCTTACTTCGTTGAACTTATTTGCTGCTGAACGTGCATTATTCTTACGTGAACGAGCTAAGGGATATTATTCTCCTTTTGCTTATTTTGCTTCTAAAGTTCTATTTGATGTGATTCCTTTACGAGTGTTTCCTCCATTGCTGCTTGGTTTAGTGATATATCCGCTGGTTGGATTAACCACTGAGGGAGCAACTATGCCGAAGTTTTTGCTTGTTTTGACCTTGTTCAACTTAACTGCTGCCGCAATTTTCTTTTTTATAGGTATTGTTGTCCGTGATGGCAGCGTTGCTATACTGTTTGGAATATTGGTCATGTTGTTTGGTCTATTATTTGCAGGACTGTTCTTAAACCACGACTCTATTCCAAAGTACGTGCTGTGGATGCAAGATCTGTCTATATTTCATTATGCTTACGAAGCAATGATTGTCAATGAAGTTCGCTATCTAACGCTGGTTGAAAAGAAGTTTGGTTTGTCTATTGACGTGCCTGGTGCTACAATATTGAGCACGTTTGGATTTGATGCAGCCGCATACTGGACCGATGTGTACGGACTGATAACTATTCTGATCAGTTTTTTCGCATTGGCATACTTAGGAATGTACTTTTTCCTTGTCGAATCTCGATGAATTTGCGCAAATAATAACACTATAATGCATTTCTATTTGTTCTAAACGTTTAGCTATTAAGCGTGAATCACTGTAGGGCAGCCGGATTCCAGAACCGTGCGCCGCGAGGATCATGCTCTCCAAGATACTCCATTTCTTCGGCAATCCATGCCTTCATTTTGTCTTTCACAAATGTAGATAGATCCCACTCTTCGTCTGACAACAATTCTGATCCTGCGGTCCACTCGTAAACCCAAGCATCGATGAGCACCTGTGAGTGCAGATCTAACACCTTCACCGCCACACGTTTATACTCATCTCCTTCAAAAATATCCAACTTCGCCACATCCTCTTCGGTTAAATTGAAAGCTACAGTCCCGTCAACGCACGCACCTTCGCTCGGGATTATTCCAGGATAGTCTCTGCCCTTCAGCTTTCGCCTACTATAGTCATTCAACCGAGCCGGATGGACCGCAATACTATCTGACGGCTTAGTGGACCCATTAGTAACTCTTCCGAGCACTTCAGGAGTCATCAATGTACCATAACTAATGCGTTAATGTCATTTCTTATACAAATCATTTTAATACTTACAAGAAGGCCGTGAATGACATTGATAGTCGATAGATAAATTCTCGGGTTGGGACCTGAAACTTTAAAAAATACGCAAACTATAGCGATAAGTCGGCCCAACTTAATGGGGATCCAATTGCTCAGCAGAATTGTGAAAAATAATGAATAGATTCACATATACCATGTAAATATAGTGACTCAAGCTAGGTGCAGACTGCTTAGCCTTAAATAGACGTAATCAGCAAAATACGGCATGAATAACGAACCTGAAGCACACTGTACGGGCACAGCAGCGTAGAGTAATAAACGAATACCTGGTTCGACATAGAAACTTCGAATTCGGTGTAACCATATGCTAGCGTGCTCACAGCTAGTTTCATGACACTTTATCATCAACATATTTTGCAATCACTGATTTTATCTGTATCTGAATTCATAAGTCTTCATCTAAAGTCGCTAAGCCGCTATTATTATTGATTTCTCTGCTGTAATGATATAGACAACGCTCGGTCGTGGCCGCTGGCAATATTTCGCCAGATTCGTTAAGCTTATATCAGAAGTTAGCAATTAGCAGATCCTCTTCATGTAGAGTTATGTCGTTTCCAAGCTTGCAAAACCTGTATCTTCAGCTTCGGTCAGCACACCACCAGCAGAAAAACCTGATCACGTTGCAAGCAGTGCAAATATTAATATCATGTTGGGAAGGATATTAAGTTGAAAACATCAGAAAGGTTGAGCCAGCCTATTGAACTTCAAGTACTGGACATTGGCGCACGAATGAACCAGAATCAGTGTAGATATTCTGGTGTTTCTGTGAAACTAGTCTGAATATTGTATCCGTCTATGGCTTTTCATTAGCCCAGAATCAAAGAGGCATAAAAGCTTTGTTCTACCCGACAGCCAAGGGAAAAAATTAAACAAATCAGATAATATCCCGAATAACAATAAGCGCCATGCATATTCGGTCTTTTAAGTGAGTAGCTCTATCTCTAAGCAAAGAGAAATAAACCTAACTTAGTTTGAGAATCATAAGGCGAATAAATCAAAGCTAAGCCTAAAAACATATACTCAGCAAGTCGCAGCCAATTCCATAAGGAGTTTAGAATCTTATGTGGCATATGTGAAGTACTAACTGGACTGTAGACGTACACTCCGATGCGCTTTAGAAACTAATGCCTAAAAAGACATTGCAAAATATGTCGATCCATTTAACTAGAGTGTAACTTATTCGAGCACTATCAATGAGTGAATGCATATAATATCAGTGGCTTAGATCTAGCGAGTACCAAGCCGGAGCGGACTGTATACTATTATTAGACAGCCGAATCAATGATACATAAAAGAGCAAACCTAAATATTAATGAAAGCTCTTTTGCAGATAAAGAACATCAATTGCCGAGCCAAGAAAATGCAATAAAGCATATTTGAAGGTTGGTACTAAGAAGCTTCTATTAGAATAAGCTTACACCGGATATATCAAGGCTGTTAGTATGGCTAAAGAATCAAAGCAGTATGTGTGACTCAACTAAGACTATTAGGCTCATACTGGTCACTGTTAAGATAGAAAAATCCGCTCATGACTGTCTTTTATGAACTCCGATATAACGAGCAAGTTCAGAAGAGATAAGTGAACGATTGGTATTGATCATCAAATGTATCTTGAGTATCTAGTTAATCTTGAGATATGCTCAGAGTTTGGAGAGAAAATAAAATTGGCTCGATCCGACTTAAGCTTCACGGCCCTATAGTCAAAGGAATCCACTCTCGCAGCACATGTATCCCTTTCCACACCTTCAGATCCTACGGATATGCAAGGTAATTCCAGACGCTAACCCGAGCATTACCTTATGTTTAGTGCGATTCGGACATAATTAATAGCTACACCGATATTCTCGACCTATGGTCAGTGACTACTATCTTTTAAAATCCATGCAATCAGAATTCTAGACTGTCAGCGGGGCTGTAGCACTCAAAAATACAGCAGGCTATAGTAATAAAATCTCAACCTGTACACTGAAAATAACTAATTATCGTACATCAATTGTGGAAGAGATAAACAAAAGACAGAGTTGGCATGGGAGTATATATAGTGGAGAGGTATCATTGTTCCGGTGTCATTGTTCTCGCGCAGAAGACCCTCTGACCTACAACAACGAAGGATCGACAGTCTACGTACACAACAACATCAGTATAAATAAGCATAATATAGCATAATTATTGTAATATATCTAAAGGAAAAGCAAAAATGCAAAAAGGGCTGGTAGGCTGAGGAGTAAGAACGATTGAGAGGTGACACTGGCAGATGAGTCATAATATATGCTAGATGGTGATGAGGCTGTTGTAGCTTGTTTCGTGGTGGTTGGTGGGCCAGCAGCAATAGTTCCTATTACGGCTGTACCTATCTTTGCATTCGCCGTTGCAGCATTAAGTCCCTTTCCTCCAGCAGTACCAGCAACTGTTTCCTGCCTCACGGTTCCTCTAACGTATGGCTCTGTCTTCGCTTTTTCAGTAACATAGCACAAGGTGCTATCTTCGCACTTGGTAATAGTAACAGTGGTGACATGAAATCCAGTAGGAACAACAGGTTCTAGATTTTCTGATGCATGCTTGTCTTGATCGACAGTGGCCGTTTTAACGGGAAGAGCGGTATCAGTGGCTTCTTTAAAGGACAAAGAGCCACTAGCAATTCTTTTTGATGCAATTGGAGAATCAGCTTGAGAGTCAGTGTCCGATACGGCTGGTGAAGCCTCAAATGTACGCCAAGTAGAAGAGCTTTGTGAAATAGGCTCAGCAGTCTGGTCTGCCGAAGAGAGCGCGCTAGCAGAAGCGCTGATTGCTGCAGGTACTGAAGATGATCTGAGATTTGCGGCGATCGAAGAACTTTGAGCGGCAGATGAAGAAGAAAAGCTTTCAATGACATGAGCAGCAGACGAAGAGCTTTCGAGAGCTATGGCAGCAGATGAAGAGCTGTAGAGAGCAATGGCCGCGGATGAAGAGCTTTCAAGAGCAGTAGCAGCGGAAGAAGAGCTTTCAAGAGCAGTGGCAGCGGAAGAAGAGCTTTCGAGGACTATAGCAGCGGAAGAAGAGCTTTCGAGGACTATAGCAGCAGACGAAGAGCTTTCGAGAGCAGTAGCAGCGGAAGAAGAGCTCTCGAGGACTATAGCAGCAGACGAAGAGCTTACGAGAGCTATGGCTGAACTAGTAGGTGAATAAATGGCAACACTGGAGCTAGGTTGAGCAGAGGACACAGAAGAACTGGGGACAGTCATCGAAGAAGAGTCAACAGTAGATAGACATGTTGTCAGTCCGCTAGGCATAGGATTCGGTGCTGGCCCTGGACACAAAATAGGAACCGGAATATAGGTCGTCATAGAGCAACCACATGTTTCATTATAATAACCAACAGAGGAAGAAGTGTACACTATATAAGGAGGAATAGCACTTCGCTTGAATATCCCCTCTGCAGGAGCGGCAGTGATCGTTGCTGCTACCGCAGTAGAAAAGAAATAAGATAAAACTAAAACGAAAAGCGAAGAATGCATGTTTGAGAAACGTACTCTATACTAATGAAAGAGAAATAACTGAAACATATTCTTATATATAGGTAGGCCGATTTGAGATGCACGAATTTAGGAGATCGTACTTCTTTTGTCATAACCTAAATAATACGCAACTTCAAAGGCAGTAGCATCAACTGGTCATTCAAGGACAGCCATTCCCATCAATCTCGATCAAACTTCAGTTAAATTAACAACCAAAGTAGGCTTCGCAAACTATTCAAAGAACTATCTCTCAGATAACTCGGAGATAAACCACATAAGAACCTTAGCCACCACATATTAGCTTACGGTGACAAACCTTATGGATCAAAGACTTTTACAGACAGGCCAAAAACAGAAAAGAAATAGGGAAAAACACTTTCAGGTTGTGCTCATGTATTAATTCATGGTAGTATAATTCCCAGAATTTTATATGCTGCATAAAGGTAAACTTGGATCTCAAAATAATAATTCAAAAAGGGTGATACCAAGCAGAATAAATCAATGAGATAACTCGGTGAATGGTTAACAACATATGTGTACCAAAACTATAAAACTAAATTAGAGTGCCTGTTAGAGTTTTTGAAGCGCGCAATCAGAAAATATCTCGACAAGATAGAATGCAGCTAACTCAAATCGGAAATACATGAGCCGTCAATGAGATCCCAGAGGCATCAAATACTCCAACAAATTAGGTGATGTAAAAAAAAAAGTCAGGATATACCGATATATAAAAAAGCCAAATGCTAAAATGACAAGACTTAAAGAAGCAAAGAAGATACCACGTGAATGAGAAGAGTTATCTGTTTTCCCGTCTTTAATGAATTTTTCAGCCGTATTTAGATCTTTGAGACTGAGTGATACAGCAAAAGTTTCCTCAATATCCAAAGATTGAGAGGGAAGAGCTAACTTTGGCTCATTAAGAGGGATGTAATGTGCTGGTATACTTTCCTTCATTTCGACATCCTTATTTACACATTGATCGGTGTAGGTTTCCGGCTCAAGTCGCTTAGAATTTAAGCCACCCAGAGAGGTATGGTATTTTCTTTCAGATCCAGTTAGCGGCGAATCCCGAAAAAGGTTGATATGCTGCTCAGTCGGCGATAATGCTTCAGAACCTGTTAACTTAACGGACGGCACAACGGGCTTGAGGCACGATAAAGCTATAACTATCGCTGTGAAATGCAAGACTAGCATAGTAATGAAAACAGATTTCATGATTTCTTCTTGAAGACCAACATGCGGGAGGAGGTACACCGTTGAGAGTCTGATTAGGAAGGTTACAACTTGCAACCAGAAATAACTTGACTTACCCGAAATTTTGGTAGCCCTCATGCGAATTGCTTCTAGCCAGACATAATCCCAAAATAATGAGAAGATGGAAATCGGCAATATGGTACAGGTGGTGCGGATAGAAAATGCGAATAGAGAATAAAGTGCGAGCGATCCAGTAGCTGAATTGTCAGAGAAGACAAGACGCAAGTTGCTTATAGGGTATAATGATGTCAGTTCAATGGACGACATAGTAAGGGTATTAGGATCATATGCTCCAATAGCGCAATACAATAATATAGTTAGAGCAGATAGCCACCAAACGAATCCGCGAAACCTCCATACTGCCACTCTAAAGCAAGAGGGTGATCGTTTTTTGATGATTTCCATATTACTTATTCGGTTTGAGTTAATAATCCTACCTAAAATTCGTGTTTTTGCAGTATAGTTGTTGCGGTCCATGACGTCTTGCGCTTTTGCTTCGCAGTCAATGCATAGCAGCGGATATTGTTCCTGAAGATCTGCCTTGAATTGCTGTTCCATGGCGACAAATTTATCATAGTCCTTATGTGTAGGATCGGGTAAATAATTAGCTAGAGAGCTAATGTACATAGTTTGATTTGCTTCACATACTGCACAAAATGGTGATTCTGGGAAATCGGTCAAACTCATGGGATATTGTTCGCGGTTGTAGTTGGAAACATGCGAAGATGGATTATTGACGCTGGAGCAGTTAGGACATGTCCATTCTGTTGTCGCGTCCCTGAACCAAGAAGGGTTACCGGTAATTTCCTGCAATTCATTGCAGTAAAAGCAAACCTTTCTGATAACAGAGGGCATAGACAAAGGAAACAAAGAAGATAAGTTATGATGGGAGTGAAGTAGGTATTTGGGGTCATTGTGTGGGTGTCATTGTTCTCATAATACAAAGAGAATCTACTCCATAAGCAGTACCTGTTTCGGTCTAACGGCAAATATATAAGATTAATGAAGTTCGTCAAATTCTAAAACAGAAAATATTCGTGAAAAAAAAAAGATAAAATATACAACAATGCTCAATGAGGGATCGGTAGTGGGATTCATGTCGATATTTTCAATATCGTAATTTCATTCCGAGCTCTTCAAGACGTTTGCAAGCCGAGAGCTCGCGGTTCATGGCCTCGTCTAGCCGCTCCTGATCAGTGAAAAACCACCCTTGAGCGTCGTTTATATCTTGCTGTTGTCGACTGTATTGCGTTTCGCATTGCCATTTTAAGTTCTGGATGTAGTTCTGTTCTACCTTGCGTCCATAGTCCCGTTTCTGTCGGTCTGAGAGGTTATTAACATCTTTTGGTTTCATGTAGTACTTGATGTGGTGATTTGGAGTCTCGAACTCTGACGTGTAAGGCTTCATATAATCATAGCGGTAGGCCGGGGTCTGAGGACCGGACGTGAATGACTCCCAGATTCCGGAGAGTAACGGTAACACTATAAGCAGTATTAGAGGTAAGAATTGTATCAAAGTAGAGAGGATATTTTCATTAGCTTGATTTCCGGTGCGATTCTGGGCAGGGCGCCGGCGCGGGCCTCCAAAAGACGTGTAGGGTGATCCGCCAAATGAATGAATGCGTATGCCTGGCCCACCGAAGCCAAACGATTGAAAGGGCCCGCCACCAGCGGCACCAGGGGGACCACCAAAGAACATGTTGAATAAATCTTCAGGCGACATTTCTCCAGCTCCGCCGGCGTTGAAGAAATCTCCAAATGCCGCACCCGCTGGACCACCTGCACGTGCAGAGGAGCCGGAGGCAGTTCCCATTCCTCTAGAGTCAGGATCTTGTCCTGTCTGGTCAAAAATCCGCTTTTTCTGCGGGTCGGATAAAACTTGGAATGCCTTTGATACCATTTTGAACGCCTCATCTGCGCCTGGCGCACTGTTTTTGTCGGGGTGCATTATTAACGCCAGTTTACGATAAGCCTTCTTGATGTCGTTATCGGTGGCTGACGTTTCCACATCGAGGATAGCATAGTACTCATGATGTTGGCATTTGCGCACTCTCTCAACTGCAGCTTTCTGTGCGCTCGTGTAAGATCGACTCTGATTACCCTGATTGTGGTCTCTTGAAGTGCTCATGACGTGTCAAGGACAGAGAAAATGACCTGTTGGGGGACAATGATGTGTGAGAAGGGTTGTGGTATGATAAGTACGAAGAATTCGGAAAGGTTATGCAAACGTCAGGATAAGTTAACAGTTCACTGATGCCTCACGTAACAGAGAGGAGATATGCGCAATGGGATGCGAATGTTGCCAGATATGGCTAAGTCCACTTCACTAGAGAACAATAGATTTCCTTGGAAGCGTGTATGGACGGGGAGCGATCGTGCGTGGTCAGAGATAGGCGATTATTGGTGAGATTTCGGTTGGTATGGCAACAAATAAATTTGAGAGTCCCAGTAGAAATTAGCGTTTAGGTCTATTATTTTTAACCTCGGGCTATTAGTGAGGAGTCCTCCCTGTTTCGATACAATTTACATCGATTAAATATGGCTATGCATAGAGTAGACGATGGTCTTTATGTCGGATCTATGTATTCGCTTCAGGGTCCGAACGACCTGCGAGCTGCGGGTGTGACCCATATATTGTCTGTGCTGCGGGCGAATATCGATTACAGCCGGTTAGAGGGGTTTACGATTCAGCAGATCGAGCTAGACGACGAAGAAGACGAAGATATTATGCAGTTTTTTGGACAGGCGACAGATTTTATTCACAGCGCTATTTCTCAGGGTACTGGGTGTCTTATTCACTGCCAAGCGGGGATATCACGATCTGTGACTATATGTTGTGCGTACTTGATGCGATATCGAAACTACTCCGCAAAGGGTGCTATTGCTAAAGTTCAGGAAGGACGGCCTATTGCGAATCCAAACCCTTCATTCCGTGAACAGCTAGAGCTTTTTGAACAGTGTCATAAAGACGTCAAGTTAGACTGTCCGGCCTATAGACAGTTCAAACTTAAGATCCGCGCTTCGTTTGCGACGGCTTGTGGCCAGGCACCTGAGGTCGATTCATATGTAGACGATACTTCTCCTCGGTCTGTAGAAGGCGCAGATGTGCAGCTGCGGTGTAAAAAATGTCGGAGAGTCTTAGCCACTGACCGCGTGGTCGTCACGCATAAACCTTCTGAAAGCAAAACATATCTGCCGATGGCTAACCCGGTAGCCAACCCGAAAATGAGCTCTATGATATCACCGTACTGTTCGCAGTTCTTCACTGAGCCGCTAGTATGGATGAAACAGGAGCTTAGTCTAGGCAAGCTAGAGGGAAGACTAGACTGTCCTAAATGCCAGTCGAAAGTGGGGTCGTACCATTGGCAAGGTGTGCGCTGTGGCTGCAACACGTGGATTGTGCCTGCGATCGGCCTGCAGAGAGGCAAAGTTGATGAAATTAAAAACAGTAAAATCTAACGAATGTGTGGGTGAACGATTGTGTAAGTAGACGATTCGAGGTTGCGTAAACGCCAATACGTTATTTGGGATCTGTTGTTGGTGGTCTGGGAAAATTGATCGGTTTTGAGAGCAGTTGCTGTGTCCGTTTAGCATCAAGTTTAGCTCTTATTTGTGTCACTCTCTGCGTGTAGAAGCTAGATGCTAACTTGAACCTGCGCGACTGGAACTGTTTAGTTTCTTTCTCTAGTTCGGTGGACGGATCGGACTCTTTTATGTCTTTGTCTTCAGAAGGAGAATCCTTCACTGGCATTTCAACACTGTCCTCCTTCTTGTCGTCCTTGTTATTGTCCTTCTTCTTAGAGTAGTACTCGGTTGTCACTTTCTTGACCTCGTCCTTGAGCCACGGTTTAGGATCGGTTGGCGGCGGAACGTCGAGTGGTGAGGCGAACTGTCGGTTCCTAACGTGTGACTCGCACACATAGAAGAAATCCTCTTTTGGGTCAATATTCACTAATACGGCACTGCTTGGTTTATAGCAGACAATACATGGTCTTGCGGTCTCATCTGCCACTCTTCGCAGATGGTATTCGTTCTTCAGCATGTCTAAAGTCGAAATGTCACTATCCCAAATGCAGCACAGATCGAGTCACCGATACTGACACCATTCACGTAACGCTAAAGTAGGATCAGCTATGTAAAAGCAGTGCAAGTTCCTGCACAATTCTGGGGAATTTTTGGTGTTTATTTATGCATTTCTTGCACTTCATGTCGTGCGGTCGACGCATGTACTTTTCTACCTGGTAGAAACTCTAAATGGTGGTCATTATATTTAAGCAGAGATTTAAAGTATTTGTCATTACCACTCTTTACCTAGATGTCGACCTTCGGAAAATTATTCAAAGTTACCACTTTCGGTGAATCTCATTGCAGATCCGTCGGATGTATAGTTGATGGCATTCCTCCTGGCTTGCAACTTACTGAAGACGACATCCAGCCACAGCTAACCCGTAGAAGACCAGGTCAATCACATTTGACTACTCCTCGTAACGAACAGGACACTGTAGAAATTCAAAGCGGTACTGAATTTGGCGTCACGCTTGGAACTCCAGTCTGTCTTATTGTCCGAAATAAAGACCAGAGACCGCATGACTACTCAGAAACCGACTGTTACCCGCGTCCATCTCATGCCGATTACACATACCTTCTGAAGTATGGCCTGAAAGCTTCTTCCGGCGGTGGAAGATCAAGCGCTCGCGAAACTATTGGACGCGTAGCCGCTTCTGCTATTGCTGAAAAGTACTTCTCCTTGCTTGGTATTGAAGTTGTCGCCTTCGTCTCGGCCGTCGGTCCGTGCTCAATGGACCGCTCCGATACTAACTCGCCGTCCTTCGTCAACCTTCTCCAGACAGTTACCCGTGAACAAGTAGATAAATCGCTTATACGGTGTCCGGATGATTCTATAGTCGGCGAAATGCAACGCATCGTTGAGGAAGCCAAGTCACGAAGTGACTCAATTGGGGGCGTGGTCACTTGTGTCATCAGGAACGTACCCAAGGGCCTTGGTGAGCCATCTTTTGACAAACTCGAGGCTATGCTTGCGCACGCTATGCTTTCCATCCCTGCGACAAAAGGATTTGAAATTGGCTCTGGATTCCAGGGCACAAAGCTTTATGGAAGCCAGCACAACGATCCGTTTGTAAAGGATCCTAAAACCGGAAAACTCCGCACTACCCAGAACTACTCTGGTGGCATTCAGGGTGGTATCAGTAACGGTGAGAATATATATTTCTCAGTTGCATTCAAGCCACCAGCCACTATTTCACAGAGTCAGTCCACTGCTTCTTATGAAGGCGATGATGGAGTGCTTGCAGCTCGTGGAAGACACGATCCTAATGTTGTGCCACGCGCTGTACCTATTGTCGAGTCCATGGCCTCATTAGTGATAATGGACGCACTCATGATCCAGAATGCTAGAAATGCTACAAGGTCGGTTGTCCCGCCTATCCCCGAGGCGGCTTCTCGACTGGCTCCTAAAAGTGCTTAAACATATACTATCTATTTGTTTATATTTAAAACTATGCTATTTTACAAATGTGATTGACTGACTGAAAGTAATTTGAATGGCGTCCGATTTTCTCTTCCTATGCAGACACTTCATATGTCTGGATTTGTGACTCTGAGAGTACCCCGTTTTGTGACGCTCACTAGAAGCTGAACGTCGTGGATTGGATTGTCCTGCTCATTATATGAGCCCACATCGTCAAAGGGATCTTTCTCTGACGAAGAATGCTTGTCTATGCCAGGATAGTCATAGTAGTGTATGCCGGTGCTCGACGGCATACTTTTGTCAAAGAGGCCTGATTCTTCATCTTTAGATTTCTGTCTTCTTCTGATGAGATACGCAGCCGCTAGAACGCCTGTTATGGCGCATATCGGCAGTATTGTGGATAAAGCCACTACAGAAGACTGTTTCAGCGGTGGAGCAGATATCTCTGAGTCTTTAGGTTGAGTGTCTGATTCCTGTGCTGTTGACTGTGCTGTTTCATCATACTGAGGCGGCGGCGTGTACGAGCTGGAGGCAGTCCACGAGTCAACATTGTAGAATACTTTGTCATATGCTTCAGCTGATCTGTTCACTGCAACGATCGTATGGCTGTCAAGGACACCGATTGCTTGCGAAAGCGCTAGTGCATTGTCGATATTGTCAGGCACCGCGGTATAGTGCCACCCCTGTAGGTCTGAGTACTCTATGCCAAAGACTTTGGGGTTGGCAAGTCTGCCGTCTACTACTCCGCCTACTACGAGCACCTTGTCGTCGCTGAGCGCTATAGTCGTGGCATTCACCCGCGAATCGGGCACCGCCATTGACTCGATAGCCGAAATTGTCCGATATACCCAACCGGCATTGTAGAATGCAGCTTGTGTCATTGTGAGGTATCCTTCAGAGGTTTTTCCGCCAATGAACAATGTTTGTGACCCAATCGATGCTTGCGAAGCCCAGAAGAAGTCGCTGGGATTGTTAAGTTTGTCAATAGACCTGATCGCGGCGCTGCCGTCAGTCGATAGATCCAAAGTGTAGAATACTGAATCACTCATTTTGCCACTACACGTCGTACCGTAGATATTAAGAGTGGAAGTTGAGTTATCGTAGAAAATGCTGGATCCGGATTTGAT
Organism: Tortispora mauiana; assembly: GCA_030570615.1. NCBI lineage: Eukaryota > Fungi > Ascomycota > Trigonopsidomycetes > Trigonopsidales > Trigonopsidaceae > Tortispora > Tortispora mauiana. The sequence continues at coordinate 557,414 of JAJLWG010000003.1, forward strand.
AAATGGAGGGTCAGATATAACCATCTGTGTCCATTGTGTGTCCTGCACGGCGTCGATCTTGTAGACGGAAGCAGTTTGTGCGCAAGAACTTGCAACAGCATAGAGAGTGTTGTCTTTGCCAGCGACTATGTTACAATCCTGACAAGGATTCGGCAGGGTACCAGGAGTTGTCGTTTGTTCAAGAGAAGTGTTAATCGGGAACGTTATGAAGCGCTGATCGAGCTCTAGTACCACGGTGTTAGCCAAGGTCCATGAGCGCCCCACAGCATGTGCACTTCGCACAAGAATTAGTACACACAGCACAATGTATATCATTTAAAAGTGTTGAACGGAAGTAAGAATGGAGTAGGAGACTTCAATCGCTAATAGCTACCCAGCCTCGAGACATCTTCTCGAGGGCATTGTTCGAGGAGGTTGGGACTATTGCCCAATACGGAAATGCTGGCTGGCGATCATTCAGTCGGCTCGGGCACCACTATTCTTAGCACTGCCGAGAATCTATTCTGGAAAACTAAAAGGCTATTAGCAAATACCATTCAATAAGAGGTGCCTGTACCAGTACTGGCAGAATCAAGGTTTACATGTGTGAGATTCCGAGTGTTCACGCATGCCTTCGACCTCTTCCATAGGCGAAACTTTAACATTTTTGAATGATGTCATTTGAGTACCTCTGAGCGGGTAAAGGCACAGCTAGTCAGCGGGTATACAATAAATAAAGGTAATATCATATTTTTCACAGCTACTAGCATTAAATCTAATAATTTTTACTCTCGTTATCGTTATAGGTAACATAGTAGATCTGTTTTGGTACTAACCATGGTGCCTCATTTCAGTTGAAAATTATACTTTGCGGGGAATCACTAGGGCATGAGGGTTTCGTTTCTTCTTTGTTCTTAGTCAAACAGTACAAACTTATATTAGCAAAGACATTCGCCTTTTTCATCTTTATTGATCGATCTTGAACCGCTTGTCTTTAGTTTTCTCACTGTTTACAGTCAGTAAACAAAGCTTTGCGCTTCTTTAGTCTTAATCACGACAAGGGTATCAACACTACCTGACGTCCCAGACGGTGTTTCAGTCTTGCACCACCCTCTGCTGCTCCTAGAGGCTATAAGCGGCCGGTAGCTCATTTTTGCGCTTCGAAAATTGTGCACTCGCACATCTCATACATCTCGCTGAGCTTTTGCTAACTTGCAATGCACAGCTTGCCCACCATGGAGAACCCCACTTATTCACCCTCACCTAACATTTCAACTCACCAATCTTCGTCACGTGATATACATTCCCGTTCACGCCTTGGTTGTCCCGACAACACATATTTTTCCGCCATAGTTGACAGTTCTCCCAAAACTGCTCACACTGAGGATCGTGCTCCTACTGATTCTATCATTCCAGCGGCCACCGTTTTTCCTGTCAGTGCGCATAAGTTCACTGCACTTTCGTCATATTCCACTTCTCCGTCTTCTGTATCTGCAGGTGATTTTAATACGACAAAATCCGCTCCCGACACAGGCACTAGTCCTAGCTTTCTTGATCTGAGCCCTACAACCTCTGTCGCACCTCCATCACTGCCTTCTGTTTCTGCCGCGAACTGTTTGACTGACAAGCCGGATCGCCCATTTCCGCCAAAACAACAGTTTGTTCCAATATCCATTGCGCTTTCACCTCGCTCGAATACAAGAAGCGACTTTACTGACTCTCTCAACAGGAGCGTTACTTCCTCTCCGCCGCCGCTCTCGCCCAGAACATCACATCCGTCCACACCTAGAAAACCTTCAATTACTACACGCTGCGCTGAGAATTTGTCTCCCTCACTACCCACTACTTCCTCTCCTTCTATATCCACTTGTACCAGCTTAGGCAGGCCAAATAACTCGGCCAGCTCGTTAAACCCTCATCTCTGTTCTCGAAAAACTGACGCTGCTGTTTCTGCCAATACACCAAGGTCGCCCCTAGTCTTAACATCTCCAATCAGACACTCCTCCATATCTGAAGTTCTTGCGCCTTATTCCCTAGAATTTGTCATGTCTGAACCGCATATCACCGACAAACCTCTGGCTACTAGCAGCTTGCCCCAGCTGTCCACGGACTTACCCTCTAGTCAGGTGCAACACCCCAACTCGTCTTTGTCGCTCACGCCTGTAATATCTTCAGCTTCTACACCTGTAAAGGAGACGCATCACATATCGTTTGACTATGATCCCATTTCTGGACGCAAAACTGTCAATACCTATGAAATTGTTCGCGAACTCGGCCGCGGGCAGCACGGAAAAGTAAAACTCGCCCGCGATTTGCTCACAAATGAATATGTCGCTATTAAGATTGTTAGCCGTATAGGCCGCGCAAGATTGGGCCGCCCGTTATCAGCAGGCTCCAGTCAGGAGGAGAAAATCAGAAGAGAGATTGCCATTCTTAAGAAATGCGATCATCCCAATATCGTCAAACTCCGTGAAGTACTCGATGATGCAGCATCAAGTAAAATATACCTCGTTCTTGAATATGTCGAACGTGGTGAAATACAATGGCATGATTCTTATGACAACCCGATTCTCAATGAGGATCAATCTCGCTCGGCGTTTCGTGACGTTGTGCAAGGCTTAGAATATTTGCACTTTCAAGGTATAATCCATCGTGATATCAAACCTGCTAATCTGCTAGTGGCACATGATGGGTCGATTAAAATATCAGATTTTGGCGTATCATACTCTGCGTTTAATTCTGGTAAAAACGACTCCGGTCAAGGCAAAGTCGGAAGCGAAATAGAGCTTGCTAAAACAGCTGGCACTCCAGCGTTCTTTGCTCCTGAAATTTGTTATAATGACCCTAATCAACCCCCTCCGCCTATAACATACAAGATAGATATTTGGGCTCTTGGTGTTACTTTATATTGTTTTTTTTACGGACGAGTCCCATTCATGGCGGAGAACGAGTTTGAACTTTTTAACGTTATAGCCACTGAGGACATTGTGATACCTAAGAACGAGGATGGCTCATTAGTTGCAAATATTTCACCTGAAGGCATAGACATTCTGATCAAGCTGCTCCAAAAGAATTCTGATGAACGCCCTTCTGTTCCTGAAATAAAAAACCATCCTTGGCCTTTACAAGGGTTATCACCTGAAATGATAGCTAACTTCAAAACCCAGACCTTGCTGGAAACAGTTCCTATTGAAGTCTCCACAGAAGAGATGCAGGATGCTGTAATGGGAATAACTGGCAAGATTAGACGAAGGCTATCGAAATTAGGCAACTCTGCATTGCAGCTTGCTGGTTTACGGCGCAAACCATCATCAAGGAAGAGCACTCTTTCAGGTCAGCAACATCCATTTTCAGCTTCTTCCTCACATAATGTCACTACTGACGGATCTGAAACTGAGCTAAGAAGTGCCAACTCGCAATCTACTGGTGAACGCACCAGAGCCTCTTCGTTTAATAACGATGTTCTATCTGATTTTGAAGCGCAACATATGGACGACTTAATGGACCTACATGGTACTCCACCATCTGCTTACCGTAACAGCACGGAGGAGTTTAGCGGCAACGATGGAATGTCGAAACCGCGCCAGGTGTCAGCTAATTCTAGCGATAGAAATATACCTGGAACTACTGCTGCATCAGCCGCTGCAGCCTCGCTGCAGTCAGCCATAAATAATCACACGCGTGCTTCCAGAGGTGACGAATTAAATGCTTCTTTAAGCAGGCGACCTACTGTATCGTCGAACGATTTTTCTGAGCACAATATTACCGATTTTCTAAATCCAGGCCCGCGACTCGGTATGAGTCAGCCGGTGAGCAGACAAAACAGTGTCAGACGTGGTCGTGCTTCGACGGTCAACAGTAGACCGGCTGGTGTATCGTCAAGCAGCTTGTTGTCTCCACGTGTGGAAGGCACGGGCTCCAGTGCACTGCTGGCAGCTCTTAACAATGCTATTGGTTCACCTAATTCTCTTTCTCCCAGCAACAGCAATGGAGGTCTAGGTACATCGTCGACGTCTGAAGGACGTCTGCTGTCGCGGGAATCTTCTGTAACGTTTGATTTTCTGGACGACAATGAAGGGTCAGACGGGAGCACGCACCGGGATGTGCGTGACTGCGAGCACGGGCATGGCCGGCCTGAATATATAAGGCGGTCTGATCTTTCTATTACCGGTCCAGATATGAGGTTTTTGGACGACGATTCTGAGACGCCTCGGGCGCTGGAGTTTAGCATTGAGGATATTGTGCATCCGAAGAACGTGCCAATGGGAGAGCTGTCGCGAGGGCTGCGAAGACTGCATGTGGCGCACTCCTCGGACAAACCATATGACTCCGACTCTGAAGCGCAAAATATAAAGCGTGGACACTTACATAGCCATAGCGCGCTTGTCAGACGTGAGAGCAACGATAGCGATGAAGGGTTGACACTAAGCCTTGGTGGACGAAACGAACTCACTATGTCGCAAAGTCCTCGGAAGTCAGAAGATTCCGGGGCCAGAGATGCCCAAAGAGATACATCTGCGCGGGATCGCAGTAAATCCATTACTGTCGGCGTTCTGCAGAGGAGTCGTATGGCTTCTGAAAGATAGACATAATCATACACTTAACCTAACCATAGAGTCTTACCGTCAGCTGTGGACAGAAGCAACCCTAGGTCCCACCAACGTTTTGCCCTTTACCATATCTGCACAATGGATGACAAGAAGCTGGAACTACTCACGCAGGAAGACAATATCTCTAAAACTCTAGGAAGACTGAATAGTCCACTTAATGTACTTCAGGCGATTCAACAACTGTACACTGTGACCCAGAGCGGGCCACAAGGCGCTGCAGACGTCGAGAAATCATTACAATTGGCCGCGATGCAAACAGTGCAGTCGGGCGCTCCCGACACCGAATCTTTGCCTTACACCATTCTTCAGTCGCTAATATTGACCGGAATACTTGACTCTCGTGTAATGAGTCTCTATCTTGAACGAAACCAGCATTTGAGCCAGCCGGAGCCGCCGCTGCAGCCTCCACCTGCACCTGCACCTACAGAACAACCATTACAACCACAAAACAAACCGTCAGCCTCTATTGATCCCGCTATCCTAGACCAAATAAGGCATTTAACACCAGATCAGATTGCTGCCTTGCCGCAGGAATATAGAGACGCAATTATCCAGCTACAACAACACGCCTAAACAGTGCACCATCATAACATTGCCATAATGACTATTACTAATCGTTTACTCTTCGGTAGAAATGCCCGTAACCGCTACTGTAGCCTCGAGAATCTCATCAAGCTCAACATTCACGTCCTCGACTTCCATAGCTCCGCTGCCATCATCTCCTGTCGTCTCTGATGCTGCCATGTCCTCCTCTGTAACCGTCAGCACGCTCTCCTCAGTCGCAGCGGCTTCCGTCTCCGTTTCAGGAGATGCTTGCACACCTTCGTCCTTGACCTGTGGCCGCTTGGGCTGAACTTCCCACATCATCAGTGCCTGCTTGACAGAAAACTGCGATCCTCTCGATATGGTCTTCGCAGCCTTCTCTGTCTCAGAAGGCAATCGTCTGTTTGGGCCGCGCACTCGTCGACCGGTTGAAGGCAGAGGTTCCGATTCAGTGCTCGGTTGCGGCTTTAATACGGGTTTGTTCGCTGGACGACCAGGTACAATTGGTAGGCTCTTAGAACCAGACTGCGCCATACGTGCTTCAAGATCGGCTATAAAGCTCGCCCTTGCACCGCTGAACTTCGGCTTCCGTGTAGGTCTAGGGGGGACAATGGGTTTTGGCCTCTCTTCACTGATCTTCCCTTCGCTGCTCTTCTCCTGGGTGCACTCCTCCTCGACTTTTTCGGCTTGCTTAAATTCAGGTTCCGTCTTCAGAGACTCTTTCTGCGCATTCTGCGCCGTTTCAAGAGGCTTTGTACTGATTGCAGTTTCTTCTGTATCTTCTCTAGATGTATCTGCTGTGATGTGGGGTTCGTCATCGAGCTTCTCGCCCGCGCCTTCCTTAGACTTGGTAGAAACTTGAGCTGACAGTTCTTCGGGTTCATCTTGTGAGCCAACCGTAGTAATAACGCTAGTGTCTTCTTCTCTCTCGACCTCTGTGCCCAAAATATATGGTTCTACTGCGATGCTCGCGGTTTTCTCTTGGGCTTCGGCCTGCTCGGCCTGTGTGATCACCTGGCGGATGTTGGCGTCTAGCGAGACGGCTTGGTCGTTGATAGACAACTTAGTGATAGAAGAAGCTTCAAATTCTTTTGCCGGGTGGGTCGTTATAGGCATAGATGTCGCCTCCTCAAACACTGGCGTTTCTGCAGACAGTGGAGGCTCGTCTTCGGGGAAGGAACTTGGATCGAGATCGAAGATGCGGTCGGAATCGTCAGTAATGACGACCGGCACAGCATGTGAGGGAAGATAGTCGTGGGACTCTTCGTCGAACGGCTCCTCTATGGTTTCAATAGGCCCCGGTGAGTCCATTGGCACCTGGACAGAGGATTCGACTATAGGCATGGTCAGCACGGCGGGAGGCTCTTCGTCCTCGTATCTCTGTATGGCCTCCAGGGTCATGGCTTCGGAGTTACCGGTAGCCGAGGAGGGCGGACGTGACAGCGCAGAGTTCGCGTCGGAGTCCTGGTAGTCACTGGTATCGCAGAGAGAGACCTCTGAACTAGCGAGGGGCTGATCTGCGAGCTTGTCAAGCGCGGGATTCAGGAGTCTCGCGGAAGCTAAATCAGAAATGACAGGTGAGTGTATCGGGGTGGAATCATTTGTTTGATTTTCCTGCTGCATCTTTTTCGAGTCGGTAGACATAATTTTGGATGTAGTCCGCGACGGACGTGGTGGAACTTTAGGCGTTTCAGCCATTGGTTTACGGATTATATAGCGGTTATGAGGCAACGTAGCCTAACTGGTTAAGGGGGTGAAGACAGGGTCCAAGAAGTATTTGGGAGCAATAAAGAGCTAAGAGAATTAGGAATGCTGTGCAGCCAGAACGAGTTGTTTAAACCCTTAAACGGCTCGAACAGGCAGGCGGTAAAAGGCAATCGCTCTAAAGTAAGCAAACTTAAGGTACGCCATTAGGGCAATTTATTCGACTACAGGAACAGGGAATCGACTGAGACGGCTTAGAGCACAAGACGGAAAATGTCGTTGTACAGGAAATAGCCATTGTCGTTCTTCAGAAGAAACACCTGGGAGAACTTCTTAGGTGGATCATCGTCCGTATAAACGTCTCCAGTGACCATGATCAGGACGCTGTTGCCGTCGACAGGCTGAGGATCTATGGTTTGCGGATCGTGTTTGATGCGTTGGAAGGGGAACTCGGCGAGTCGCTGACCGATCGCACTGGCTCCCTGCAGGTTGAATGTCTCGAATGTGAACATAGAGTTGTCCCTGTACATAGCGACGAGCTTCTGACGCTCATCGTTACCTGCGTCAAACGACGAGTAGTAGAACTGAGTAAACTCCTCTGTGACCTGTTAGTATGCTGATTACCGCTGGTCTAGACCACACTTATTGATACTTACTTGCTAAGGTATTAATGTCGGCTATGTCGAATGTTAGTCACGTGTTTACCTTGTTTCTCCGCTATGCCATTACGCACGATCCAATTACTTACCCATCGTGCTACTAAAGGAAAGTCGCTAAACAGAAACAAAAATGTGCGAGTTAGAGAACTGGTTGAGGTGGGCAAACAAGAGTCAATATTCTACTATTGCAGTTTTAGTTACCCGGCTTCACTCGCTGTTTTTTCCTCCCTCCCCTGTGTGCGCATATGAGTGCGGTGTGCGGCACGGCACTACCCCCACCCTCCCCGCAAATCTGGCAACCGTACAGTCTGATCATTAAATTCTATTTTACATATTAGCCAAACCACACCACCGGCAAATTTAACCATTCGCTGCGTGCACCGCCCTAATTTTCTCACTATATTGCCCGCTGAACCTATTGTTAGCGCGCTCGCTCTTGTTACCGCTTGCGCAGAAGAATGTCTAACGCCGATATACCCCCCGCACCGAAGCCCTTTCGTTGCGATCAGTGCTCTCGTTCCTTTAACCGCCTGGAACACTTGTCCAGACACAGACACACACACGACACTCCTGCCGCAAGTAAACATTTTTGCCCTACATGTGGAAAATCTTTCATTCGAAAGGACGTCCTGTTGCGCCACGTCCGAGCCATCCACGACCAAGATGGTCTTCGCAAAACTTCTAGACGTCGATCATGTTTACGTTGTGTCCGCTACAAGGTAAAATGCTCCGGTGGCCCTACCTGTGAAGCATGTGCAAAGCGCAACCTTGTTTGTGATTACGGCACGGACAAAAACAATAATCCTATACCTATCCCGCATTATCGCAACTCCACTAAGGCTTCTCCCACGGAACCGCTGCGGCCTGCTAACGGTCAACCAGCCGTTCAATTGTCTTCACCTCCAGAACAATCTCAGCAACCTCAGCAGCAACAATTAGGCCAACAGCATCACCCGTCTTTGCAGCAATCTCAATCTCAATCTCAATCTCAATCAACGTCGTACCAAATCTCTAGCTCTCCTGGCACTGACTACTCGGCCAACGCCAAAATCTCAGACGACTTCACTCAGGCGACAGCTATCCTCTCCTCCTTGGACGGATCCAACCTCGATTTCTTCAAGATTACTGACGAATGGGCTAGAGACTCTGCAATGCTAGATATAGACTGGCTTCGACCGGATTTCTTCCCCGACTCTCAGACTTCTCCCTTCCCCGAAATATCAAGCATTCCTGTGGACCCCAATCCTCCTAAGAACGTATCTGCTACTGCAATTTCTATACCCGATATAGATCCTAATGCCATAATTTACCCTCTATTTCCTCAGAATACTCTTGACTTTGACACTTTTTACTCACAAGGCCGCCCTTCAACATCTGCTGCCTCCGCACAGTCAAGTTTTGGTGATCTACGTCACGCGCAACGCGCTTCTCAGTACCCTGACAAGCACCTGCAATACGAATCTGGAAATCCAATTCCCCTTTCCTCTATGGGTTTCAGCGGACCTTCTCCCCCTCTGAAATCAAATAACAGTCTGCCTCCTGTTGTGCTAGAAAGCCAACAGTCGTCTGATTATGATTCTGTCGCTGCATCTATCCCCACTCCTCAGGATCATACCCATCCTTCTCCCTCTGTCTCAGAACAATACACATCACCTCAATCAAGAGATGCTGGCTCCTTGGACTCGAAATGGAAGCACGGATCCAAATTTCAGATATCGCGAGACTTTGCACTTCCACCGCCTAAACCTCGCTGGAAGTCAAGCGCTGATATACTCGTCAACGCAGCAAAAGAACAACCATTTAACTGCCGCCAGAACATCGATTCTCTGGCTAACAATTCTGGCTTCCAGAGTATGCGTGATTCAAACCCTCTGCTTAACCCCTCGCTTGTCAAGCCTTCGAGCATCAGATCACAACGGCCTTCTTCCAGCTCTCAAACAAAAGGAGACAACTGGCCCCTTGCACCTGGAGCTGAAAATATTACCGAGCAGAGCGAAGAGGTACGCCTTCCTCCTATCCGTCAGGTTGTTGGAGATTACGGCATTACCAAGACTGACCGTGGGCCACTCGATCTTGGAAATCAGAAAATGTCAATTACTAATGAGGTGAGAGATAACCTGGTAAAACTTCTGTCTGTCCACTTTGAGTATCATCCCTTCCAGAAAGTGGACATTGATAAATTTCCTGAAACCTCGATCGTTAACCAGTTTTTGGCTCTCTACTTTCAGAACTTTCACCCTATTTTGCCTGTCATTCACCGTCCGACATTCTCTGCCCAAGATACGCCTACAATACTCCTTGGCACTATGTTATCTATTGGTGCGAGTTACTCCAGACTAGAAGGCGCTATTCAATTTGCTGAGGCTCTATCTGAGCTGTGCAAGCGCACAATAATATGGCTAGCCCATTACGATACTGCATATATGAGGTCAGCTTACGTCATAGCCTCGATGTGTCTACAGTCGGTGTTTGCTCTCGGATCTGGTAACCCCCGACTGTATGAGCGAGCCGAATCTGATAGATCATTTTTAGTCTCTAATGCGCGCCGTATGGGTCTTTTCTCAGTATCCAAGTCAGATCCTTGGCAATGGTCTGGCCCAGATACATTGAACAATCCTGCCGAATTGGAACGAGTTTGGAACCTCTGGAAAGAAGAGGAAATGCATACACGTTTGGCTTGGGGCGTATTTGAGACTGATGGATTTATTTCGATTCCTTCTTCGCACCGGGGTGCTGTGACACTGAGCGATTTAGGTGTATTTCTGCCGTGTGCTGAAGAACTCTGGGAAGCAGAAACGCCGCATGAATGGGTTCGACTATTTGATCCGAACAAGGGACCTCCAAGGGGTCTTCATTCTTATAGCACTATCAGACAGGTGATATCTTGTGCTGAAAAATTAAGAGAGCACAAGTATGATCAACAAAGCCGTGACTGGGTTGAGGCCCTGCCCGTGTGGGGTAAACGTTTGTCGATTCAAGTTGTGGCACGCATTATTTGGGATATGAGAGAGCTAGAGTATTCTGGTTTGTCTATAATAATGCCTCAAATGAGGCTGATTTTTGCACCGCCAATGGAACGATTGTTACGTTCGATTGACATTCTTTTAGATGCTACTATTCCTAGTCGCAAGCCGGGCGTACTAGATGGTGTTGCGGCTGTTCAACGTGTACATACGATTCTTGCGTCGCACATTGGACATTTTGTTTACTTATATGCTGCAAGAGAAGTTCTTGATTTGCTTCTTATTCTTGTGAGATATGGTCAGAATGAACGTGACCGAGCGGCCGAAGGATTGAAGCGCATTCTTCAATCTCAGCCAGTTGTTGCGCGAGAACTTGCGTGGCATTGTGCACAGATTATTGGCATTTCTTCTAATTTCTTCTTGTGTGCTCCAAGTGAAATTATGCGAGTTTTTATGGCGACAATGTACTTATATGTATTTTCTATGCTGAGTCTTCCGCCTGATCTTTCTAACCCTATGGAGCTGAAAGAAGTTACTGTTCTAGACAGAGTGGGTCATGGCGTGCAGGCCTGGCGCGAACGAGGTGGTCCGGTAGCTTTGAGCAAAGTGCCTGATCTTTATGGTGCAAATGCGCCCGGACAGGTTCTTGAAGTTGGGTTGCTGACCTTAAGGAACCTACAAAACTGGGGCTTGACGCAGAAATTTGTGAATGCAATCCGATTCATATACAACCGCGACATCAACAACTCCTATTCCAAGGGGTCAGAAACAAGCTCTAATACGTGATAACCCACTGTATTTATGAACTGGTATGTTTATTTAATGAATAGTGTCACATATAACTGCATAGATATATATTACGATACTGCAATAACGCTTCGAAATGCTGTTGCTAGGCGAAATAGTTAAAACCACCCAGAAACGAAATTTTCACTACGAACAAACCAATCGACAATCAGAATGGCTCGAGAGAATGGCATTCAGAAGGTGAAAATTGACGCCAATGTGGCGTTTAAAATTATTAAACATACTACTGAGAGCGCCCCTGCTGGTGTGAGCGGTCAGCTCCTTGGATTAGAAGACGGTGATGCGATTGAAATCTCGTACGCCTTTGCGTTCCCTATGGGTGAAGATTTAGCGTCATCGTGGCCCAGCAGTGAAAATAATAAGAACTACGCGAATCTCATGACTGAGAGTTTAAGTGCTGTTAATGTTGTTCCTAATGCTGCTGGTTTTTATATCTCAAGTTTCCTCGGTTCTAACATATACTCTGCTCAGACTCTTGACGCCTTTTCAATGTACAAAAGTGATGAGATGAGCAGTCCGGTTCTTATTGTTCACGACCCCACCCGCACAGCTCATACTGCTTCGCTAAATTTGCAAGCGTACGTGCTCTCGCCTGCTTACGATGCAGTCAAACAGGGCCACTGGTTCACGCGCGCGGCTATGGCTAAGCACGGCCTGACATTCAAGGATGTGCTCATCCCCGTGCCCGTCGAGATCACCAACTCGCATTATGCTAACGCCTTTATCCACAGTTATGCGGAAACGCAGACGGAACCTGTCAACCCTGCGCTACACGGTCTGGACCTGAACATCGACCGATACCTATGCGGCAACGCCGAGGCTATGCTTGACACGCTTGACGACCTGACATACGATCTAGGCAGCTTCCAGTACTTTTTGCGGAACTTGAACCGCGAAGAGGCGCGCATTGTGCAGTGGCAGCAACGGCGTAAAGTTGAGAACGCGCAGCGCGAAGCGCGTGGCCAGGACCCACTTCCCGAAAACGACTGGAAGAAGATATTCCGTCTCCCTAATGAACCGTCGCGCCTCGAAGGCCTGCTTGAAGCCGCACATGTCGAGCGAATCTGCGATCAGATCGAGCAGTACAGTGCCGGATCTGTGCCCAAACTTTACAGCATACGAGCGCTGCTGCAATAGATAATAAAAAGGACGTTGACTTGGTAATTACTAGCTTGTAAAGGCGATCAGTATTTGTAGTTGAATGTCGGGGAGCGGGCTCTTCGTAAAGCTTATATAGTGTGCATCTTTTTTCTTCACCCTACATTACCAGATGACCGAAAAGCCGCAGAATCCTGCGCTTAAAGCGCTAGGTTTGCCGCGATTCAGGCTGCCGAGTCGAAACTGGTCGATATTCTGGCTTGTCTTCGGCTCGATATCTGGCGGAATCATTTACGACAGACGAGAGAAGAAGCGGATACGTAACGAATGGTGCGAAAGGGTGTCTTACCTCGCTAAGGAACCGCTGTCGCCGCTCGCGATGCCGCGCAAAGTAATAGTGTACATGGCGCCGCCACCTGGCGATCATATTGGAGTCACTGAGGAGCATTTCAGACACTATGTGAAACCCATACTGGTAGCGGGAGCCCTAGACTTTGAGGTCAAGAAAGGCATGGCGCAGGGTGAAATCCGCAATATGGTTGCAAACGACATACGCAACAAAAGGACTGGCAACATCGATGGTCCAGATGAGCTTCTACAGCCGCTTAATGAATTACTGACTCGCGATAACACTGGCGGTGTTCTCTGTATCGGCCGCGGTGCCTATCGAGAGTACATTGACGGCGTACACGAAGGTTGGCTAGGCCCAACTGATAAGTCCCTGTACGATGAACCAGATACTACAACTGTACCGGCAGAAACTGCTACTGAAACTACGACTGCCGAGGTTTCTTCTGCTGTAACGACTGAAGCAAGCAGTTCTGAAGCTGCTGCTGAGACTGCTGCTGAGGCTATTAAGCAGACTACCACCGAGGTTGCTACTGAGACTCCTGCTGCTCCCGCAGAAACTACCGAAGTCAAAGAAAAGAAAGAACCCAAAAAGGTTCCCAAAGCATGGATCCGTCCTGAAGACTACAGCGAAGCCGAGATCGACCCCCGTATAAAGGATATGGTACCAGACCCAGTTGCTTACATTCCACAACAACACATCCTGGGATTCCGCAATACGCCTTTAAGAACCTATTGGTACTTTACAAGGCGTCATCTCGCTGACAAGGTTGGCGAAGCCACAGCAGCAGCGGTTATCGGCACCGACAGGGCCTGGAGAGAGGAAGATGCCCTGAAAGGCATTGAAGAAGTCGCGAATTGGCCATCTAAGTGGAAGCGAACAGCGGAGGAGAAAGGAAGTGAATGGATTCAGCCGCTGGTCACCGATACACGAGTGACTGAGCACCTGAAGGTTTACGAGAAGCAGTCTAGAAATGATAATTAGTTACTAGCTAACAATGAATATTCAATGTATATAGATCAGAACTTAATCAAATAAGTATTTGAGATCTTCCTTACCGTCTTCATCAGCAAGTATTGATTCTTTAATTGTATCGGCCAACAGAGCCTCTTTGGCTTTCCATTCGGACCAAAGCTTGGATCTCACTTTAGAATATTTCGTGATTAGATCGTTTAGTTGTTCGTAGTGGGACTTTTCAGCCGCTTCTAGTTCTGTGTGTAGTGTGAAAAGCTCGCTGAGAGACATTTGATCGATTTCTTGCTCTGACGGAACACTTAATGATTCGTTAAAGTGCTGTTGTGGGTTTGCAATGTATAAGGGGACTGTGGAGGATGGGACAGGCATTGAGAGCGATTCTTGGTTGGTCTGGGTAGTATCGATGGCGGGCGTAGTGAGCACATCGAGGTAGCGCACTACAGGATCAACAAAAGGGTCGTGCACTTTACCAAGGTTTTCTTCTGAGCGAATTTTTAGTTGGGCCTTGACGTAGGGCAGCAGCTCGGCAGGCATGGCGATGGTAGAAGCGTTCTTGTCGAGCATGGCTATGGAACTGACAATCTTGCCTTCCTCGGTGATAGACACAGGTGGTTTCTTGCTATTTGTGGCATGCGGTTTGCGCGGTGGATCGCTTGGTCGTTGGTTGTCTAGCTCGTGAATCGTACGCAGATGCTTAGCGAGTGCGTCAGACCTCGAAAAGGAGCGCGCGCATTCTGGTACGTGGCACTGGAATGGTCGTTCGCCTGTATGCGATCTGAGGTGAGTTACCAGCGCAAATCTGGCCGTCTGCAGCACACCTCTTCTGTTGCAAGAGCGCCATAGACATTCCAAGACCGTCAGTTTCGAGATACTATGGTCTTCGGCGACGTGGTGAACCAGGTCGTCGCCGGAAGAAAAAACTTTGGTGCATCTGTCCCATTCGCACGGATACGATTCTGCAAACGAGTCATCAGAATCAGAGTCCCCCGGAATATCGGATTCGGAGTCTGACGAGACGTCGGTGAAATCATCTACGGGATTGTAGTCTGGTTCGTCCATGTGGTTGGTAGGTGGGAAAGGTGCAAGGTTGATATATAAAAAGCGCAGCGACCGACCGCGCGATCGTCGTGGGTAGCGACTGTCAAGATCACGCCACCACATTTGAACCATCTTGAACAATAGGGCGGACTACACGGTGACATGGCCGTCTCGCCTTAAAGGGTTGCTGTGGATGCACCTAAGGCTGCAACAAGAGTACAGCAGGTTGATCTAGTGTTGTAGTGTCTTCAGTGAATATCACTACAGATATATGTTGGCATTATAAGGTTATTGTGCGATAATGACCATTAATAGAACGCTACGTAAAGCTCTCTGAGCTAGCAGGTTCCTTATCAAGAGGTCTAGCCATGTATGACCGCAGTGCCCACAATCCGTAGTAGGTAACGCCAACGATCGAGAGCGACTTGGCTAAAGGCCTGCCAAATTTAACATAAAAATCGGACTCCTGTTAGATAGATATTAAATATGATAGATAACAAAATACGTACATGTCTTTTCATTTGAGGATGAAGCAGTGTGGCGGAAGGAAGGAAGGTAGCGCAAAAAGAGAGCAAGAGCAGACGGAGTGGGCCAGCAAGTGACTGACTACTGAATGGCACCTCCACACCTACTCCCACCAGGTATTTATTCAACCACTCTAGGTTGTATAACTGGTGCGAGAGGCGCCGAATAGGTGCATTTGCATACAGCGTATGACATTTAGAAGAGCTGCTGCGCGGCAGTACGAGCAAGATTTTTAGATCCAAGGACCTCTGATCCCTTAAACTCCTGACTCGAGAAGGCGGCGAGTGCGTAGAATATAGCATTGATCGTTAAGAAGACAGCAGGTACAAGTAACGAGGTCACTTCAACTATGAGGGACAAGTACATACTGGCGGCCATTATTGCATAGAATCCGGCACGAGGCCAGTTTGAAGCAAAATGTTGCAGGAAATTGACGAACCGTTCGCTTAAGGGACATATCTTGAGGAAGAAAGGGATCTCAACAAAGAAGATAACGAAACCCTCGACAATGCAGATAATCGCGAATATGATGACTAGGCCGAAATGAAATATATTGGCAATTCCAAGCGCCCAGCATATAATTACACATAAAAGACCTGTCCATTGTCCGTAGATGGAGAAGTTCTTCGATTTGAGTTCGTCTAGCACCGTCATTGTTGTTGTTAAGTAAGAGGTTGTATTAGCATCTGGGGCAAACCACTACATATACTCTCGCAATTGATACACTACACAACTACACAGCCACCGCAATATAATAATAAAATCCTGTATACTCTAATTACGCAATCGCATCAGCTAATATTCATAATCATTGATTCATATAATGTAGGTAAATAAGGAATAACATCATCTGCAATTGTTTCTTTTTTTCAAAGCGAAAAAGAGAAAGGACACAATTTTCCACTGCTGCGAACCTACCTTAGCCGCTGTTGCTTCCCATAGTAACCATTCTTCTCGCTTTTCCACCTCCTGCCAGGTTACTAAATGGACGGCATTTTGATCACAGAAATTGTGATCAAACTGTCCATCTCATTTGCGGTCCTTGCCTCATTGCCATGGCTTCTACCAGTCATATTTGATATCCTACTTTATATAATGCGTCTGCTACGGATACGCACTTAATTGATGCAATCAGGTCAACCTCACCGAGCGTATCGATCAAATCGCACAGTCTTAGCGCAGCTATGCACAACTTCGCACAACTTCGCGAAACCTCACATCCAATGTGATCCAGTTCGATAGCTAATATCTGCGAACATGCATTTCCTTATGGTGCTCTAAGACATTAACACACCAATATCTACCGCTGCCACCCACTTTGGTTTCCTCTAACTGACGTGCATAAGTCTCAAACGCGCACATTCACTTATCCCATACCCGTGCTTTACACGTAAGCTGCTAAGCGTTAGCTATTTTCCTCCACTGGCAAAGCGCGACTAGCTTTACCCTGTTTAGCGCTCCGCTTTTTTATTCTATGTGTATGCCTTTCCGCAGACTTCTCGGTCTTTAAGGTTTCCCGTTTTGGGCACACACTTCCTCTTTTGGGTGACTCGGCCTCTTCTCTCCGCGGTCTGCCTGTGCGCGCTGCTGCTGTTTTCATTTCGAACGAGAAACGACCCCGCATATCGCGCATCGTAACAGTGTATCTGAATCTGCATGTCTAAACATATTCAGATTTTTTTTTTCAACATTGACTTCGCTTTCCCCAGCATATGGTCCCTTAATCATGATATATTTGGACTTACCACTTAGTAAATTTCTCCGGTCTACCGATCACTAGAGCTTGTAAGCCGCCGAACGACCAATCACGTTTTGCCGGATGACATTTAACCTTCATACTCCCCCAGGTTTCCACAGAAAGCCTATTTATATACTAACTTAGCTAACCAGTAGTCTCTTCTTCAATTTAGAAATATCCTGCTTTTCCTGGACTTCTTCGGTTTGCGCGTTAACTTAACCATAACCCCCCCTCGGTCTTAGTGAATTCCCCACTCTGCAGCAGCCGGTAACTACATAAATTGCCATAACATATATTGCTCAAATCGCTTCACAACAATGACCGTATCATCTAAGCTCGCGTCTCGTATCAGGCTCCCCAGCATCATGAGCAAGGTCATGCCCGCGGAGGCCACAGTCCCTTTCTTCAAGAACGGCGACTATATAGGATGGTCCGGGTTCACAGCCGTCGGATCGCCTAAAGTCGTCCCGAAAGCTATCGCGAAACATGTCCGCGATAACAACCTGCAAGGTCAAATGCGTTTCGAACTCTACGTTGGCGCATCAGCCACAGCGCCTATCGAGGACGAATGGGCTGAGCTTGACATGATTCATCGCCGATCTCCGCATCAGGTCGCTCGCCAGGTCAACAAGAACATCAACAATGGCAAGACCCTTTTCTTCGATAAGCATCTCTCGATGTGGTCGCAGGACCTCAGCTACGGATTCTACACGCTCAACCGTCCTGACGGTAGAAACGTCATTGACACCGTTATCATCGAAGCCACTGCCATCACTGAAGACGGACAGCTTATTCCCGGTGCATCTGTGGGTGCAAGCCCTGAGCTCATGGAAATGGCCGACAAAATTATTATCGAAGTAAACACTGCTATCCCTTCGCTTGAAGGCCTTCACGACATCTACGACATCGGACTGCCCCCGCACAGAAAGCCCATCCCTATTACTTCTGTTGAACAGCGAATCGGATCAATCGGTATTCCCTTCGACCCTAGCAAAGTCGTCGCTATCGTTGAAAGCAATGTCCCAGACATCACCGGCTCAGTCGCTGAGGCGGATGAGGTCTCAAAGGGCATTGCTAGCAACCTGATCGAGTTCCTTAGACACGAGGTCAAGCACGGCCGTCTTCCCGAGAACTTGCTCCCGCTGCAATCAGGAATTGGCAACATCGCTAACGCTGTAATTGCCGGTCTCAGCGAAGCCAGCTTCAAAGACTTGACTGTGTGGACAGAGGTTCTCCAGGACTCGTTCTTGGACTTTTTTGACTCTGGATCCCTGAACTTCGCTTCAGCCACTTCTATTCGCCTCTCTGACGAGTGCTTCGAGCGCTTCTTCAAGGGATGGGACGGCTACCACAAGAAGATCATTCTGCGTTCTCAACAGATGTCCAACAACCCGGAAATCATTCGTCGCCTCGGCTGCATAGCCATGAACACCCCCGTGGAGGTCGATATCTACGCGCACGCCAACTCCACTAACGTCATGGGCAGCCGCATGTTGAACGGTCTTGGAGGATCTGGAGACTTCTTGCGCAACTCCAAGTACTCGATCATGCACACTCCGTCCTACCGCCCATCCAAGACTGACCCGTACGGCATTTCTTGCATTGTCCCCTTTTCCAGCCACATTGACCAAACAGAGCACGATCTCGACGTTGTCGTTACCGAGCAAGGTCTAGCCGATGTGCGTGGACTTGCTCCTCGTGAGCGTTCCCGCAAGATAATTGACAACTGCGCCCACCCCGAGTACCGTCCGATTCTACACGAGTACGTTGATAGAGCTGAGTCGTACTGCCAAAAACGTGGCATGCTCCATGAACCTCACATCATTCGTGACGCTTTCAAGATGCACGTTAACCTGGAGGACAACGGCACTATGCGTATCAAGTCTTGGGATTAAATGCTTTTATGTATATCCCCTCCTTATTAGTCACCGCGTATTACTCTACTCTGTAAACCTCCTTAACTCTAACCCACCTTCACTCACTGCCACTACCCACGCCCAATGATACTGTATACATGCCTTGCTCTGGCCATAATCGGGCTCGTTCTCTTCCGCAAATGGCGTACCGTCTCTCCGTGGTCGGGCAAACGTTACAATCTTGTTTTTAAGGACAAAGAGGTCGTCATGGTAGAACCTTCGATCACCGCCGTGGAGATCGATCCTACGGCTCTACCTGATCCGCTAGCGCTAAGACCATTCCGGCCAGGCAAATTCAATATGACTATGGGAATCTCAAAGCTTGACCCGCAGGAATGGCTGCTGATAGAAAAGGGCTACGAGACAATAGTCGCCACTAGATTCAAGATCATGGAGAGCCACCGCGACCGTTGCATACTACTCACCAAGGGGATCGACCTCGCTGTCGCCGAAATCTACCAGCGGATAACTTTGTACATGTCGCTCAAGTACCCGGATTGCTTTAACCTGCGTGGTACTAAATTCACCAACAAGCTGACAGGCCAATCATATGCTCCTGTCACCGCGGAGCAGCAGTTGGAAGTACTGTGCAGCAACATCGAGGAAGATGTGCTGGTACTGCTGCCCACTGACGGCAAGTACGTACTCCGCGCGGCCTCTGTAGCTTTCCCCGCTGGATTCGATCCGGCAGTCAAACTCGGCAAATTCTTAGCGGATATCCACAAGCCCGTGCCGCACTACAAAGAACGTCTCGAGTTCAGCATGGACAAGTTTTTTGGGCGAATGAAGCCTGGCGAGTACGTAGTTCGCGCTAACTGGTCCGTGCAAGCGCATACAAATAGATATGCGGTTTCTGAAAACCACTCCTACGATGATACAGAGCTGGAGCCCTCAAATTACGCAGATATGAATTTCGACGAGGTATTTCTCCGAGTGGAAAGACAAGTACTCACTCGCATCCCTAAAACAATGGCGCTAGTTTTTACTATAAGAACGTACCTAACTCCTTTGAGTCAGATCAAGAAAGAAGGCAAAGGAGAAGATCTTGCGCAGGCGATAGAAGGTCTAGACGACAGAATGAGCATATACAAGAACGCAAGGCTATGGGGCCCTGCAGTAAAGCAGTTCTTAAGAGAGTAGTCTGCATTGCGGGTACAGGCCTTATTTGGCGATGCGCTGGGCGACCTTGATAACATCAGCAAGGACTCCCATAGCAGTAACATCCGCACCGGCTCCTGCACCTTGCACAATAAGTGGCAGATTGCCGTACCTTTCGGTGTATATAGCGACAACGTTATCGGCTCCCTGCAAGGCAGCGAATGGGTGAGAGGCAGGGTACGCCTCGATTCCAACAGATACAGCTTTGCTTATATCTGTAGTCTCAGAAGAAGATTCAATTTCTACTTTTCCGACGTATCGCAGCACTTTGTCCTCCTTGGCAGCATTTGCGCGAAGAGCGTCCATATCAGAATCATAGTCCGGTAACTTGGCCATGAAAGCGTCGGCGGTAATACCTTCGATTTCCAAGGGGGCAGGGATGAGTGACTTAATAGGGAAGGCAGACGGAGACTCTATTTTCAATCCAGCTAGACGGCCTAAGATAGTAAGTTTTCTGGCTACGTCCATTCCGTTGAGATCATCGCGAGGATCAGGCTCGGTGAAACCTTTATCCTTGGCGATGGTAACAATAGAGCTGAATTTTGCTGAGGAGTCTGAGCCAAACTCATTGAAAATATAAGATAGCGTGCCTGAGAATATGCCTTCGATTTTGCGTATTTTGTCGCCAGTAATAGTAAGATCCTTGATGGTAGAGATGACGGGCAGTCCGGCGCCCACAGTGGCTTCATGGTACACCAACGATTTTCCTTTGGTTGCGTTTGCGAAGATATCAGTCCAAAGAGAGTAGTCAGAGGAGAAACCTTTCTTGTTAGGAGTAGCGATAGAAATTCCGTTGGCAAGAAATTGAGGATAGGCTTTGGCTAAAACTTCGTCTGAAGTGTTGTCGACAAGGATAGCAGGAGCGGCAGAGCTCAAAAGTGAGGCCAGTGAAGAAGGGTTTTTTGCCAAGTCAGATGCAGGTAGATTTTCAGCCAGCTCTAGCAGTTTGTCGGTCGGAAGAGGGCTAAAGTCTTTATTATAAATCGCACCAGAGGATCGAGCAAGGAAGATGACATTGAAGGTAATGTCGGTGTTTAGTGCTTGCAGCTGACGCACAAAGGCCTTGCCTACAAGACCTACACCTACAATGGCAACATTCACGGATGTCATTTCTGCGTTTGAATTGAGTGAGAATCAAGAATACTATAGAACGGTAGAATTCTGTGGTGCTCTCTCGGCCGTTACCATTGCAATTATTCCTGGAAGTTACCCGGCCATGAATCTCAGAATTAATTTGATTCTTGATCGCAGACATAACTTAGAAACTACAGCGATGAGAGCATGATATTATCGAATGGATCACTTGGATAAGTTTATTTCGTAGTGATAAATGCTGGCGTTCATACGGACAGTGCATGCCGCTGGAAAGATGCATGAATCGACCTGACGGGTGTACAATAGAGTACAATAAAACGCGATGTCGATGTGCCTACACATACTTCTCATAATCTGTAATTGCTTCCTTAGTTTAAAAAACTATATCTGTATTTTTCTAAGTATCTCCCACTAGAAGAATACGTCATCAAGAAAGCTATGCGTGGAGTCTCGACCAAACCGCGGCCTGTGGAAGTCCGATTGGCTCTAGAATTCAAGTTATATGGAGGCTACCTTTAGCCTGACGTGGTTCGATTTAGGCACAACTGAGGTTCAACTGAGACTTGATATCCACTTATCTCCACCCCCAGATACTAATTACTACGGGATTTTGAGCTATGTAAACAGAACAACTAGCCCTAATTTGTTGAGGTCAGCGCAAAAGTATAAATTGGTTGGCATCAGATTTAAACCTACAGTGTCCGGGTAGGTTCTATCAAACCGCGAAAAAGCGAAATGCGCTGGCAAAACAAACTTATATGTGGCAGCATCTCCACCGAAGTAATTATTTTTTAGATGAAGAGAAGCCACAACAGCTATTCTCCCTGCAGTTCTAATTATCAGCGAAACACGCGTTTATTAAAGTTATATACCTCGCTTGTCGGATTTAGGCAACACAAAGCTTGGCTGGCGGGGCCCCTTAATCCCACCGTCTCGCTTAACAACAACCCAACAGGCAACGCTTTTTCCGTTACGTGATTTCAACTATATAACTATACAGGATCCAGCAATCATAGCCTGCTGTATAACCCTGTAAAAAGAACCATCGTCTTTCGTTCTCCTTAAGAAAAGTAATTCAGCTAGTCATGTCTCGCCCGCAAAATATCGGTATCCACGCTATCGAGGTCTACTTCCCCTCACGATACGTTGACCAAAACGACCTCGAAAAGTTTGACAACATCCCCACTGGCAAGTACACGATCGGACTCGGCCAGAAGAAAATGGCGTTTGTCGACGATCGCGAAGACATTTACTCCTTGACTCTAACTGTCGTTAGCAACCTTCTTCGCAACTACAATATTGACCCCAATTCCATTGGCCGTATTGAGGTAGGCACCGAGACCGTTATCGACAAAGCCAAATCGGTCAAATCGGTCTTGATGCAGTTAATGGGCGACAACACAGATGTGGAGGGTATTGACAATCTCAACGCCTGTTACGGTGGCTGTGCCGCCTTCCTCAACTCCATTGCCTGGATCGAGTCCTCTGCGTGGGACGGTCGCTATGCACTCGTCGTCTCTGGCGATATCGCCCTCTACGCGAAATCTGCTGCTCGCCCTACTGGTGGTGCTGGCGCCGTTGCAATGCTCATTGGACCCGATGCTCCTATCGTTGTCGAACCCATTCGTGGCTCCCACATGGAGCATGCCTACGACTTCTATAAGGCCGATCTAAACTCTGAGTACCCTATCGTTGACGGTAAGTATTCGCTCACTTGCTACACTAAGTCTCTTGACAATGCTTATAACGCATATGTTCGCAAGCTGGCTAAAGCTCGTGAGCAACTCAACGGTTCCGCAGAACCGCTCCCCGAGCTTGGAATCGACTTCTTCGACTACACTATCTTCCACGCACCAAACTGCAAGTTAGTCACCAAATGTTACGCGCGTCTTCTGTACAACGATTACCTGCGAAACCCAGACCACCCTGAGTTTGCTTCCGTGCCCGCCGAATACAAGGACTTGGACCAGGATGCCTCCCTTGTAGACAGGAACGTTGAGAAGACGTTCATGGCCCTAGCCAAGGAAAGATCTGCTAAGCGTCTGACACCCTCTTTGTTTTTGCCCTCTAACTCTGGAAACATGTACACTGCAACAGTATTCGGCGCTCTCTGCTCGCTTTTGAGTCAAGTTCCTGCTGACCAGCTCTTGGGCAAACGCGTCGGAGGATTCTCCTACGGCTCTGGCCTCGCTTCTACCTTCTTCTCGTTGGTAGTCAAGGGCGACGTTTCTAAGATTCAGAAAACTCTTAACTTAGAGGCAAGACTCGAGTCCCGCAAATCTGCTTCCCCCGAGGAGTACGAAAAAGCTGTCGAACACCGTGAAGCTGTTCATGCTGCTAAAAGCTACACGCCTTCTGGTGACATTGATAGTTTATTCCCCAACACCTACTATCTTACTGCCATCGACGATCTCTATAGACGAAGCTACGCCATCAAGGAATAAACTAACCGATTGATTTTAATTCCTTCTCTTTGGCGGTTTTCGCGATAATAATAATTTAGTAATATCACTGAGCTGTGTACGTACCTATAACACACCTTGCTATTGTCCCAAAGGTTCACCATCTGTAAACAAAGTCTCTTCTCACCGTACGGGCCCCAATGGAATCAGCAAACATTGCCCAAAATCGCAACATAAAAACGCGAATAGCGCGTTATAATGCCCTGCGTAATGCCACAGCTATAACTAACAACTTAGCCACATTGAACCAACGAGACACCTTGTCCAGACTGATTGATCACAACATGCAGCGCACCTATGTCCCTTCACACAACCTAACTGCCGATAAGCAACTACATTCTACTCCAAAGCTCAATCTCGATGCTGATTCGCCGCGGAGGATTCTGAAAGAAATATCACTGCTGTCCAGACCAACAGATGAGCCTGGCGCGACTAGTTCGACAACCGCAACAAGCATTGGCCCAGAAACACCCGTGCACTCTGACCCGTACTCTCCTTCTGGCGTTTTGAAAAACAACTCTAATACCAAATTCTTCAGCACCAACTCACAACAAATGTCCTCGCAAATGTCTCCTCTCGGTGAAGCTCTTACTCCTCTCCCCTTTTCTCACAGTGCACATCCTGATCATTCGTTCGCAGAACTATCTGACCTAATACATACCATAGAAATGCGCCTGGACGATGTCATTAGATCCGTTGCAAAAATGGAAACTGATATTGAAACAACTGCTGACATTGCCAGGACTGCCTTGAATCAGTCCCGCTCAGTACCTCAATCCAGCTCTCATTCCCCATATAAAACCGCTTGTTCAACAATCGTTTCTTTCACAACTGTTTTGGGCCTTATCATAGCTGTACTGATCGCCTGGTTCGCTCTACTAGCTACGTTCCCAAGGATAAGGAGCGAATACAGATATGAATGATTCTCACACTACATACCCTTCTCCTTGTCTTGCTTCCAATCAACTCCCGTCCCTGGCCTGGAAAGGACTTATGTATGTCATAATCTACTAATTGATATTATTATACTGGAACGCATTGGGCATTGGATCAAATCATACACATTTTGTCTAGCCAGCTTCCGGAATCAAAGCCCACATAAAGTTGCTTTTGCATCGGTACCGATCACGCTACCATTTATTCAACATCGTGATTTCCCAGTACCTCTGTTAAGCCTTACATGCCTTGATAATCAAACACGTCACACGCAAGCAGTTCTATAGCTGTGCTTCATTTGCCTGGACTCAAGTTACCGCCCAGTTTAGCAGAGCCTATAAGCTTGACTTTGATTAAACTTTAAAGGCTAATTCGCTAGCTGAAGCAAGTTGTGATGTCATACTGTCTGATGCTGCTGTAAGTAGTCGCCCTATTGGCTCACGTGCACACAGCTGATCGTCTTGATATAAATAAGCTGCCTTGCTCGAGTTTTCCCGCCTTACCCTGTTTACAAATTGTATCGTGCAAGTGCATCCAATTGAACCGGCAATGAAATTCTCGATACTCTGTACCGCTCTTTTATCGATCTCTTCGATAGTATCGGCCGTTGATGTCTACAAGTCCTGGACAGACAGTGATCTCCGTGCTTGGCTTGCTGACCAAGGCATTGTGGTTGCCCCAGACACACCCAGAAAGAACTTGCTGAAGGATGTTGAAAAGAATTGGGATTCTGTGATTAATAAGGCGTATGACTCTTGGTCAGATTCCAATATTGCGGACTACCTCCGCGATGCTGGTTTCAAGGTTCAAGAAGAAGCCGAAGCGAATCGTGCAGCACTGAGCAATGCTCTCAGAGAGAAGTACGAAGCATCCTCCGAATGGCTCTTTTCAACTTGGGAAGAGGCACAATTGCGCAGCTTCTTAGCCGCTAACAGCGTTCAATACAACGCTGAAGCTACCAAGGACGAATTAGTTAAAAAGGTACAAGAGTTCTATGCAAATTCTAAGGATTCGGCGAAGTATCCTGTAGACGAACTCTACTCCAACTGGAAAGATTCAGAGCTCAGAAGCTGGCTTATCAAAAACGGTGTAGACACCAAAGACTTATCTACTCGTGAAAAGTTGATCTCCAAAGTACGAAGCAGTTCATTTCAATCGCATTTGAAGGCTAATGCGGAGAAGAAGGCGAAGAGTTCTTACAACACGGCATTTGAGACTGCTCGCAAATGGTACGAGTCTGCCCTTGACTACATGCTATCAACTAAGGATTCTTTTCAAGACACCACCGGATCTCTTGCTTCCTGGGTCTCTGAGGCTTGGTCTGAAAACTCAATCAAGCAATGGGCTCAAGACCATGGCTTGACTGATCTCCCGGAGGTCTTCGATAAGAAGTCTGTACAGGAGTTTTTCCATAAACACATGGCTTTGCTTCAAGAAGACCTCGAGGCGCGCCGCTCGTACCTTCGCGAGTTTGCGCAAAAGCAAAATATCCTCTCGAAGCCTAAACCAAAACCGTGGTATACCTGGCAAGGAGTGAGAGAACGCATGACCCGCATGATGGCTGGAGCTCCCAGAATCGATCTCTAGTTGCAAAGTTTCGTGTACATACTAGGTGATTTCTATATTCCTAACTATTATATTTATTCCAACTATCTCGTATCATATTATAATAAATCTTAACGTATTGCACGTTCTAGAACCTGAAAAGTTCATCCATAATGGAGTATAGCTCATCTTCCATGCCTCCAACTGCTATTAAAGGTTGCGGTTGCGTCATATACGGCATTGTGCCGAGTTGTTCGTTATCATCTCTATGTTGCAAAATGTCTAAAGGCACTTCCTGCTGAGAGGTATTGTGAACAGGAATCTGGTTCACCTGATTCGGTGGTAGTGCGTTTTGGTGAGGGGTGTTACTGTTTTCTTCAAGAGGCATAGGAATATCACCCATGCTCGGGAACTGCGAATTGTTTGTCATCATGGAGTAAAGCTCGTTCAGTTGCTCTGATACGTCAAAAGACATGTTATTATTAATGGAGATATCATCTCGATTGTCATCATTCGTAGACGCAGTTATGGGCGAGGTGTCATCAGAGAAAAAGGTGGATCCTGTGCTGCCAGCAATTCCCAGCTCGCTGCGATTTTGTTCATTGGGGTACGAAGTCACAGACACATTTTTCCATGGCGATAAAACATCTGAAGGGCCGGCCTTGTCTTTAGCGACACCAGGCTGAGGTATAGATGACATTGCTCGGTTTAGGCATCCTCTCATCTGTTTCGTGAGCTTAGCAAGACGGGTACCGAGTAAGGATGTTGATGACATGGACTTAACAACTTGCATGCCAATATTTAGGTCTGCAGTGCATTTCGCTGCATAGAGATGAGGAGCATAGACGATTGCGCTGAATAGTATACATATCGTTGAGACCAAGAAATAACTATAATGGACTTTTGAATGTGCATTTTCCGGGTTAGCATTTATGCTCTGCATCAGATGGATAGAAGAGGAGGCAAGTCCAACAGCTTTGTCGACATAGCTTTGGTTTGCGAGTATTGTAGCTGTTGAATATAAGAATATGCGGTACATAACCAATAGCAGAGAATTGCGGCGAAGGACTAGAATTTGAGGCAGTTTCATAGAATTCTCTATATGATCTTTCGGGATAGAAAGGTCAGGATCTAGTGTCAAAGACTTTGGAAATGACTGTGCCCAATCATATAACCATTTTTCAATTGAATGAACGGACTCGTAAGGTATAGGTCGAGTGTCTGAAGGGTTGTAACTTGACACGAGTTTGTAAACCATGTCAATTACTTTTGTAAATTCTATCATGAGCGAAATATACTGCATTCTGTAGAAGTTTTCGCCTACTCTCTCCGTAGCCCAATGAGTATCCATGGTAGGTGGTGGTAATGTGATATAATTTTCCTTGAGTAAAACCGGGCGGCCTGTAGCTAAAGACATTCTCCGGTCTAAGATATACAGGCACCAGGTTACCGTTTTGACCCTTTGTGCGTCAACTGGTGAGCTAGAAAACTTTTCTTGTAGGGTTTTGGCGTCGTGATACCCCTGCTCCAATGCAATAATAGAAGATAGTCCTGTGGTGCGGTAAGCTGCATCTTCCATGCCACTATGAAATTGATAAGTGTGAATCAATAATAGCAGGTAAATGTGATTGCATGATAGATGCGTTCCACCAAGGAAATATCCTGAGAAACCTTCCAAAGTTTTGTGGTATAGATGATACCCAGTTCTCAGGTGCTTGTGACAAAGTGTAGTAGCGATAGCTAGAATCATGCGCAGCATGCTGAGATCATAGTAGGTTATTTCGTCCGAATTAAGAGTCATCAAGCCTTCGTGAGTGAAATACAAATCATATACTCTGCAGCATACCGCGAATAACTGCAATCGTTCGAAGAAAGGGTACATACTATTGATGTCTCTGTCGTAAACATCTATAAACTCATAGGCTTGCGCTCTGGTAAACCCAAAAACAGTCTGAGATTCTTTAGATTCAGCGTCAGAGGAAGAGTCAAAAACATTATCTTTGGCGCTAAAATCGTCGAAGTCAGGCAAGTCTCTGATGTCTTGGGCATCGCTGTCTTTTAAGAACTTTTTGCGGTGTGCATTCTCCTCTAAGGCGTCTTTGTGGTCATTTGCACCTCCTGTTTGTCTAGCGTACTGATCTACAGGGAATAGCGTCGACAATGGTCCGGAGTAACTGAGATTGCTGTCGCCGTAAGAGCGATCATCAATACCAAGGTGTAAGTTTGCATATTTGCGAAAGATTGCGCTGTCAAAGTGTCTTGAGGGCTGCTGGTTAGATTGTGAACGCTTAGTTTGGCGGTTTAGTTTTGGATCAGCTTTTAGTTTGGGCTGTGCAGATCTATGTGCTCTATTTATAGGGTAGACGCATTCAAGACTGAGCTTTGAGCATCGCTCACAGGTGGGGTTACCACTACACTTTATTTTGCGCTTCTTACACGCGAAGCAGGCCTTCCCCACGTATTTTCCTCGTTTGTTACGCGGCTTTAATTCCTGATCTTCTTGCATCAAGGTCTAACCGATAACTTTTCTGCAGGATGTGGAAGGGATAAGTGTCTGTGCCAAAAAAGCGCAGGCAGAGGTTATAACGGTGTACTCTGAAGCAAGCAGGAATAAGGTTGCTTGATTTAGTAAGAGAGCCGTTCCCAAGCAAAACAGTCCCCCACTAAAACTAAAATGGCTTCAAGTGAAAGAATTACTGAAATAGAAACGCAGAAATAAATGCCAATAAATTCATTAGTCATGACAAATTCTATTTTCACGGATAGATATTGTATATTTGGTGAAATGCCTTCCGTAATTAGAAAACAATTTCAAGATCATCGTCAACTGATGGTTTTGGAGGTTTGCGTCGCTGTTTCTTCGCACTTCGGAGTAACTCTAAACGGCGATCTATATGCTCATCTCGCAATTTCGCGTACTCTTTCCGCTGCATAGAGTTTTCCTTGTTGATTTCGTCAACTAGGTTCCTTATGAAATCGTTGTTGGTCCTTTTTGACGAATTCATCTTCTGTATTAAGTGGTGTTTAGCACTGAACTGATTCTTACTATACTTCTTAGCGTTCTTGAGAGTACCTTGTTGTAGTTCAGCATCTTCTTGGTCCTCTTGGAGTTCCTGCTCGAGCTCTTGCTGCTTTTCAAACACTTTCAGCATCTGCGCTCCGTTTGACGCTCTCTTTACCAGTTTCTTCAGTACTTCCTGTTCCCGCAGTCTGGCTTCTTTCTGCCTTTTCTCCAACTCTTCCTTCTCCGCCAGATCAATGAAATTTGGTTCCATGGCTAACGCTGCGCCGCCGTGAATTGGCCGGCCACTTGACCCCCCGACATCCGTATAGTACACTTTCCCACCTGCGTTCTCGAACGACTGATCTTGTTTGACCTTGAACGGCTCGCGGCTCGACGACACCTGCGTCGCGCGCCTCCGGATATTTGACCATATCATTTGCGGCCCAACAGAGCTAACTCCTGCTCTGCTGTTAATTTCCTGTCTGTGCGAGCTCGTGGCTGTGAGGCTCTGGTTCGCATGGTACTCGCATTTGGTAGACTTCCGGACATCGACCCAGTTCGAACAACTGTGTCCGTCCTTGTTAATCACCGTACACGTACCTATGTCTGAAGAATGTGCGATTTCAATGAGGTCCATAGCATCATGTGACACGCTAAGTAGGAACTTGTTGTTCATAGGTATGACCTTCGGGTTCAGAATCAGAACGACACTACCCTGGCGCACCTTCCAGTTAGCCTCAAAAGTTTTATCGAACAAATTGACCACAACATCTGTGCGTAAATCTGTAATAGTAAGACTAATGAACTTAGAAGGCGGCCTGTTCTCACTATATGAGCGCGTTTCTCGCACATTTGACTTGCTGGCCACCACCCCTATAAGGTACCAGTCGACCAGCTCGCTGTCCGAAAAATGTGGAGGCGTAATTTTCGCAAATACTTCAGAAACAGAGAGTTCCTGCATGTCGTTTACTTCTTTTTGGGCCGAATCATACAATCCATATTTGCGATCAATCCTAATATCAGAGTTGTATGCGTAAAGAGGTTCGTCTTCGAAGTCCAGTATAGACGAGTTGCTTTTCAGATTCTTCAGATGCGCTTTACGTGATATCTGAAGCGTATTTATCTGTTTTTTCAGCTCCTTAGAAGATGTTCGTTGCTTTGAAGACTGGGCCAGTTTAGAAGCGAAGTTAGACGCCGACAATGCGGTCATAGAGGATGTCGCCGCATTCAACAATGCTCGTCTCTCTGACTTCAATTCAGTCTTAATGGGAGTTTTATTATGCACATTGATTATTTTTGGTTTTTTTGTCGGAGGGGATCGCTGTACTTGGTTCATGTTGTCAGTGTAGTGAAACGATGCTAGAAAAACGCGTTATTGTGTTACGCTGTCAGAACTTAACCTTCAGATATGAAGAATCCTCGCATTGCGATTTTGCCAAAAGAGGCTTTAGGCGACGGCGAGATCGTTGAATTACCAAATCCAAAAACAAAATATTCATGCAAATATTTGATATGTAACAATAAAGTCTTTGAAATTATCAAGTTTGATAAATGTGGGCCAAATGACTTAGATATCCGCCAATCTGCAGTCGTGACAGGCACAAATGATTATATAATAAGTGAGCCTAAAAAGTACGCGTTTACTCCGATCCAACCATTTTATTTAATTCTGAATGAATTACTAGAAAATTCATCAAAAATGCTCAATGTTGAGCTGATCCTTGAAAACGTGTCCGCCAAATACAACAACTCCGATTTTCTTAAATTGCCTGTTTCAGCCCTGAAATCAGAACTGTCCTCCGTATGCGAAACGCAAGTAATCGAAGACCAGAACGATCCTTACTTTCGCATTTCAGAAAAACAGCTAATCGACTTTTTGACTAAAAAAATTAATAAAACTTCTCTTAGTCTCCCGGAACAAATGTACAAAAAGTTCTCAAAGAAGATCCTAATCTTGGATACCAAAGACGAGACAGTTAGATCGCAATGCAAACAGAGAATATCTTTCGACTTTTTATCTTCATATCTGCCTGCATCTATCGAGCAAAAGGTTCTAGCGGCTCTTGACTTAAAAGCTCTGGCAGCGCACGTCCAGCAGGCTCACGCACAGCTCCAACAGCAGTCAATGATACAGCAGCAGCTTCGCGATCCTACACAGTACGCCTCTAACAATAACAACAAGAGCACAGTGAACACTCAACCTGCCAAGAAAGCCAAACAGCCACCCAAAGGGTCAAAAACACTAGACGGGTTTTTCAAAAAGAAGCCGGTGAAGTAACCTACTTCGATAACCAATGGTCCTTGTAATAGCGAAGCTCCTCGATGCTTTCTAAAATATCATCTCGTGCATTATGCGTATACTTTTTCGCGGGTCTATTGTCTCTTATATCTGTAGCCCATCTCAACGACAGCTCTGACAGCGTCGAAACATCAATGATCCGATAGTGCAGGTAATCGATCAGCCGAGGCATGGTCTTACGCAGAAACTCCTTGTCACAATGGACACTGTTACCAGCTAGTACTGCTTTCTTCTTTTCAGGTACTAGTTCTTCAATGTACTGCAGCAGCTCGTCTTCAACCTCAGACGCAGTGGCTGTAGAGGCCCTCACTTTGTCTATAAGGCCGGTCTTCCCGTGAAACTCCTGACACCAGTCATCCATTGCAGCTAGTTTTTCGTCAGAACATGACAAAACACGTTCAAATCCATTGCGTTCAAGCAAGTTCAGGTCTCCATCCGTCACATAACAACATACTTGCAGAATATCGTCGTTTTCTACATCCAGTCCTGTCATTTCGCAATCGATCCACACCATCGGGTACGTTCTCAGCTCGATCCCGCTGACCTTGTTCTTCACCAAGGTTCCCCCTTCTACCATTTTCGATATATCGCGTCTACCTGTGCGGCATAATCTCTGAATGCGGCTCAACATCAAAAATCGCTAACGCGTATAGTAAATAAATAAGCAACGTCCTGTCTCGCCTAAAAAGGTTAAAAAACCGCCCACTTTCCACCCGACGTAAAGGCAATCTCCGGTTGCTATGGCCAGGCAAGAAGCTACATACCCGCTATCCCACTCACCGCCCATGTGCCGATAACCGATCAAAAGCGAAATTTCTCTTTCTTTTTCTACAACGATTAACCTTAACCGCGTGCAACTATTAGCCACTTAGCACTTCCATCAGCCATGGAAGTGAACGTTTCCCCAAAGGAACACGTTCAGCGACACGCTTATGACGACCAGCCGCTGGAATTATCCGACTCTTTCGATTTTCAAACACTTCCCGATGCTCTGATGCAGCACTATGATCATCCCCTGTTTGACCACTCGGCCAAAGATAACAATGAATTCAACGGTGCCTTCTCAGCTAAGCCATTTATTTCTGACTCCGATGTGACTATCCCAGCGCTCGTACCTCCTACACCTAACTCTCTGGAACTACATGCTACACAAAGCCAAGTGCTGCTAAGTCAGGAATCGGGTTTTGCTTATGATGCACAATTCGACACTGATTTTATGACCCCTTTAATTTCTCCCGCCGTAAATCCGCTGGAGAGCTATAACTTAGCTCCGACTCCATTGCTGCAGCCTCTACCCCTACCAATACTCGATGACTCTTACGAGCCTACGACTATCGATCCTACCACTGCATTTACTGCTCCTGCGGCAGACCCTCTCTCATACTCTCAGCGATCGCGGCCTCCTTCACAAAACTCTAAAGCTCAAAGACAGTCAAATGGAAGAGTTTCAAAACCACAGTCGCCAATGCTGAAAGCGCAGAACAGCCCTGCTCTACGGAAGTCCAATAGACTCAGTATGAATCAGCAATCACCGTTGATTCACTCTAATGTTTCACCGACTGCGGACTCTGACTCTATCAGCCCTCAAGACCTTCCTAGTGGTTTTACGAAAGATGAACTGCGTCACTCGATGCAGAACAGCAATGGAGCAGCTGAATTAGGCGCTGGTATGAATTCTAACGGCTCGTTAGAATACGAGCCTGTCACTCCTGCAATGCTAATGAAAATTCACACTGTAGAAGCCGAGGCACCAAAACCTGGTGATCAAAGGACTCGAACAGTGTCTAGAGCGGGATCTAAATCTAAGCTACCCGGAAGTGCAGGGCGGTCACGTAGGAACTCGATAGTGCGCACAGAAGACGAAACAAGACCTACAGGTGCAGAATCTGCGTCAACAGGTAGCCGGCGAGCCTCGATGACTATCTCTCCGCGTATTATGCCTAAGGACTATAGTCATGGCGATATCACCATTAAAGATCCCGATACTCAGAAGACTAAAATCCTACTGGAACCGAATGGAACTGCTGGCATGAGTTCAGAACAGATTCAACAGATATTAGAGTCGCGTTCAAACTATCAGAACATTTTGGATGGCAAGCATTCGGAGTTAGGGCTGCAGTATCCTGAACATCTGAGCCTGAACTTGAATGCGAAGCGCACAAGTCACAAGCTCGCTGAGCAAGGTAGAAGAAATCGCATTAATGCAGCACTACAGGAACTGGGTGCTCTGCTATCTTCGTCGACTGACTGTGGACCAGCATCTAAAGCGATAACTGTGGAGAATGCTATAGAGCACATAAAGAGTCTTCGATCCGATCTGAGCGATGCTCGACAAAGGATTAAGGAGCTCGAAGCACAATGTGCCTCAAACTAGGCCGACCCAGCTGGTTTACTGGGCCGACCAAACACACACATACTTACACATTTGTTTAGAGCAAGAAAAGAAATTATCTCCTTGAAAAAAGTATTTGTTTTCTACATCTCGGAAATTTAACTACTGAAAAAATGTATATATACGTTACTTTTATCTCTGGTAGATTGTGATCTCGCTTATAATAAGATAAGGTTTAGGAGCGATTTCGTCAAATTCTAAAGCGACTCTTACTTCTATCCCCTTCGAAACCCGGACCACATATTGCGCTACAATATTTGCGTAATAATGAACGCTACAGTTACATCAAAAGCCGATGAACCGCTGATTAGCAAACCGTCGGTTCCTTCTGTTACCGTTCATGAGGATTCCAGCACTACACCCTCCGCAACTGTCGGCAGAACTCCAGATGGTCAGGTCTTCGAGGTACCAAAAACTAACGACATGATATCCTCGCTATTCAACCCTTTCGTCAAACACACGCTCATTGACTGGATTATACTGGCCTTTTTGGGTTCCTATTTTGCCATCTATTTCCTACTAAATGGCGCTCTGCGACAGTACATTATCCTCGCACTTTTCGCGTTCTGGAGGCTCAGCTACAACGCTGGTATTGGCTACCTCCTTCACGTGCAGTCAAAAAATGCAAGGCTCGTCAAATGGGCTAGAGACCTCGGCGTCTTTGACGATAAAACAGCTATTCACAAGCTTGTCAAACATGAACTCACTGCTAAAATGGGAAACGACTACAAGTTTGAAAACGTGCCCGACGAGTTCAACACTTGGCTCATATTTCGTATACTTGTAGATCTCATTCTATGTTCGGATTTCACTACCTATTTTCTTTTCGGTTTGACATGCTACAATGCACTCGATTCTCCTGTGTATTTAGTCCTCTTCCGCTGGCTAATAGGCATCGGCCTCCTAGTATTCAACCTATGGGTCAAGGTCGATGCACACAGAGTAGTCAAGGATTATGCGTGGTACTGGGGTGACTTCTTCTTCTTGGAGGATCTCGAACTGACGTTCGATGGTGTCTTTGAAATGGCTCCGCATCCTATGTACTCTGTAGGCTACGCGGGCTACTATGGCGGCTGTATCATTACCGCTTCCTACAAACTCCTCTTCGCTTCCTTGTTGGCACATGCCGCTCAATTCGTTTTTTTGACTCTGGTAGAAAATCCTCATATAGAGAAGACATATAACCCTTCTCCTCCCCATAAACGCCTTAATTCCGTGGCAAATCTGGATAGCATTGCCGCGAAATCTTCATCCTCTTCTCTCAATACTGAAAACGACCTGGTACCTGACGTATCAGAAGACTCGGATGCTTTTCCCGCTATGGTAGCGTTCTTTAATTTTCATGTTTACAGAGTCTCAGATGTCTTTACTATGCTTTTAGCTGTCTATTCACTATTTCCACTTCTCCTCCCCAGCCGCCGAATTTACGACTATTTTGCAGCCAGTCTCAGCCTAGCCTGGATACTGTTTAACTGTATAGGTTTGGGCATTATATTACGCAAACAGAGTGAACGTCAGTCTTGGACTAAACTCTTTGTCAAATATGGTCGCACTCCCGTCCAAGCTTTCGAGGAATGGAGGTCAGTTTACAACCTCTGCAACGTTCTCACCTACACTAGTTTCCTCGTGGTGGTGTTGCGCGAATTGGACTGGCCACCGCGAACTGAGAATGGCTTCAGATACGTATCTGGTCTTATGCTGATTGCACTTCACCTGTGGGTAAGCACCTCCATTTATGACTCACTTGGACAGTTTGGCTGGTTCTTCGGTGACTTCTTCTTGCCTTCCAACTCTTCATTGACTTATTCCGGCATCTATCGCTATTTCAATAACCCGGGTAGAGTCCTGGGTACAGCTGGGCTGTGGGGCGCCGTATTGATGACTAACTCTAGAATAGTATTCCTTCTCTCTGCCATTCACACGTTTGGCGGTATTGGATTCCTAAAATTTGTCGAAGCTCCTCACATGCGCCTGCTTTATGGCGATCAACTAAGAAAAGAAGCTGGTGTTGTTAAAAATCTTAGACGTGCAGCTCGTTTACCCGACCCGTTCGAGAAAAAAGTTCGCGATATTCAAGGTTCCATTGACAAAGTGTTCTCAGAAACCACTGCAGCTGTTGAGGAGTTTCTTGCTGGCGCCGGACCGCGACTGGGCGACAACGTAACCAATTTGAAATCTGCTAGCAAAGTTCTGCTAAGCAAGTACCCTGCTAAGCTCATTATTACACGCGTGTCGGATGAATTACAGGGACTTAATCCTGGGCAGTACTCCATTGAGGTATCTGCAAAAAGTGGCAAGAAAAATAACGAGGATGGAGTTCTAGAAGTGACTATCGGAGACTCGATAGTGGTTGAATGGACTAGTTCTCCTAATCGATCACTGAAAGATTGGATTGGACTCTACAAAGTGGGCGCCAATGGTTCTACTTTAGCGTCCAGTGTGAGTTCTAAAGGACGATGGTCTGCTGTTAGTTCAGAAGCGTATGAAGATCATACAGCTGGTATTATAGAGTGCTACGCAGATCATGGTGAGGTAGAATTCAGAGGAGATGCTCTCTTCTGGGAAGCAGGAACATATGAGTTCCGCTACCATCATGACGGAAGACATAATGTAATGGCTATCTCGCAGCCTTTCCGCATTGTGTTAAACAAAGTCGAAGGTGACGACTTTGAGACTATTGAAAAAACACTTTTCCCCATGATACAGAAATGTTTTGAAACATCGGGCACGGTTGAAGCCAAAGGAGCTGAGTTGAGACCAGGAACGAGTATTCCGCCGCGAAATGCAGATGATGATTTATGGGACGAAAATTTAGACGAAGAACAAATCATGAAACGTGTTGCATTCTGCATAAAGGAGATGTATGGTATTGAGTTTGCAGTGCAAGTTATTGCATGCGAAAAGAGTGCTAAAAGTTTGGCAATGAGAATAGCCAAAACAAAACATGCTTTGAAACCGTTTATAGTTCATTCAGCACCATGATAAGAGATAGAGAATTATGATGCAGTTGTAAATATCACGATGATAAAATAAAATCATTAATTAGACGTCTTGTAGCGAACCCTTGTTCCAGAGCTTTCTGCAGAAGCATAGTCCTAGCCTTAGCGGCATCGTCTGCGGAAGCACGTGCTGGTGCTGAGTATACCATTGCAGTTATATCGTCAAGCGATGCCATATAAGCGATCACTATTTCGTGAAGTTGCATGTTTATAAACGACGATGAGTCAGGATAAATGTTCTTGAGATCACTTGAAATCGAGACGGACGTGCCGCAAGCAATGTCGAGAAGTTCAATACCGGCATCCAAAAGTGCGAGACTAGCTGCCGTTATGCTTGCGGCGGCAGCGGCACCGGGTATTTGAAGCGCGACAGGAGTCTGTTCTCCAGCAAGAATGACGTCAATATTGACATAAATGTAAGATTTAGGATACAGTTCCAATCTGATCGAAGGAGGAAGAGCAGTGTCTAAGAGATCTGCGAGCTGCAGGGCGTCCATGTCCATAGGACCAGGCACTCTTATAGTGTCCATATTTGTATTAGATGTTTC
This sequence comes from Tortispora mauiana, assembly GCA_030570615.1. Taxonomy (NCBI): domain Eukaryota; kingdom Fungi; phylum Ascomycota; class Trigonopsidomycetes; order Trigonopsidales; family Trigonopsidaceae; genus Tortispora; species Tortispora mauiana. The sequence continues at coordinate 594,756 of JAJLWG010000003.1, forward strand.
AGAGTAAGGGAAAAGGCGAACATGAGACTGAATCACAGCAGTTGGCAAGAAGGTGGAGTTTGAGGATTTTGGAGGTTTTGGGCCGGACACTGTAGCCAAAATTTTCACATTGGAGTTAAGTTCAACATAGCATGATCCTGGCACAGTCTTGTCTACAGATTGTTGTACAAACCATCCGTTCTTTGAATCATGCAATTTTAGTGGTGAATTAAGACGAAGTGGTTGCGCATCTGACGGTCCTAGAACTCTTCTACGATCTTGCAAGCTCATGGCGGTGTTGTTGTTCAGCTTTAAGTTCACTCTGTTCCCTAAGGGAGAGAAAGCCCATTCTGAGAGCCTAGTGCACATGAGCAAGTTACACCTAAATTTATGCTTATTCTGGTGGTTATTCTGTGTAATTATGTGTCATTGAATAGTTAGATTAAGTGCTCATGTATACTAAAAGAATGCGCCACTATGGGTCATATAGTCGGCAGATCAAAATAACTAGCTACCCAGATCACTTATGGCATTCACCATTTTCACATTCAAACAATAGGATCCTAGCAAATATAATAGATCTTCCTCACACTAAATCTCCCTTCCAGAAGAAACTGCGCTGTCATTTTCTTTGGCTGTGTCATCAGACTCCGCACCAACTGTGGCCTGTAGCTTCTCAAGTTCACGACGGAATCTGTTGCCAAAAATGTCAATGTAGTATGTGGCTCCGTTATACGAAGCAGTTGTAAATAGATAAGTCAAAAACAGCAAAGACAACTTTCGGTGATGGTACCATAGTGGTGAGGGCAGCATAGTGAGAAGTTGGTAGCTAAACTGTATACACATAAAAGCCACAACAGCCAGGCTATCTGGAAGGGAGTTCACAAATTTACCCAATTGAGTATTGGCATAATGCTTGCGAAGGTACATGAAACTCGTAACCCTTCCAGCTTGGATCTTGTCTCTACCCCTATAGTTGACAAAATAGTAGTACAGGCTCTGCCACACCATGTACGCTACAGAAGCCCAAAACAAACCATCAAAAAACCTGTACTTATCCACTGCTTTAGCGGAAGGAAACCTTGCTGATTTAAAGTCGTGAGACAGTTCGTGAACAATTGTGTGCATGACACAAGAAGGCATTATATGTATCAAGGTTGACGTGCTTTTGTCGACAGAATGCAATACCAACGAGTTACGCCACGTAACCACTGCCCATGATAAAGTGCCAACGCATAGGGCGTATAATGATACAAACATCCTGTGGGACCAAGGCATTGCCCATAAATAGATCAACAGCAGCACATTTACGAAGTAACACAAGTCAGCGAGGTAATAATGCCATTCCTTCTTTCGGTAAGAATATATTCTAATCGGCATTAAAAATATCAGTTCTGCAGTATAAAGTATATGCATATACTCAGGGTAGCTGCCAAACACATAGCCAGTTAGTAGAATTAGCCAGACAACAAGGACAAAGGATAGCTTCTCACCATTGGATATCCACTTTTGTTCTTCGAACTTCGCTTCAAGTTTGATCAAACGTTGATTTAGTACAAATTTAATCCTTTCGATCTCCTCATCCGAAGAGACTATTCGCTTTGTTTGCCTTTTGGCATAATTCTTAATTCCTGATCCGGTCTTCTTTAGTTTCTGCGGCACCGAGATCGTCAAGGACTCAATGAAATCTAAAGGCGACAGCCTATCTATTGATGTGGTGTCATCTTCAAACCAGGATTTCAGTGACGGAGATGACAAATTGCTACTTATAGGCGATTCTTCCTCGCTCGCCGGTGTAGAATCGCTCATTGTTTAGAATCAATGGTAGCTGTCATAACGCGTGGTGGAGTAAATCTTATATACTGTAAAGTTAAGCTTTCGACCAAATCACGTAGTAAGGCTGTGAGTACCTCTAACTTTCTAGCCTTACATAGCTTTCATTCATTAAATTATCGCTCTATCCATCAATGCTCAATAAAAAATAAAGATGTAAATTTACAATTAGATTAATCAGCGTCATCTAATTCAATACTTTCTGACTGCTTTTGCCAGCCCTCATTGACATTTATTCCTCTTTCGCATTCTGACCTTCGCCCCCGAGAATCTCAAAGCCAACTCTCCCCCGTCCATCTCTTCTCTTCCTTCACGGTTACGTTACTATAGCAACAAGTCACAGCATTTGAGAACAAAAAGATGGCCTCAGAAACTGCTGGCGCTTGGCTCCAATCGCATTAACCTGACGCGTTATCTGCTATGAGCGGAATACCAACGTGGGTGCTTTCGCCAGGCGAAAAGAACAAAATCCTAAACGAAAGAAGTATACGGGCGCGCAATAAATGCCCCGAAGAGTTGCACGCGTTTACTGAATGTGCCCGAGGAAGAAGCATCTCAACTGTTTGGTCCTGTAGACAGACGTACAAAAATTTGAGAGACTGCATGGCTCCGTTCCTTACAGATGAAGCATTCGACGAAATATATGAGGAATTCATGAAAGCTAAAGTTGACGCTGCTAAAAAGAGCTAACCATTGTGAGTTCTATCTCTGCCGATCGATCGAATCAACATATACAACTGGGATTGCAGGCACTGAACCATTCCGACTCTGATGACCTACTTATTTAGACTCTTTACTTTGTAAATAGATATATTATCATAACCTAATCATCCTCTTTTTTCTCATCCTCCTCAACTTCCCACTCGCGACCGGTTAAGCAATATTTCTCTGGCGGCAGTCGCAGCCCGTAGCCTGCCTGTACAACAGGCAAGGGTCGAGAATTACGCTCTTGCGCGAGCTGCATCAGAAGCTCTTTAGGCGGTGCCGGCCGAAATTCGTGGTTCGTGCGCGCAGCAACAGCAAGTCTTATGTCTTCCGTGGTCACATTATTCGAATTATGAGCATGCTCAGCATACACTAAAGCGTCTTGCAGCACCGAGTATGTATACCGATACGCAAAGTCCATGAGCTGTAAAGGCACCCGTTCCTCGTACTCATTCACTCCAGCGGACGCAAATATTAAATGCAGTAATCGTGCATCTTGAGGTCTCACCTCTTCATCGTCAGCTTGGTCCATTTCTTGCTTCTTGAGCACGATAAAGCAAACAGAACTAAATTGCAATGGTAAGTCACAGGTAACAACCTATCATCAGAGATGGCGAACACGAAGTGTCCGCACAACTCAATTTCATGACATTGTCACCTTAGCAACTGGGCAAATTAACATAAAATGAACTATCAGTCATGCCTCCTCGAGCAGTAAAATCTGTATTCTCTTCTATATTGAAATAAATGATCCCCCATTTACTCCTTCAGGCTTCTACGGAATCCGACCTTAAATTGCCTCGTCTTGCCGGCAGAGTGCTGGTCAGAGATTCACCGGACTTATTCTTGTTTTTGAGTACTCACTTTGGATCTTTAGACATCTATGTCTTCTACCAAGGCGATTCTGATTCCCATGCCATCGGTATCCTGAACGCCGGTGCTAAAGTCTTAATCGTCAACCCTGAACTAGCCGCTACTTTAGAAAGTCAAGGCGTTTTACCTGACCGCTTATGGTACTATGACTCCGTCAACGAATCAGGCGGTTCGTTCATGTCGGTTCCTTCTGCTAAGCTTTCGTTATCAACCGCTGTTAACGCTGATTCCTTCAAATCGGCCATGGATACTATTAGAGCTGGTGGAATTGCTTCATTGATGTGTGATGAACTTTCTGCTACTGATATGACGCAACTACTTCTTGCAGTTGCTAAAACTGACCGTCCTGATGGCCTCTACTCTACGCTAGTCGTTGATTCTCATGAACGCGCTCTAGGCTTTGTATACTCTTCCTTCGAGTCTGTCAAAGCTGCAATAGAATCTGGAACTGGCGTATATCAATCTCGCGAACGCGGTTTGTGGTTCAAAGGCGCTTCATCCGGCGCCACCCAAGACCTGCTCTCTATTGGGATTGACTGTGACGGTGACTGCTTGAAATTCCAAGTCCTCCAAAAAGGCTCTGGATTCTGTCATCTCAACACTCCTACATGCTTTGGACCTACTGAATTTAATGGTTTGTTGGCGCTAGAATCCACTCTCAAAAGCAGAATGGAAAACGCACCCGAAGGATCATACACCAAACGTCTATTCACCGATTCTAAACTCTTAAGCGCTAAAATCCTTGAAGAAGCAGAAGAGCTGGTCGATGCTAAAACCAAAGAAGAAGTGTCTTGGGAAGCCGCAGATCTTTTCTATTTTGCTCTCGCTAGAGTTGTCAAGGACGGTTTGTCTCTCTCCGATATTGAGCGCAACCTTGATCTCAAAGCCCTGAAAGTTTCTCGCCGAACAGGAAACGCCAAACCAAAGTACCAAGAAGCAGTCGAAGCTAAGGAAACGACGACCAAGGGAGACACCACTCTTTCTACTTCTCCGTCTGCAGACCTTGTTATGCGGAGGTATTCTAGCACATCTAACGATCTCGATGCCGTTCTTCAACGACCTGCTCAAAAATCTGCTGATATCATGAAGCTGGTGAAACCTATTGTCGAATCTGTGAAAACTAGAGGCGACGCAGCTTTGTTAGAATACACCAAAAATTTCGACAAAGTTGAACTAAAATCATCCGTCATAACTGCACCATTTCCTGAAGAACTAATGAAACTGGATGCTAAAGTTAAAGAAGCCATAGATCTTTCTATCGAGAACGTAAGAAAGTTTCACGCTGCTCAACTTCCTTCGAATACTTTGAGCGTGGAGACGGCTCCCGGAGTTATATGTTCAAGATTCGCTCGCCCTATAGAATCCGTCGGTCTGTACATACCTGGAGGAACTGCCGTCCTTCCTTCCACCGCCTTGATGCTCGGTGTGCCGGCACAAGTAGCTGGATGCGAAGAGATCGTATTTGCATCCCCACCTAGGAAAGATGGTAGTATTACTCCGGAAGTCGTGTATGTTGCTCATAAAGTCGGTGCGAAATGTATTGTGCTGGCAGGTGGAGCACAGGCTATTGCAGCTATGGCTTATGGCACAGAATCGGTACCTAAGACTAACAAACTCATGGGACCCGGCAATCAATTTGTCACTGCTGCAAAGATGTACGTTGCGAACGATACTTCTGCTGCAGTCGCTATTGATATGCCAGCCGGACCCTCTGAAGTACTTGTTATCGCTGATTCCACTTGCAACCCGGCATTTGTCGCATCTGATCTGCTTTCTCAGGCTGAGCACGGCGTCGATTCTCAGGTTATTCTAATTGCTCTTAGTCTAACTGAGGAAAAGCTCTTGGCGATTGAAGATGAAGTCAAAAAACAAGCTTTAGCGCTTCCGCGGGTTGACATTGTTCGCGGTAGCATAGCGCATTCTATCACTGTCACGGTGGAAACTGTTTCCGAGGCATTTGAGTTATCTAACAGATACGCGCCGGAGCATCTTATCTTGCACATAGAAAAGGCATCTGAGAGACTTGACTTGGTTAAGAATGCTGGTTCTGTGTTTGTGGGACAATGGTCGCCAGAGTCGTGTGGAGATTATTCCTCTGGCACGAACCACACACTTCCTACCTACGGATATGCTAAGATGTATTCTGGTGTAAATACTGGCACTTATTTGAAGCATATCACATCTCAGGAGTTGACAGAAGAGGGATTGAAAAATATCGGACCAGCCGTCATGAGCCTTGCCAGTGTGGAAGGACTAGATGCACATGGACATGCAGTCGGCATTCGCCTTGCCAGCCTAAGTTAAGGTGCTAACCCGGTCTGTGAAATAGAATATAGTATGGCACCTCGCTTCAGAATAGCATAGGAAGGTAGTATCTAGGTTCTGTAGCTTGAAGGTCTATCCATACGAGACCAGAACTGACCAGATCTTCTAGGGCTGAGGAAATTCGTAAATTATTCCATTGCATGTTATCAGAGATGATCGTCTTGGAAAGATAGCCTATGTTTTGGCATATGCCGAGCAGCGTGCTTTGGTCATTAGATAACTGCATTGGCACGGATCGCACCATTTTCTTTCTTTTCGAGCCAAATTCGACGATGTCAAAGCCGCCAAGAGGATGAAGAGAGTCTATTGCGTTCTTTATATCTGATTCGGTTATATTGCTGTTGCCTAGGTAAGTAATTATGTCGGACATCGACATAAGACCACCATTCTTGTCTTTAGTGGCACGGCAAACCTCCACTACTTTCACCGCCAACTGAAAGTAGTAGTCATTAATATCTCTACCTAAAAGAGAAGCCCAAAATGAGCCCCCTTGATTTGTATTAGCGGATGTTGCTAAAGGATCGACACCGATTGTATGACACATGTTTATGAATTTAGATCGAAATTCAGGGCTACTATGAATTTCCTGACGGTGTTCAGTCGCAAACTGCAGCAATGCTGCCTGAAACACTTCTAATTGATTAGCAAGCTCTTTAAACCGAGATTGGCTCAATGAGCTGCTAAGATCACTAAACTGTTTGGCATCTTTAGCGGATTTATCGAAACTAGCCAGTCCCAATCTGGACATTGTCGAAAGGTGCCTTTATAATGGAGCCACAACGACTGGTGCTGAAACAATGCAATGCTCTTACTGACTGGCGCGGTTAAGTACAAACTACAACAAAAAATATACATTTTGCTTTCCCGAATTAGCTACGTCTGAAGTATATACCTTTTTCTTTATAGCGGTTATTAGGCTAGCCGCATGTTCTGCAATGAAAGTCGATCGGGTCATCAGAGCCACCAAGTCCATTTATATTATCATTAGGTTCACCACTACCTCTTCCCCCTCTACCGCCACCAAGTCTTCCAGAAGTATTATTTAATCTTCTCTGAGACCTTCCAGCTGTGAAGTCTGATCTTTCGGCTGATTCACGGGGATTCAGCTACATAATTGTTAGCTTCGCAGATACTCTATTATATGCGATTTCCTACTTACCGAAAACAATGTAGTAACATATAATCCTATAAAACGAACAATTTTCTGTGATATTGGCAGCGAGTTCACAACCTTTCCACCCGATACATAGGGCTTTTGTGTCATCGTTGTTGAATGGTTAATTGTCTAAGTGTCAAAGGGTCGAAGTGCAGTGAATATAAAGTGATAATTCGTGTATAAAGAGCTTACTATATTAGATTGCCATTTTGCATCTCCTATATGCCAAGGAATATAAAGAAACTGCAGAAGCGTTGATGGTTTAGTGGTAAAATTCGTCGTTGCCATCGACGAGCCCCCGGTTCGATTCCGGGTCAACGCATTCCTTTTTTAATTAATATATATTAATATATATTGTTGCGCTTCTATTTCAAGTATTTATTATTTTATTAACCACGTTTAAACGTCTTCAATGCATCCATGTATATCATACAATGTCATAATAGTCAGCTGATCCTAACGATCTCTCTTCTCTGGTTTCTGTACTGAATGCGATTCTGAATAGCTAATGAACTCAGAACTCGATCGAGAACTTCTTTTGCATATGAATCAGGCTTAGAAGAATCACAAAACTCTTGAAGAAGTGTTCTATATGTCGTGAAAAATCCTGGTTTCAGTCTGTCAAGTAATGACTCACTCAGTTGCCTCATCTTCTGCACGAACACTTGTCCAGATGCTTCACCCTCTTGCAAAGCATTCATCGTTGAAGCGTTAAATAGTCTCACAGCTTCATCCACATGTTCTTCTGCGACAATTGTCTGCAATGTGAGCTTCGCAAGCGCTTCGGATATACGCACTATAGCTTCCAATTGTCTGATAGTGATCGGAATAGCTGACCTCTCGTTGGCTACCTTCTCTGATTCGTGCACTTTCTTGCGAATTTCAACAAAGTAACTAGACAGCTTACTAGCTGCTTCACTTGACAGTCGTGGTGCGCATCTTGATCTGCAGTAAGAAATGTATCTTTTCATCTTAGCCATATCAATATCGCCAACTGCTGTAGTGTCTGCTTGTCTATTCATGTGGATGTCCATAACGTGTCTTGCGAGAGATTGATCTCTGGCTGTGTTATGGTCGTCTTTGACTAGGAAAATCATATCAAAACGCGATAAAATTGTCGTTTGAAAATCAAGATTGTCTCCTGTAGACTTCAGATCGTCATACCTACCGAATACAGGATTAGCGGCTGCTAAGACAGAAGTCCTAGAATTTAAAATGGTCGTGATACCTGCTTTAGCAATGGAAATTGTTTGCTGCTCCATGGCTTCATGAATAGCTACTCGGTCATCTTCTCTCATTTTGTCAAACTCATCAATACACACGACACCTCCATCAGCAAGAACCATAGCTCCACCTTCAAGGTAGAAATCTCTGGTGACTGCATCTCTCTGAACTGAAGCTGTCAGACCAGCAGCAGATGATCCCTTTCCGGATGTATACACCGATATAGGAGCCACCTTCTCGACGAACTTCAGCATCTGTGACTTGGCGGTACCTGGGTCTCCAAGCAGCAGAATATTAATATCTCCACGCAGTCTCATTCCATCAGGAAGAATCCTTCGCGTTCCACCTACCAGCAAACATGCCACGGCTTTTTTAATATCCTTATTACCGTAGATAGAGGGTGCGATACTTCCGGCAAACATCTCATAAAAATTAGGCTGTCTAGCCATAGCCACAAATTCTTCCTCGTCTTCAGGCGAGAAGGCAACACTGCCACTCATTGTATGATGCACATCTAATTGCATTCCAATAACTCGAAGGTATGGGTTGCGAATAGGCGCATTGCCCATGCCCTTGGATTTGGCATTTTGAATAGAGTATATGCCTATAACTGTGCATCGGGTTCCAGGGACCACGCGGTTCACTAGGTATCGGTCGCAGCTCATAGATATGTGCCTTGGAATTTCACCGACTGGTACATCATCAGGTGCTTCTTGGAGCTTTAAGTGCTGCTTGTCGATGAAAGCAGACTTCTCATGGACGATAATGAAGGGGTTAGGAACGCACTCCTTGCGCTGGCCTTCCAATGGAGGTGCATCGCAGAATTTCGGTAAGGCAACAGTAGACATTCCGGGATCTACGTCAATATGCCGAACGTATCGGCATGTTCGACACATGATTTGCAGCTTTGTTGCCTGTGAGCTCAGTGTAGACGCGCCAATGACAATACCAGACACGCGAACTAGTTTCGACACGTGTTCTGCGTTGAGCTGCGGGATGGGAATGACATTGGCATTAGACGTGAGAAGTATCTGGAATTTAGGAAGCGAAGCAGGGAGGTTTGTTTCGTCACCTTCTGAATCCTGTATTGGGTCGATGTTGAATATGCGATTAGCAACTTCGTGCGCGGCGCCCTCGAGCAGTTTCAATGTATCGGTTGGCGAGTTTGTCAGTCTATCTGCCAGTTCTTCGTTGTAAGATACGACGTGAGACATGTCGACGTTGACTAGGTATTGTTGAATAAGGACGTTTTCGCGGATTTGTTGGCGGTATATGAAATCAGCGCCAATTCGAAACTCTAGGAGGAAGTCCTTGAACTGGTCCTGGATGGCGGACGCCTCGCTCTGTGGCTCATCTACCGGCAGCGCATGCGCCGTGTACAATCTTCCTTGGTCGAACGACATGCTGAGTTGTAAAGAATATGGACGCGCAAAATAGCAAAAGAAGGTGAACTGTTCGAGAAAGGGGGTGTCTGTTAAGGTGCAGGAAGGGGAGAAATTATGGGTGCTGCGTTGGGAAAAGCGCGTCGGTCGCGTTTGGCCCTATTTACCCATTTAGTCAAATTAGTTTTTGTTCAACCCTGGACCCGTGAAACTGTCTCTACTATTACTATTAAGTATGTTGCAGTATATATCAGAATGCAGGTCGATGTGACAGCCAGTATGTTATGAAGTGTTCCAGTCCGCTATAATATGTCTAGTAGTGCTGGTCACGATGGCGAGTGTCGCGAAACAACGCCCTCAAAGTGGTGCGACTACATGCTTAAGAGCGGCTAAAGATACCGCCACTGCTGCTGTCACCGTAACAGGGGCCCAAGTATTAATTAAAAGATCGATCTGTCAAATATACAAGTTTTTGTTTTGGGCATGCAAGTTGGCTGCACGTATTGAATGTTACACATATGCAGCCCATTACCGCAGGATGGGCGAGACTTCCCAAGGCTTACCTGTCTGCCTGCCAGCCTGGCGACCTAAACACCGACCATGCCCCACAACCGGTCTGTCAGCAAGTCTAGCATCTCGTCACGGCCAGGGACGCTCGAGTACGACGGAGAAGTGTTCGAGAAAGGATTTCTGGCCCCAGACCTCGAGAACAGTGACGCTCCTTTAGCCGCCGAGCTCGAAGAACCGGCTCCTTCAGCGACCCATCGCCGACTTAGTCTTTCTAAGCCGATTACCAGGAATGCGATCTCTCAAATAGTCAATGCTGTGTCTGTACCTCGAGGTCATGGACTGTATACATCGATTATAAAGGATCCTTCAACCAAGGACATCCCTCAGGTGTCTTTGACTCCCCTGCAAACCGTTGATAGTACGACTATCGAATCCTACTTCGCGGCCATCTCAGCGGATCATTCCACATTCTCTGCATACCATAAGCAATCTGGTGCCTCAGAGCCCCACAACCTGAAATTTTCAGCTTCTAGCTCTTCTCTCGCCAGTCTCAGAACTGTACCGAAAGGTCATTCAAGGCAGTCGTCTTTCTCTTCGGCTTTTAGCATTCCTGTGCCTCAGAGCTCCGGCGAAATGTCAGACGTACCCGAAGTGTTCTCTGACCCAAAATTTGATCTAACTAACCCTCGCATATTTAATTCTGTTACAGAAAACATTGAACCTATCGTGTTTTTAGATTCTGACCCTGCATCAGCGACTTCTCTTAAACCAAAGGGCCGCCGAGCCGCCGCTTCTCTCGCTATATTACAGGAGAAACTCTCCTGGTACTTAGACATTGTCGATATGAATCTAATAGGCAGCATATCTAGTGCCACTACCTCCTTTTTCTCAGCATTATCAAAGCTCGGCGACTTAGAAAACGAATCAAAAGAGATAGTACAGAAACTTGATTCGATGTCCTCGTCCCTTTCTTCTATAGATAAGGATATAGTTCAGACAAGTTTGACAGCTCAAAAACTAAATACCCGATTGCAAAATATATCAAAGCTTCGCGACTCTGTAATCCAGATAGGGCAAGTCGTCGAAGCCGCTTCTAGTGCTGAAGTGGCCTTTCAAAATAATGACCTTGCAAAGACCCTCGACATAATGGACTCTATACAGATAATAATTCATGGAAAATCCTATAAGTACGACTTAAGGTCTATAAAATGCCTTAATCCTCTGCAAGAGCGTCTCATGACGATGAAAACTCAAATTGGACAGTCTTATGTCACCTTATTCGCCGATACACTCATGCACGACCTGATCAGGCATAGAGAATCGGTTCCACCTACCGAGTCACTGACCCGCCTAATATCATCCACCATGAAGGTCCATAAACGAAGCGATTCTGCGAATGTTAATACTGCGTTCTCTGAAACTTCTGATACCTTGCGAGAAACCCTCTATGCAAAAATTTCAGGCCTGTATAGGGCTAACATGGTTTCGTCTGCATTGAATGTCTACGGAGACCGCGCCTCGAGAGAACTCAAGGAAATCATTCGCCGGTTTTTGCCAAATGATGACGATTCAAGTTCGGATGTATCAGGTATGTCTAGAAGCCACAGAGGAAACATTCTGGCTAGGTCTTTGCGAGCTATGGAACCGCTACAATTTGATCGCATGCTTGCACAGATATACTGTGCATCTTCTGAAGCTCTACGTCGCATTTCTTTTCAGCAAAAGCTTTTACTGGATTTAAGTGCATCAATATCAATGCAGCTTGAACAAGATAGCGAAGTCAATGGAACGATAGCGAAGTCAATTATGGATACCTCACAGAATCTGTATGATATCTCCAATTATACATGTGATAGGATAGCTAAAGTGCTTAGTACTCGACGAGATCTGACTGTTTTTGCACTGAACAAGGGGTATACCAATAGTAGTTTTGACACATCTACATACATTCAGGATGCTGACTCTTTTTTAAGATATTATTCATTGAACATGGTTTTTTTACGTGAATATGAGGCTCTGCTTGGCGTTTCAGCTACTGATTGTCCGCTTTACAGAATTCTCAACGAACAAGTCAAAGAATTCTTACCCAATCTACAAAACATGAGTGTGAGAAAGCTCACTGTCATCATTGAAAAGGATCGATGGAAAGAGGTCAAGGTTCCAAGAGATGTACAAAGTTTTATAAATATTCTGCACACTGACGAAGACTTACGAAACTCTGATGAAGATGTTATGCAGCTAGTTGCAGATGAACCAGCTATTAACAAAACCGAGGAATTTTTGTCTAAGATAAAGATCAATAATTCTGAGTTTTTTCTTTCACATTCATCACTCTCGTTGATCATGAACATACGTGCTCAGCTAATTCTCTGCGAAGCATTTAGCCACAGTGCAGGCACTCTTGTCTCTCGTGTAATTGATTTGCTTAGAATCTTTAAAACAGGTTTACACCAAGCGCTTCTTGCAGCTGGAGCCACGAAACTGGCAGGACTAAGACACATCACGTTGAAGCATTTAGCGCTTGGTATTCAGAGTTTAGGTGTGTTTGTGAATCTGATTCCGATTGTCAAATCAAGGTTTGTGGACAGATACGGTGACTGTTCCATCTCATCACCAAGTGATAGCCTAACCGTTGCAGGAGAGTTGGATAACGTGTTACGAGAGTTCGAAGAGGAACAAGTGATAATTGTAGACAAGATTGTCGCTATTATGTCAGGGCGTGTTGCAATTCATGCTGGAGTTATAACAAAAGTCGACTGGAATAAAGAGAACGATGATCAGACATACGCGAACGATTTGCTGAAAGAGCTCCAGACTCTCAAGAACATATCGCAGAGCTACATTCCAAGTGATCTATCTAAAGATCTTTTGCGCAGGGTGTTTGAGCGCTACGAGACGGCACTTAGTACGGAGTTTGGCAAAGTGGCAGTGACCAGTGAATCAGGCCGAGAGCGCCTTCTGGCAGATGCAGCGGCTCTTAAGAAACGCTTCGCTGCTTTAGGTGCAGAAAAGCTTGGCGAGTCAATATATGCGATAGTTCAAGATAAGGATGAGGCACATGACGCGACTGCTAATGAGGCTGAGCCCACGAAGAACGGCGTCGATAACGGTACAGTAAAGAGCGATATCAAAATGAGAACAAGAAAGAGCTCCGAAAACATTGCCGAAACCGGCACACTTGAAGTTACTGAATCAGCGACCAACGCCGAAGATACGACTAATGCTAGGACTCCGGACGCTTCTGAGCCCGAAACACTGGCCGATAACTAGACACTAACCGTCGACATGAATATAATATAGAGTTTCGTGAACGTCCTGATTGTTTTGGGTTAGGGTGTGCTATTGAGTTTTTAATCGTACTTAGTTTGCGCAACAATTTTGTAGGGGTCGAGGGGTGAGTTTCTAGGGGGGGAAGGGAGACCGACGGAGAACCTGTACTTTACCACAACACGGTCTGCCTAGTTAGAGAGGTTTATTTCTGTACATCGCGCTCCTTTTTGCTTCTTTTTGAGCGGCGATTTTAACTCTCTTACACCTTTTATTTTTGCTTATTTTGATATATAGCAAGAAAAGGTTGTATTTACGTCTTACCAATAATGTCGCTTCTATTTCAGTACGGCGACTGGCTGGAAGTCTCTGTTCCTTCTGTCACGAGGCCCTTTGGAGTACATCTGTACCCTCTTCTCGATAAGTCAGCTCAGCTCCTTACTGGAAAATCTGCCTATGATGCCTGGTACTTCCGACCTAACTCTGACCAATGGCTTACCACCAATCAAGGTATAGCCCTTGCTATGATTGTGTACTATGTAGTTATATTCGGAGGTTACTATATTATGAAGTTGCTGCCCGCTTTCAAACTTAAGGCCTTGTTCCAGTTGCACAATTTAATTTTGACTGCTATATCGGCTGGTCTGTTAGCACTTTTCCTTGAGCAGTTGATTCCCATGCTATACTATCATGGTATTTTTTACGCCATTTGCAACGAGGCCTCGTGGTCCGGGCCGATGGTTGTACTCTACTATCTCACTTATTTGAGCAAAGTCTACGAATTCGTCGACACTTTCTTTTTGGTACTCCGCAAAAAACCTCTTACATTTTTGCACACTTACCACCACGGCGCGACTGCTTTGCTCATGTACACCCAGCTTTTGGGCCGCACTGCTGTTTCTTGGGTTCCCGTCACGCTTAACTTGATGGTGCACGTCATTATGTACTGGTACTACTTCCAGGCCAGCCGTGGGGTTCGCGTCTGGTGGAAACAGTGGGTCACTAGACTGCAAATTATCCAGTTCGTCATCGACCTTGGCTTCGTATACTTTGCGTCCTACACTTACTTTTCGAACAAGTATTTCCCCTACTTGCCCAACTGCGGTACATGTTTCGGTGACGAGATTGCTGCTATATTTGGCTGCGCTTTGCTCACCTCCTACTTGTTCCTGTTTATTGGATTTTACGCCAAGTCTTATGTCAACAAGTCTCGCACCAGAAGCCGCAGCACTGCTGCTGCTCAAGCCACTGCTGAGGCTGCCTACGCCCTTGGTTCTGCTACTGGATTCGGCGGAATCGCTCCTCCTGAAACGAAACCTTCCAACGGTGTGTCTACACGTCGCACTCGTCGCAAGGAGTAAAATAATGCGTATAGACGTAATTCATTCCTTCACTTTTAGCTATTCTCGTAGATACTCGCAACTAACCTAATGTTCCCACCTCTCCCTTCGCCAACCTTGCTACAACACCACAGCAATCACACCAATGACCGAAACAGCTTCATCGGATAGTCTGAATGCCGATATCCGTACCGTCGTACAATCTCTGTACGAAATGGCCGTAGCCATTCATGACTACGAAGGAGATGAATCATTAGCCGTGGTCACAAAACGGGTCAACCTGCTGGTAGAGGACCTGAAAGCGCTGGACGCAAAAGCTGCCGAATTGAAAGATTTACTGCTGCCCCGCGATATTATTGAATATGTGGAAAACGGAAGGAACCCCGATGTCTATACCAGAGAATTTGTTGAGCTGCTTGCTAGACAGAACCAGTATCTTAACGGGAAAGTGCATGCAGTCGCGGGGTTCCGAGACAAACTGGCGCAGGAACTCGTAAACGCCTTCCCAGAAATCACAAACGATGTCAATTTAGTGCTACAGCAGTCTACTTCCCTTAAAATTACTCCTGAAGATTCGTAAATATCATATTGGAGAGTTGTCTACTTGGTGTCTCGCGGAAGAATAGCGTTCCTACTGATCTCCCCAAGGAACTTAGATGCCGCGTCTTGATCGCCGTATACCGCCATAAACTCGTCTATTTTTGCGTTAATTGTTTCTTCCTCAATGCTATTCTGTACGTCGACGATGAATTTGCTCCAAGTATGGAAATTGTGGATCTGCAGGAAAACCCAGGCACTCATCTCTCCGGCTTGTAGCAGATGCTGGATATATGCCTTGTGGATCTTCTTGCATGAGTAACAATCGCAGTCATCCGATATCCCTGACATATCGGTGGTAAATCCGTCCCACAAATTGATTGCTAGCTCTCCTGAGGGCTTTTCGAAGTCAAAAATGAAGGCGGAGCCACTATTCGATGCCTGGACAGGTGCAGTGTTCGGTATAGCGTCGAACCCAAGCTTGACTAGATTCAACACGCTTTGGGGAGTATGTACATCGTCTCCTGTGTAGAATAGCGGCTTTTTGTTAGCACCTGCACGATTCACTATTTGCTCGAGGTCTATTAATGCGTTGATATTGTCATTTTCGTCCAAATCCGGGGTGCCTTCATCGGCTTTTCTCTTGCGCGAACGGGCTTCCTTGAGAGTTGCAAATTGCAGTCCAAAGTACCCGTCTGTATTCAAAGAAACTAGGTAGTGGTCTTGCGACCACCATCCTTGACCGTAGACAGCTGGTGGGACAGCCTTGTGGCGCAGTGTTGGCGACAATGTTTCCCACCAGTCGATTGCTCTTTTCACCATTTTTTGCGACCGAGTCTTGCCCGGGATGCCATCCTGGCTAGCTGTAGGTTCGTCTATCGGTGTGAATATAAGATCAGCATCAGTGTTTTGTGCATACTTGTAAAAATCTGATACTTCTAGACGAACAAATCCTTCTGTGGTCATGATTCCGACACCGGTGTTACTGTTGGCTTGTGCTGAGGGAATTGGCTGCAAACGTCGAAGACCAAGCAGCACAGGGCTTTTCCTCTGCGGATCAAGCGCTGTGGCTCTCTTTGAGAATTGCTCTCCATCCTTTATAAGAAGTTCGCTAGGCCTGCCTCGTGCCCCGATGTAGTCTTCAATGGCTACATGCGCCGGCTGAACTGCTACGTGATCTGGAGTTAGGTGCGGGATTGCACCTCGGACAGTAGGAGCAAACAGGCAAGGTGTCTTAAACTCAGACCTTTGGAATGTGAGTCGTCCGGTCCTCGAGTACCTAGCTCCTGCTCTTGGTACCGTTTTCAGAACTTCAAATTTGGGGTCCATCTGATCGAAATCTTCTAGGATCTAAGTTGCACTAAATGGTAGAGATGAAAAAAAAAACTTTATTCGGAGTCGAAATGGAATCTGCTGACTTAAACAGGTTTCGTATATCGGCCCTAGAAAATCATACACTCTACAAAATGGGGCATACAATAATATGTTATGGAGATTGAAATTTCCATTGAATAAGATTAGCTCGAGGAAAGAAGCCCTTACTCGTAGATCCAGCTGCGGGCAGCAGGAGTGTAAGACATGAGCTCTTCGGGCTTGAACCACAAATCGATCTCCTTCTTGGCGCTTTCGACAGAGTCGGAGCCGTGGCAGACGTTGCGGCCGACATCGATAGCAAAGTCACCACGGATAGTGCCAGGAGCAGAAGCCAAGGGGTTCGTAGCGCCCAAAAGGACACGTCCAGTCTTGACGACTTCCTTACCTTCCCAGACCATAGCGCAGATGGGTCCTGAGCACATGTATTGGACAAGGCCAGCAAAGAAGGGTTTAGTAGCAAGGTCAGCATAGTGCTTCTCCAAGTGAGCTTTGCCAGGTTGGACCAGCTTCATGGCGACCAACTGGAAACCTTTGGCTTCAAAACGAGAGATAATGGGACCAACAAGTCCGCGCTGAACACCGTCAGGCTTAATAGCAATAAAAGTACGTTCGTTGCTCATTGTTAAAACAATTCAAAGTTCGGTTGAAAGAAAAAAGGGGTCGAAGTTGGAGTTTCCTTTGGCTTGATATCTTCCTTTAAAATATAGTAATCTCAAATAAAAAAACTGCTCTTCGAGGGGCTTAATGGGACTTCGAAGCCGGGTAACTTATTATAACGAACGCTTTTGCTCACAGTATTCGTACTTTAATTTTTCTTTCATCGCTGCAAGCAATCAGAATGCGGGCTATATGCAGGTTAAAGGCGTCTGCAGGCCTTTGCGGGCACTATACACCTGTGCTCCGTCGAACTTCTGTTGCGCCATCCCTGTGTTTGCGTCGCTACTCTGTGAAGCCGTGGTACCTTACCGAAGACTCAACGCAGCCCAAGAACGCGACTTTGTCTATTAATATTCCGAGTAAGGCTGCTGACACAACCAAGACTACAGTAGAGTGTCTACAAGATCTCGGGTTGAAGGACATAGGGGTTTATGTTGTACTGGATCCACTAGGTGAGGAGAAGACTGTTGTCTTGACGTCGGCGCTGTCGGCTAAGCACGTTGTATCTGCTGGATCAGAACTCATACAGTTTCTTAAACAGAAGCTGAATATAATGCCCAAATCCGATGGTCTTGTTTGCAAAGAAAGCTTGAAGACACAGAGGAGGCGGTTGCGCAGGAAGCTTTCGAAGCTAGCCGTATTTGCGTCTAAAGTTGTTCCGGAGGAACACATTGACGCTGCACTGCAAGAGAAAATGGGTGCTGGTTCCTGGGCTATGATCTCGTTTGGATCGGCTCCTAGCAACACAGATGTTCACATATTTACACAGGACCGTCGTGACGAGATAGACTTGCTAGGGTTATGGATCGAGGAAGATCTTCTGCTGGAAGGCTATGTTGCCGAAGAGCGAAGTACACCAAAAACTATATCTCAAATAGACCCGGAGAAATTTTTGTTACGCAACTACTCTACGAATTCGAGGAGACAGTTACATCACCAATCGTCCTCGTCTCCTACTACCGATGCTTGGGAAATCCTGTACAGTGATAGAAACATCCCGCCGGAACCGCAGACAGTGTTCCGCGTCATGAAAAGTCTTTGTAAAGACGGCAACTATGAATTGCTGAAACGGCTACAAAGTCGTATACCTGCGCAATACTGCGAACTTGATACGGATAATCGGTATATAGACCCAATAAGTCTTGTTCTGTGGGCGCACATTGTATACCTGTCCAAGCATCTAAGCAATCACGGTATCAGTAAGACACACGATATGCTGATCCGAAGAAAGAGCGTAAATGATGTTGACATTTCGGTTAGCATATTATCTAGTGCTGTTATGTCTAAGTCTACTCCGAGACCAACCAAAATCGATGCGGCGCCTTTTGTGCGATCCTTCTTTGACTCTATGCCTAAAAGAGGAAACGTTGAAAGGAAGCACCTGCAAATACATTTGCAGTTTTTGCGGTTATTGCACACCATTGCTCCAAGAGAGTACCCGTTGGAAAGCCTGGAGAGGTTTATCTACGATATGGCCGCTACAGGCCACCTTCCTGTGAAACAAGATCTGTTGGCTGTGCTTATGAGTGCTGCTACCTCACCCCCCGTAGAGGTCATTGAAGGACACGAAGTGTTACGAGAAGACACTTTCAGACAATGGACTAAATCTTTTCAAAGGAGATTTGATTTCATCAGAAGATTCACAACTGAAGTTTGTGGTTCTTTATGGTTTGAGGACTTTCATGAGATTAGAGAGTTGAGAGGCATCTTGCTGCGTGCATGTATTGGAGACAAACCAGCAAATACAACTCATGACGGCAGGATTGACCCGCTACCTGTTACGAGAGGAAAGGTAGTTGATGAGCGCTTACTTGAACTATCTGCATTCTTTCAAGAGACTCTGAGCGCGCAAGATGAGAACCTAGTAGTAACAATGGTTATGGGTCTTGCTATTGCGAAGAAATGGGCGAGTATTTGGAGACTGCTGGAGCTATGTGCGATGAAGCAGATGAATATTGGTCGTCCAGGAGTGGCACTGATATCCTGGAGCATTGCTACGAGTGACATGGATCGGCCAAAAGAATATTTATTGCGATCTGGATGGAAGATCTTAATGGCGTTGCGCCCATTTGATGAGAAGCCGTCGCAGGAGCTGGCGCAAGCACTATATGCTGCCGGTAAGCAGCTTGGTTCTATACCGAGAGATGTTGCTGAATTTATTGAGACTGCTGATGAGTCTTGCATGAACGAGATGCCGCTGGATTTGACCTGGATGACTGTAAACTTACGATGATAATGAATGTATGAGAGTTATTTGATTTGCATGTTTTATTGCTTGTGTGAATATTTGTATTAAAATAAACCGGTGAAACGTTTTGCAGCACTCGGGGACTTTTTGGCGGCGTCTTTGGCAGCATTAGCGATAGTCGATCGCATACCGTCCTGACCGATCTTGTAACCCCAGCCACGCAAAGTTTTGGCTACATATGGGGTTAATGTGAAAGTGAGCGGCACGCGCAAAAATATAAGTAGTGACTTGTGTATGCCATAAGCAATCAAAAACTCGGTCCAGAGAGAGGGCTGCGAACGCTCTGCGGGATTGTGAGAATATATATCCGAAGAAGAACCATGCTCGGAAGAACTATAGGTCTGCTCATTTGTTTGAATAGGAGTTGATTCATTATCTTTCGAGCCAAACCCAAAGTAGGACTTGATTTGGTCTTCCCATTTGCTCACAGTTTCCTGTCCAGCGGAGTGGACCACAAAAAACGTCAGTGGAAGATCGATCATCGAAATACTAATGTATACACCGGTTGCGACCCAGCCGTACTCCTTTGAGAGCTCTTTCATTCTAGCACTGAAGCTAGCATTTCTTCTGGCTACAGGCGGCGGCCGGGTAATGCTCTGCCTTAGCGCACGCATGCTTGTTCTGGCCAACATGATGATTTATGTATTCTCAAGAATCTTGGAAGGTGCAAAAAACGGCGTTTAGCAGCATAGTCGGGCCAATAGTAGAGCTCGGTTTTTGGGAGCAATAAATGTGCCCCGGTGGCAGCCCATTGAGTTGACTGTCTTATTAGGCTTTGCCTTTCCCCACCGCACTCCCTCCGAAAGCTGAAAAACTATTCTTAACAGACGACACATACTAGGATCAAACCTTCATCTTTCTGCCCCAGTTGCTTATATATAATTGCATATAGATCTGACTACACTAGTGCTTCTTTAGAACTGGTGCAACAAGCAGATCGACCCTCAGTTAAGCGTGTCAACATAGTACCACGACCGCGGGGTTGTTTTCTTTTCCGCTTTTTCGTTCCTTTGTGGGGTAGCACATCGATCGTTCGATTTCTGTTATTTTCCTGCCGACAGTGACCTCTTATGTTGAAAACAACTACAGATAATTCTTCGCGTCCTATCTACATGTCTACACAAGCAAAAACCCCGGCAGAAATTGCAGATAGACCGCCCATAAGTAGGCACTCGTGGGAGTATGTAGTTCGATCAGGCATAGCCGGTGGACTTGCCGGATCTGCTGCCAAAACTGCTATCGCTCCTCTCGATCGCGTTAAAATTCTTTTCCAGACCTCTAACGAGGATTTCCTTCAATATAGAGGATCTCTAAAGGGTACGACTCGTGCTATTTCACGGATATATAGAGATTCTGGCATATATGGCCTATTCCAGGGCCATTCCGTCACGATTGTACGAATAATGCCTTACGCCGCCATAAAGTTCGTCGCATACGAACAGGTTAGAAACTTCTTTATCCCTTCAAAAGAATACGAAACGCACATAAGACGCGCCATTTCTGGTTCGATTTCCGGTATAGTATCTGTGATGTTCACTTATCCGCTAGAAGTCATACGCGTTCGCATGGCTTACGAATCCAAAACCCACCATCATCACGAGACACCAACCGCTCACTTGCGTGAGCACGGCGTTTTGGCCACAACAAAGCGGATATACGCTAATGGCGGCCTACAGAATTTCTATAGAGGATTCTCCGCGACGGTCATAGGAATCATACCGTACGCCGGTGTTTCTTTCTGGACGCACGATTTTGCACATGATTTGCTCCGGCTTCCTTCAATAAAGAAATACACCACAATCGAATCTGAGTCACTTGACCGGCCGCCGCTAAAAGTCTGGGCTGAACTAACCGCTGGCGGTCTTTCCGGAATGGTTGCACAGACTGCGTCGTATCCTCTAGAGGTTATCAGGCGTCGCATGCAGGTCCACGACGGGTCTAGACAGAATATTATAGGTTTAGGCAAGGATATTGTTCGCGTTGACGGATTCAAGGGATTATATGTTGGTCTCTCAATTGGGTTTATAAAAGTCGTGCCGATGGCTGCGATCTCGTTCTTGGTGTATGAGAGACTAAAATTTGCTCTAGGAATATGAAATTAATGACAACTGATGTATTTTGATATTGTTTTGTAATCAGAATATTGCAATGTGTAATCAACTGTCAAAATTGAAATCGGCGAAGTTATGCTACTAATTGATACTCATGACGAGCAGATTCTGAAGTACCCTCGAATAATTTGGTTTTTGGTTAATCTTACTAGTATTAGCATGTACAAATAGAGTTGTGAATGAGAGTCAGTAGAGCTACTTATACAATCCAAACCGGAGCTCATCGACATGTTTAGTTGCCACTTGCAATAGTATCGCAGTACGTCTGCATGTCAATTTGCAAAACATTCCAAGCGCCATTATATAATCGGTAAATAATTCGGTATTTAGCGAAGAAAGGCCGCACGTTGTTCTCAACTAGCGCAAGGAACATGTTGCCACAAAATAAGTGTTAATAAAGTTTCTTGCTTAAGTTTATTTATTTTTGTCAAGGCTTTTATTGGCTGTGTAGTCAATACCGTTCTCGCTTGTGAATCTAAATAGGAGTTAACTTCATGACATTAGTAACGTACAAGTATAGTGAACTCCGTGCAAATATAATATTAAAATGTACCATTACTGTATAAGCAGAAGAAATAAAAACCAAAACATGAAAAAAGAGCACGACAGAGGAAATTAGTGATAATAAAAGACTGAGAATCGCCAATCTAGACGGATGTGAGTGTGTATGTGTATGTGCGTGTGTCTATGTGTCTATGTGTCTATGTGCCTGTGTGTCTGTGTGCCTGTGTGCCTGTGTGCCTGTGTGCCTGTGTGCCTGGTACGCATCCGCTAAGACGTATATGCGGTTGCGAATGCACTTTTATAGACATTATTTTATTTATCTGTAGTGCAATTGTGCAGAGTACGAGCGAACTCAGCATCTGCCTAGGCAGTTGCCCCGTTGAATGAATCGTGTGAAGCACCCGATATATAAGAGTCGCCTAATCGCGCGCTCGACACTCCTACTACTCTCACTGATGCAGAATCGGCCTTTTTGATTACAGAGTCGCCGTATATTCCAGAGCAGGAATCAGAGGGTTCGATATAGTCGAAATCTGAGGAACCATAATAGGAAGATGAGGCAACGTTAGAGGTTGTGGCGGAAGCTGTTGCTGATGCCGAAGAAACGGTTATGGATGTGTCTTGGGTTGCGGTGGTAGCGAGTGGATTTAATGAAGAAGTCTCATAAGACAGCGAACCATGGACATTGGCTTGCGTAAGAGCAGTCGGGTAGGGTTTCCTCTGGGCCTGGAGCTCCTGGTCCTGCATCAAGAGAGTAGTCCGAGACGGGTCGATGATGTTGTTGGAGGAGAAGCCAGTAGAACTGGAGGCGCTGCTAAAGGTAGCGTGTTCGGGGGTGTCGTATGGGACCGGCTCTTGTTCTGAGCTGTATAGGCCTGAGTAGGAGTTGTGTATCGATACGGCCATTGTAGGCATAGTGTAATAAGACGAAGCGAGCTCGTAAGTGGAGGAGCCGAGCGGGTAGCCCACGGGGTAGCCTAGAGGGGGCCGAGCCACAGAGTCGAAATCGTAAGGATAGCCGGCGGTGTGGTAGTAATGTGAGGCCGTAGAATAATTGGTATCTTTGTTGTCAATTCCGGAGTAGACACTGTTGATCGAAGGGAGCTGAGTGCTAGTGGCGGTGCCAGACAGTACTGGCGATTGAAACGAGCGCGGGACGGAGCTCTCTAGACGCTGGTTTGGGTTGTGGAAATGGTGATCAGTTTGGAGCAGCTTTCCTTGCTTCTGTTGCTGTTTGCGGCGGAGTCTGCAGAGGTCTCTGATCTCCTTGAACTCCTCCGGGAGACGTTTAGCTCCATGTCCCTGCATTTGGACGTGGGCATTTAAATGATTCAAGGTTCCGTACGCCTTCTGGCAGTCCTGGTAATTACAAGCGTAGAGTCGCTCTATTTCGCCGTGTCGTCGGCGGTGACGCTTGTTTTGGGATTCGGGAGATGTCGATTTATCTTTGGGCATTGCAAAGGAAAACAATGAATTGGGCCTGTTTCTATAAGAGTGATCGTTCTTGAACAACCGGATTGATGACTCTGGCTATATATGAAGTTGAAGGAAATCATACTACCACCGTAGGAGCCGTCCGTACAAAGACTACCAGGGTAAATAGAGTTTAAAATATTTAACGTTAAAGTGTGTGAAGTTTATTGGATTAGGATAACATAGTTGGCGTCGTTGGAGTAGCGTACAGGCTATATCGCTTAATTAAAAGTTATCGTTCAGAGATGTGTGGGGGTCTAGGTAGGTCGATTAGTTAGCACTATCTATTTCGGATATACGGTCAGATATTGAGGAAAGAACAGTGGTATCAATGCATTTCTCGCTACGCATAATAAACCATGGAGGCACATACGAACACTAACGAGAGCTGTCAATTTACTCAGGATATCCTGCGGCGAAAGTATGCCGCGAAAAAAAAACTATGACGAAGCCGTTGATGTCGATAAAGTTTTGTTCGTAATCCTAACTGAAATCGTAATAATATTGCGTGGTATCCCTTACCCTGGATTAAAGTTCACTAGTTTTTTTTGCTTGTTCGATAAGGCGATATCAAGCTTTTGCCGACCAAGGGAAATGAGGAATTGTTATGATTCAGTGCTGAAACGGCCAACTTAATTACCAGAGCGAAGAATCGAAGGAATTGCGAAAACAATTGATTCAACGGTAAGAGGTGATCTTGCGAAACTATAGAGTGAACTAAAAAACTGAAGATCATGGGGTATAATTGTGTATATCTGCACATCAGACACTATTGTGCCAATTCACAATCAGCTTTATTAGCTAAGATCATTTCTGAGGAATGCAGTCTTTGCCTAGCCCTGCTAAGGCTGGCTGGCTGGCTGTCTTCGTTGAATTGAAGATCAACATTTCGGGTTGCATTTACAGGCTGTCAGAGCTAGGCCAATGGGTCGCAGAAAACCTTAGAGGCCATGTGCAAAAAGAATTAATTGATCAACTCAGTGACTGGCACTTTACTGTGTTGCACGTCTACATGATCGCAAGTCGAGCAGGAGGAAAATGAGCTTTAAAAAAAACCTTGCGGGAGAAATGACAAGAAGTTAAAAATCTAGCAACAGAAAGCTAATGAAAGTTACCTGAAGGTTTTATGACCTTTCCCGACGCTAGTGCTCTATCACGTGTAATAGTGCTTTACAAGAATAAAACGTTAAAACTCTGCTGAATGAACGTTTTTTTTATGGTCTTCAATTCTAATCTAAAACTCTCCTCAATATCTCCGATTCCGGTTTGGTTTACCTTGTTGCTTTCTTTAAACCTTGTATGTACAACGGTTTGGGATTAAATAATATTTATTTCTCAAATTAGCAAAAGCTAACATGCAATTACTGTTATCTGTCATATTAATGTTCGCTTGAGTTTAGCGAGCCCGGAGTTTAGTTACCCCGACTTAATGAATCGAATTTGTTTGGTCATCGCACGTCCGCGATGTGTCCTTTACAGCATTTCTCATTGGATCTGTCTCCTTTGCCTTTCTGCTAATTAATTACTGCAGCATACCCTAGACCTTTAGGCGCAGCTTGTGCGCTTAAAAAACAAATCACCTGCAATTGCACTGTCGGGCTGGTCGCTGTCGCGAGCCTTCTAATCGGGAGCCGCTTGGGGCCGATTATATTCGCGCACCGGGATTAAGTGTCATTTCCTCTGCAAACCTTCTCGCTTAATAATTGAAACTCTTCGTTTACATGCCTCTTAGGCGTTTCATAGTACAATCGCGCCAATTGATGCCATAACAGCATTAAGAAATACGCCACATTACTACTAACGTATCGCTAGCACTTCGCCTACGTATCACTACCTCTCTGAAATCGATGCACGATTCAGTTCTGGCACTTCTGCAGCGTAAAACAGCGTCGCATCATCGCAAAACTCGGCGCCCCTTGCCGGAACTTCTTTCCATTTCATCGCTGTTTCATTCCCTGCAATCTCTAAACTCTAGGTGACAGCTACGCGATTTGTAACTTTAAATATATTACATTTAAGATGTCATTCTCATTAGCTCTCACCTCGGCTCCCCCAGTCGGGTATTGATAACAACATTTCCACCCCACCACGGCCCACTTACAACAATAATATCTTCTAGGTAGCGTATAACATCTATTCATAGTTAGGCCGATTAGTACGAATGGCATTGCTGACAATGGACCGTATATCTTAATAAATATACGATTTCGATCGGTCTGATCGGAGCATTTGCCGGATCGCTATGCAAAAAAGTTTATCTTTATTCGCTTTTGCTTTTTGTAATTTTTTCACTTTTGGCTAATCTGCTCCTCCAGCACCTGTAATTCTCTACGCAAATTTTGAGGACCGGCATCGGACAAACTAGACCCCCGCCTTTTTACCACAAACCCTGTTATTGGCGTGAATGCCTTATCTGCGAACAGCCATGTACGTATCTATCGTTATCTGGCTCTGGTCCTTTTTCAATATCGATTAGCTTTGCTTCAGTTAACCACATTATCTTCGGAAAAGCTACTAAATCTTGTACCTTGGTTTAGTATTAGAACAATTAGAAAAAAGCGTTCAACTTTGGAAAGTTTAGGAGCGGTTCCTGGTATTCGTTCTGTCGGTTCAGCTCATCCATCCTTCGAGACCTAAACTATCCAGTTGAGAATAGAGTTGCGTAATATGAGACCTTGTTATGTCTCAACGAAACCAAACCCTATACTTTATTCAAGCGGCTATTATTAGATGATTTTGAACGTAGTTTCTTTACTAACTGGCGTTCATACCTGTTTTTCAACTGCTTGATATTTTACCCCTTAGTCTCCACACTGGCTCCCTATCGCCGGCAGTGTGGGAGATATCTCTTATTTATTGGCCCTGAACAATACTGAGAATCTCAAAGCCATGCGTCCAACATTTACTTTGCACTAACCATAGATCCGCTTACTTAGAGTAAAATCCGTGGCTTTACTACTTAATCATACTTTTAAAGAACTGTATTAGCAGCATGCAGCGACCAGTGGCTCTTACAAGGCCTTTAGTTCTACGTCGAATGCATCTAGACATTTCTCTAGGCCCAGCCAGCTAGAAACTACTAAACCACACAGCTGAGGCCACCCTGGTATTTTCTTTACGATTAAGAACATCATTTGATGCCACAGTACTACATATAAGTCTTGGCATTTCCTTACGTATCTTTCCATACTTTTACTTGCAGCCCATGCTTAAACTCTGCACGGCTTCTGGAACCTCACGTGTCCTATCCAGGCGTACGGTCTAAGACGAAAACCTTTCTGGCCATTACAGTTGGTCTAGAAGAGTATTCGCGCCGTTTCGAACAATTTAAGTGCCGCTTACCCAGTCTCTCGTCTCCAATGTAACGCTAAAAAGGCCTTAAAAATTCTAAAAAAAAACTTTCAAACTTTAAGAGTTGGTTCCACCTCCTTCTACTAAACTCTCATGGAGCCACATTCTTTAGACCATTCACTACTCTGTCTAACTAAATATGCGTACTAATCATTGTTGTAGCTCTACTTTGCCTAGACTAAATAAATCTCGCTTAAAATTGGCAGCATTGAGTACTTCATAAGATACTTCAGTGGAATGAGAGTCGCATCCCGGGACGTAGTAGTTTTAACCCCACAAAACCTTAATTGCCAAGATTTTTAACAACCGCTCATCCTTTTTAAGAAAAAATGCAGAATAGTGCCTTAAAGATATTAACTAAAGGTAATATGCCGTCAAAACTTATATCCTGTATCGCCTGTTCCACAAAAACTTTTTCCAAAAGTCTACATCTATACTGGAAATCTACGTTCACGCCATAAACTTCCTGAATGCCTTTTAAAAAGAACAATTAAAAGACGGACAGTATGCAACAACAACAACAATAATCACAAAACTTCAAGGCGCAAAAGGGACAAAAGGATCACATCGTCACAGAAATCATTAAATTCATATTATAAAATTCCCAATAATAAAAACATAAACTTCATTGATTCATCACTCATAAGTCATTAATCCTTTTAAAATAAACATATTCCCCTTTTCCTTCGCCTCATAAACATTCGGTCCAAGGGTACCTACAGTGAACCAGCTCACTGTTCGTATCCCTAGGCTTTCAATTTCGTTCAGTTTCGCTTCATCTCGCGTAGTTTCATTTCTTCTTAGTCCGTTAATCTTTTAATCTTTCTATCTTTCACGTTCATCGTTCTAAGATTTTATCCAATATGCGTTTCTTAACACGCTGACCTTAGCATGGTCTTCTCAATCCGTTAAACGTGATCAAACAGTCAGAAATTCTTTGGCTTAAAACTGAGTTAGTCAAAAGCATCTATATTCGTCACAGTTGAAGTGGTCAGAGGCTACCAAAAACTGTAACTAAAAAGTTAGTCCGTATCTATATATGCATCTGCAGACAATATCAGCCATAAAAGGCTCTAATCTTTGTCTTTTCTTTATTAATATCTGGTATGTTGACGGCTGCTATAATCATCAGATCCTCCACGGCTATAGCCTCCACCGCGAGATCCGCCATTGCCACCGCGACCATATCCACCGCTATTTCCACCACGGCCGTAGCCGCCACCTCCATATCGGTTTCCGCCATAGCGTCCGCCACCATTGCTGTAACGATTGTTACCATAACGGCTGTTACCACCATATGATTTCCTCTTGCTCATGGCTTGCAATTCAGCAGGAACTTCCTGATTGGCTTCCTTGAGAATCTTGATGAGATCATCAGCACGAGGGCTGTCAGCAACAGTGAAGAATGTAATAGCAGTACCGGTGGTACCGGCACGTCCGGTACGTCCAATTCTGTGAACATAATCTTCAGAGTTGCCAGGGAAATCATAGTTGATGACATATTTGATATCCTTAACGTCAATACCTCTGGAAGCAACATCAGTGGCTACCAAAATAGGGCTTCGGCCATGCTTAAACTCACGTAAAACATAATCGCGCTCTCTTTGGCCCTTGTCACCGTGAATAGCCAAAGCGGGCCATCCATCACGACGGAGCAAGTCAGTTATCTCATCAGCAGTACGCTTGGTAGAAGCAAATAGCATGGTTCTAGGGAAAGCAGCAAATTTTTTTCTGTTGGTAGAGGCATCAGCATCTTCGGTTGCTTCGCTTTCAGACTTAATAGTCTCGAGCCAAGTATTAAGACGATCGCGCTTTTCGAACTCGCTAACCATTTCTACAATTTGCTTGATGGTATGAGAAGCAGAAAGGTCAAGAGATCCGATGTTGACTTGAATATAGTCAGTCAAGAAATCTCTAGCCAAGTTACGAACTTCTTTGGGCCATGTAGCAGACCACATAAGTGTCTGACGGTCAGGGCGGATCTGATCAACAATGCTTCTGATCTGAGGTTCGAAACCCATATCAAGCATACGATCGGCCTCGTCCATAACAAGATATGTAACACGGCGAAGGTTGGTAACACCTGACTCTAAGAAATCAATCAAACGGCCGGGAGTAGCGATGACAATTTCGGCACCCTGACGGAGTTCGCGAATTTGTTGACCGCGAGGAGTACCGCCGTAGACGCATACAGATCTGATCTTAGAGGAGCGGCCAAACTTTTCAGCTTCTGTCTGGATCTGTACAGCAAGTTCACGAGTGGGAGCCAAGACGAGAGCAATCGGGCCGTCACCACGTTGGAGTAAAGGCTGAGCGTTAATATGGACAATAGCAGGCAAAATGAAAGACAGAGTTTTTCCAGAACCTGTTTGAGCAATTCCGACCATATCTCTGCCGGAAAGGGCCATAGGCCAGCCTTGGGACTGGATGGCGGTGGGACCATCAAAGCCAAGCTTTTCGACCTGAGAGAGAACATACTTGGGGAAACCAGCATGCTCGAAACTTCTGACAGGGCGAGGGATATCTTTACCAGTAAGAGTCATTTCTTTCTCTTCGCGATACAATTTGACCTCTTCATCAGTCTGAGCAGCGACTTCGGGGGCTTCCTTATAAAAAAATTTTTCAAACTTGGGAAGAGAATCAAGATCCCATTCGGGTTTCTCTAAGGGCGCTCTTTCACGACCGAAACCTCCATTACCGCGCATATTGCGATTTTGAGAGAATCGACCGCCATTGTAATTGCTGTAAGTCATGTTTGATACAGGTAAAGTTTTGTATAGTGTGCTAACGTTGAATCCTCTACGTGTGTGAAAGAAAGCCTTCATACGCTTTAAAAGAAAATAACGTTTCTGTGGTATAGATTGAATTTAAGTGGCTAGAAACTATCTAAATTTTATAGAGTTTCTAAACAAAGTACAAATCAATCTGAACAGTAAAATGTAAATAGGAAGAACTAAAGGTCTTTTTCTCGCAACAAAAGGAGGTGATGTCTAAGGACAAAAAAAGTGGGAAATGATTTTTTAGTTGTTGTTGGGAGTTTTGCGTTTGCGAGAAGAAAAAAAAAGTGAAAAAATCAACTCCCAAGGCCGGGTAATCTACTGGCCAATTA
The DNA here is from genome assembly GCA_030570615.1 of Tortispora mauiana. Taxonomy (NCBI): domain Eukaryota; kingdom Fungi; phylum Ascomycota; class Trigonopsidomycetes; order Trigonopsidales; family Trigonopsidaceae; genus Tortispora; species Tortispora mauiana. The sequence goes on from JAJLWG010000003.1 coordinate 624,714, forward strand.
CCATAAGTCGATCGGATCATGGACATTTCGTCGGAGCAGAATACTGCACGCTGATATCTGAATAGTTTATTGGATTGTTTTTAGTTGTAATAATTGCGTAATTATTAACTATATAGAATGTATATGTGATATGTTACGGCTAACATACCGGCCGGCGAAGACACTAGACCGTTGCTACGGACAGCAGACAGCCGGTGAAAAGATAGCTATCTGAGCCTTTCCCTTAGCCGCTGGCTTTCTATAAGAGATAAATGAGACGCACGCTGAAAGATATTATTAGTTCTGAAGTGAAGGAGGATGGTGATACGCGATCTGACTCGGCGTCTGTGATGGACGTCGATCTTACTGCAGATGTGGATGAAGGACTGTGCATCGACTGCGGCGACCAGCCTGGCGAGCTTATATGCAAAACGTGCGACGACACGTTCTGCAAAGTGTGCTTTGCGTATATCCACAGAACCGGCAAGCGCAAAGAGCACATTGTGGTTGAGCTGGCTGTTGATTCTCAGAGTGGAGAAACGACATCAGCAGATGTTACTTCAGCTATGCAGAACGAGGCCGAAGAGCAGCCTGCCGGAGACGTTGACGGTACTGATGTGAACTTTGACTCGACTGATATTGCCGAATCAAGCTCAAAATCTGCGTCAGAAATTCTAGAACGTTCCAAATATATTCCGCTACGCCTTACAGCTGATGAGCGCAAACTTCTGCGCCTCCTTGAAGCCGCATTGAACGTCTCGGAGTACACGGACAAGATAGACATCCTGGCATACACTAGCAAAACGAAGAGGATAGTTCAGCAACTGCGCGAGATGTGCTCCGTGCTTGCTGGTCTGGTAGTAGCCTCGGATATAGATCTCGGTCAAGAAATTTTCCAGGATAGAGAGTTCTCCGATAACGCACAATGGTATCAGGACATATTCGAGATTGGCAGAAGATATAAGGTAATGAACCCAGATAAGATGCGCGACACTTTCGGCAAATTAATGTACATGATAATGGACTCACGACTGCCTGAAGTAAAGATGCATATGGAGTTTGATCTGTACAAACCTATGGTTACTGTCTACGGCTATTTACAAGCCCGTGAATGTGTCGCACTGCTTGAAGACAGCCTTATCATATCCGCCACTGCTGAAATAAATTCCGCTAATTCTAGATCTCAAATAAACTCAGCGATAAAACGCAAAGAAAAGGCCATTGAACTGCTTGCTTCGCGCTATTCTACTCAGAAAATATCAAAGGAACAGATTCGTCAGTGTTTATATTCGATAGGTGATAATCATGCATATCTTCGTGCTAATCAGGAGCCATGCGAGCAAATGATCTCGTATCTAACGCATTATTACTCTTCTGACGAATCTTCTTTAAAGACTTCTTTCCTTTCCGCAGCTTCAGAAGCTATTGGTCTTAGTTCTCCAGATGAAGATTCTCTAGCAATTAGATATGGTCGGTCTGGTGCCAGATTATCTCACTCACATCAAAAACAGTATCAGTATGTGCTTCAAAGCTTATCTTTATGGTCTATGATCATGAAGGACATGTTCAAACTCTGGATGCTGGCTGATGACGATCTACTATCAAACCGGACAACCTACCGTCTATTGAACACTGGCCAAGGTCTCAACCGAGTTCAAGCTTGCCCTAATGTTAGTCTTGCGATGCAGAAAATTATATCTGCTGCCCAGAAACGCGTTGGCGTATGGCATGGTTCTTCCGTCGTTCATCTTGGGGACCATGCTGTACCTAACTCCCTCTTTTTCCTTGACAAGTACCTACAGGTTCCGCGAATCCTCAACCCGCTCACTATTGCTATCAAGGTAATAGACAATGAACTGAGCAAAGACCCATTTGTGGTTGATTGGGTTACTGCGCAATTTGGCTCAATAGATAGGCTGAAGAAAGTAATTCTCGGCGACTTCTTTCGTCATGGTTTTGATGGATCCGGTGCTGATAACTTCTACGATGCTGGCTCTTGTATAGATGGCCGACTTACTTCTACATGGAATTGGGCAAATCAAGTCTCGAAAAAGGATTATTATAAAATGTTTCTATTAACCGGCTTTAGTGGATTTAATGGCTCAGACGGATTCTAAGGTCCCTGAAACTAGCCGACTTTCACACTAATACCCATCATGAACATATATATCTACATATTTTTTTTAAAAGATCGTGACATTAGATAATAAGCGTAAATATCTAAAATTGACCCTCATCGGAACCATTCACAATGACAGCATTGATTTTAAGGATCATTCTAGTTAATTGAGTAGCTAAAAGTAATTGCTGACGCTTGCTAATAAGCGGATCAATCACAAACAACTCTTTCATATCATTTGATCCCTTCTCAAGACAATCGATGCCAAGATGAGAATTAGAGTCCTTGATCTGACGAGCTTTTATAGTAGTAAGGCTGTTTATGGCGTCAAGACCGGAGTTCTCGGCCAAAATCATAGGAATCGAATCCAATGCATTGGCAAATCCGCGTAGCGCATATTGGTCTATACCCTTTCGTTTATCTGCTTCCGAAGCAACAGCTATAGAGGCCGCAATCTCGGCAGCTCCACCTCCATAAACAATCCGATTGTCACGGATGATATTTCGAACCACACAAATAGAATCGTGAAGAGCTCTCTTGGCTTCATCGACGATCATCTTGTTAGATCCACGAACAAACACTGTCACCGCACGCGGGTTAGCACAGTCCTCAATTACAAGCATTTTGTCACGAGTTGTACCAAAGCTAAGCTCGCGAATGGATCCGGCCTTGCCCAATTTCTCTGCAGAAAGATCTTCAAATCGGGGCACAATGCGTCCCTGTGTAGCTATAGCAATGGTTTCTATCTCTGGTCCTCCTACCCATCTGACTGCGGGAAGATTGTGCTGATACAACAGATGGTTCGCTTCATCGTCGAATCCCCATTGACAAATCACCATATTGGCGCCAGCATCCTTGACATGGTTAATCATTTCAATAAACTTATCGTGTTCGTATTCTTGAAGCTTTCTAAACTCAGCAGCTGACGATATATCCAATTTATGTTTGGTTTTAGGTTTTGGCGGTTCAAAAGGGCATGTCAGGATAGCCAGTTTAGCATCCTTCAAAGAACGAGGCATTTGTGGGTGAGACATATCTTTATCGACGAGAACGCCGCGAACTAGAGCAGTATCTTCTAAAGCCCCGCCAACTTTCCCATCTACCTTCAAGAGCTCAAAATCGACGTCTTTGCGTTCCAGGTCCGCAACAGCAAGAACAGCGTCGACGGCGATTTGAGCAAACTTGTCATGGGCCTTAGATACAATCTTGGAGCCAAGAGAGGTCTTGGCAGCTTTCATAAGGTTAGAAGAATCCTCTTGTGAGTAAGGGACTTCGTCAGCAATTCTATCCAGTTCCGCGACAGCAACAGCACACGCTTCATCAAATCCATCAGCAATCCTTACAGGGTGGATTCCCTTGTCGATTAATTCAGCAGCTTGCTGGAGTAGAGCACCAGCCAAGACTACTACACCGGTTGTGCCATCTCCAATTTCATCATCCTGGGACTTTGACAACTCCACGAGAAGTTTCGCGATTTGGTTGTCGACATCCATCTGCGACAAAATAGTGGCTCCGTCATTGGTGATAGTGATATCTCCATCGGGTGATATAAGAATTTTGTCCAAGCCACGAGGGCCCAGGGAGGTCTTTATGATGGATGCTACAGTTTGGGCGGCGAGAATATGATTTTTGACGGCTTCTGTTCCGTAAGATCTCTTTTTCTTGCCTTGGTCTCTCACGATGATGAAAGGTCTGCCAGTCTCATCCTGAGCAACCATAGCATTTGAAAGGTCCAAGCTTGCCATTGGATATGAATATATTGGAACCAAACGCGTAGGGACGATGATTCTAGTGGAGTTAAAAAGGATAGACGCAGTAAAACTGTAGGTTCGTTGAAGGCAATAGGTGTGTGGTCGCTTTTCAGATAGCATAGCAACGTGGGAAAGGGGAATTGTGCGACGACGTCTACATTCGTTGAGCAGCAGGGACAACAATGCAAAAATATATGAGCCTTGTGGCAGCCATTAGGATTGGATTACGTTTAAGTAGTAGAAAGCAAAAGCAGCAAGTGCAGCAATAATGGCAAGATAGGGCATGGCGGAGGTAGAGCCAGAAGATCCAGAAGATGCGGAAGCAGTTGAAGTTGATTTCGATGATTTCGAAGCCGCAGAGACACCAGTGTCCTTCAATACGCCAATCTCCATATCGCGCAACATATCGTCAGCTTCAGAAGAATGGCCAATATCCTCGTATGATTCAGTAGCATCTTGTCCAGCAACATCATATATGACTTCTACACCGCCAGGATGGTCATCTAAAAACTTAGTAGCGTCAATCACTTTACCGCGTACGACGAGCCATAGCGAATCTTTTGAGTCGTGTTGTGCCACTTCTTCCAAAGTAATCTCTCTCGACATTGTATTTCAGGGAACAGTTAGGTAGGAGCGAAAGCGACGACTGCTTGAAAAGGGTGGATTAGAACAGTTCCGAGCTTGTTCGGGAATGATAAAAGTGTGCAGTAATTTATAGTTCGAATGCACACACGCGGACCAATCAGAACTACACGAATAAAGTGCCTCCTCATGGGCTGCTCCTGCCCCTCTTTTGTTTTGAATTTTACATCGGCATAATATTTCACTTCTATATAGTGAAACATCGCTGCAATTATGAGTAATTACTGCGATTTCGGCGCTGCCAGGTAGTGCTAGCGCTCTGCTACTCCACACTTAGTTTTGCCATATACGGTAATACTAACCTGTGCGATACATCGAGGGAAGGTAAAAGTGTATTTAGTAGTTGCTATAGTAACAGCTCTGACTTGTGACCTCAGCATCTTTTACTATCGCTGTCGGGCAAAGACTTGCACACCCAATCCATCTCGCAAACAACCGCTTTCTAACCCGAAAAAACCTACGACACATGGCCGCTGACAAATACGAGCAAGCCTCTGTCATCTTAAAAGGTCTGCTGCGTGAACCAGCTAACAAGGTCTGTGCAGACTGTAAGCGGAATCAACATCCGCGGTGGGCATCATGGAACTTGGGCGTATTTGTATGTATACGATGCTCAGGAATACATAGGTCTATGGGAACCCATGTTTCCAGGGTCAAATCCGTAGATTTAGACTCTTGGACTCGCGAACAGGTAGAGTCGATGGTGAAATGGGGTAACGATAGAGCAAATGCATACTGGGAAGCCCAGCTCCCGGAAGGACATATTCCCCCGGAATCGAAAATATCCAACTTCATTCGTACTAAATATGAAGCGAAACGGTGGGTTGCAGATGCTTCACAGCCGGTTAATCCTGTACAGCCTGCTCAGTCAACCAAATCTTCTATGCATCTTGAAAAATCTAAACGACACACTGCTGCCGACCTCCTTGGTTCGTCCTCTTCTTCTACCCCATCTGCCTCCTCTGCGCCGGCTGCAGCTCCTCAGTCCAGCCATTCTCTACTGGACATCTCATCTGATCCCATTACTAGTTCCTCAACTTCTGCTTTATCTTCATTGTCAAAAGGGCCCTCAGCGAAAAAAGCAACTGTTTCTGCCTCGGAAGACTTATTGGGCGCTTTCTCGGTTCCTTCTGGCAATGGTCCGTCTAACGGTAGCTCCACGACTTCTCGCAAGGACGATCGCCCAGACCTTCGATCGACAATTTTGTCTTTGTATGGAAGTAAGCCGTCTACGCAGTCTGCTACTAGTACTCCTGCTGCTCCAACTTCTTCGATCGACTCCTTGTTCTCCCTTGACTCTTTTTCCGTGCCCTCGTCTAAGCCTAAAATTGCAACGAGCAGCTCAGAAGCACTGGTTGATATATTTGGCTCTATTTCTTCTACTACCGCTTCTGTCCCTTCTGTGTCGTCAGTCACCACCGCTGCAACTGATGCAGCAAAAGCAGGCGCGTCAGCAGCTATATCTGCCGCATCTACAGCCACTGCTGCCTCTTTTGCCAACTCTGGATTCGCCAATAATGTTTCTCAAATACCTTCACTGGGCTCCTTGTCGTTAGACCATACACCCAAGGAACACTCAAAAGTATCATTGGACGACTCCGGTGACGAATTTGATGACTTTACCAGCGCTAAAGCTTGGTCTGCACCTTTTCCTACCTCTGCTACTACTTCTGTCCTCCCTGAGCCTGTGATTCAGCCCTCACTTTCTGCTGATCCTGTACCATCCACGATCCCGCCAGGTGAGGAGGATCTTTTTGCTAATGTTTGGAAATAATTTCGGTTATAAAAGGAATACATTACCGCTGTCGGTTGTATATTGGAGCGAGCCGTTGTTGTTGTTTTTTTTTGGCCCATAGTGCTCATCCACCCATCCTATCCATCCCCCACATTCACCCAATCTCTCCCACATCACCACCAGTACACGTTGTTATGGATTTCAATGACTTGATATACAATGAAGAACAAGGCACTTCGCATGATAATTCTGCTGAATCGGTTTCTAAAGTAGCTGATCAGCTGGAAGATAATATGACGAGGGCGTTTGGCAAAGTTTCCAGTAGCTTAGGCGGATTCTTCCAAACTCTCAAGAGTCAATCATCAGCGATTCTTGATGCCACCAAGACCGAAGCTGAACATATTACACATACTGATCTATCAGCTCAGTCCTCTGCACTGTTTGAATCTTTGAAATCTGCGTCGAAAAACAGATTGAAAGAGCTCGGTGAAGCTGAGAACAAGGCGGACGACTATTTGGCGTCACTTGGCCATAACCTAGGCTCCTATTTTAAGGAATTCCTGCTGCGCGATGATGCTGATCACTCTAACGATTCGGTTTTGTTTGAAGCTCCGGAAGGTGTTAAGCGTGCGATTTTTGCGTCTAGGCATGATGCACAATTGCATGCTTTGCACACGTCTCCGGACCTGTTCAAATCAACCCAAAGCGATCCTCATTTTGAGAATTTCGTAAGCACCTTTGATGCAAACAGCGACAAAGTCACTGATCGCATCGCTCAAGACCTAGAAACCTATTCTGATCTCAGAGCTATGATGGAATCTTTAGTCCCACATGAAGTCGCATACTCTGACTTTTGGTCTAGGTATTACTTTCTGCGCGGACAGATAGACGACGAAGAGAAAAGAAGAAAAATGGTTCTACAGAAAGTACAAGACTCATCAGTTGATAATGAAGAGATTGATTGGGATAGCGATGAAGATGAGGTTGAGGTTGTGAAAACTAAATCGGTCTCCACCAATGAAGAGCAGAAATCCAGAGACCCTGCTGAGAATACAGCAGCGAAGTCCACTGAAACTAGAGATTCAGATAGCATAGATGAGTGGGAATGAGCTTCAAATGCAAATTAACTGATTCTCGCTTATATTTGGAAGAATTCTGAAGATCTCACCTCTAAGAGACTAATAGTATTTGTAATCGGGTTGCCTGCTGTATCAACGTCGCAGTACTTCAGTTCTGTAATGCCAATCGACTCTGCATAATCCACAACTTTGCCGTACGAGTGCCCTAGTTGTGCAACACCGTGACTATCATCTGAAAGACAGAAGTGTCCTCCATTCGCCTGGATATACTCAGCTAAGTCCACGTAAGGGTAAGGAGTACTCCAACCTTTGCGCAAAGCAGCAGCGTTCAATTCGAAGATACCGCCGTACTTTATAGTATAATCAATGTTTCTTTTTGCGAGCTGCCAAACTTCGCTATTTAATTCGCTCAGCCTAACAAACCGCTCTTTCTCAGGTGCCTTTAGGCGAATGAGATCAAAATGACCTACAACTGGCGGGTTCAAGCACTTCAGCATTTCGTACTGTTCGTTAAAGTAGCATTTGAAAAGCTCGATCACTCCACCACATAGATCAGCAGCCTTCTGCCACAGAGCTTCATCGTAATCTATGGGAATTGCCTTCACATAATGGATCGACCCCACAAACATATCGAATTTGTACTTCCGCATCAGCTGCTTGATATATTCAGCATACTGAGGCCGTATGAAATCAACTTCAAACCCAACAAGTATTTTCGTATTATTGCTGGCATCTCCGTTTGTCTTATTTCTCAGTTCGCAGGCGTATTTATAGTAATTGTCAAAAGTTTGCTCCAGATCAACCGGCTCAAGATCAATCTCTTCCGGGTACAGCTCATCGGAGAAAAGCCTGGGCATATGCTCCGTTAAACAGAAGATCGCGTACTTCTTTTTGATTGCCGCTGAAATTACGTCATCTAAAGTGTCAACCGCATGCCCACAGAACTGTCCGCTGTGGCTATGATGTGTGTGCATACTAGTTCACGATCCACTAGGCGTCCGCTTTGCTTATACCTGCAAAGTAGCAAAAGCTATTGGGTCAAAATCGTTGATTCCCCTAACCCTATAAATATGGCTGATCTCAACTAGTTTCGCACCGCTGGGGCGCCTAAAACGACTCTAAATAGAGCTTTAATGATTACTAAAGTGTGTCCTAAGCATTTGAGATTATTGCGACCCACAAGGTAGTTTCTTTAAATATTGTACTAGCGGTATGGCTACATACAAAGTCACATACTCTGTAAATAGCCAGGCATTAGTGATGGCACTGTAGTGGTAAATACGAGCGTACTGAACATCTAAAACATGTTACGCACGCCGTTAATCGCTTACGCTCAGCTAGCGGTATCAAAAGATTATTTCTTCAATAGGCTTAACAACGTGGCGAGCAGTTTATGTGAGTCATTGTTGAGAAGAGAACGCGTGGACGTTATATAAAGGCAAAACTTTAATCTAATCTAGCACGTAACGGTCATATAGGTTCTCAGGCTCGATAATCTACTCCCCTTTCAGGCATCAAGCGAGAACAGCGTCTGACTTGGGCCATAGGCGCGTTACTTTGCTGATTTTGAATGACATTCCAGGGTAATCGGTCTATTTAACGCAAACTATTTTCTCACTCTTAAGGGAGGCACCAGTCTTTAGTTGCCACAGGGTTCCGAAACTTCTAGAAATTTCTGGGGTGTTTGCGGCTAGGGTTTTTCCCTAATAGGGAAGTAAGGCCAGAGTGTTCATTTAGGCCCCTTGAGCTCATATATATTAACGTGAAAGTTATTCCAAGTACGCGTTCTTGACATCCTTTTCTATCTTATATTTTATTAACTCGTTTATTTCTTTTTCTTTTTGTATATAAGAAATAAAGAACAAATATGCAAAGAAGTTGGGGTTTGTTTTTTTACGGCATAATAGCCATATTGCTGCCTTTGTTCGCTTCTCTCTCAGGCTCAAATGCCTTTGCAGTAGCTGACACTGAAGACTATGGCACTGTAATTGGCATTGACCTTGGTACTACTTACTCTTGTGTTGGTGTTATGAAGAGTGGAAGAGTGGAAATATTGGCTAACGATCAGGGTAACCGTATCACTCCATCTTATGTAGCATTCACTAGTGATGGTGAACGTCTTATTGGCGATGCTGCTAAGAATCAGGCTCCTAATAACCCAAAGAACACTATCTTCGATATTAAACGTTTGATAGGTTTGAAGTATAAAGACAAGACTGTTCAGAATGACTTAAAACATCTTCCCTACAAGGTCGTTAACAAAGACAATAAGCCTGCCGTTCAAGTCCAAGTCGGTGGTGAGGAGAAGACTTTCACTCCTGAAGAAATTTCTGCTATGATCCTTGGAAAGATGAAAGAGATCGCTGAGTCTTACCTTGGTAAGAAAGTTACTCACGCTGTCGTTACTGTTCCTGCATATTTCAACGATGCTCAACGTCAAGCTACCAAGGATGCTGGTACTATTGCAGGCCTTAATGTTCTGCGTATTGTCAACGAACCTACTGCCGCTGCTATTGCGTATGGTCTGGATAAGAAAGATGGTGAACGCCAAATTATTGTTTACGATCTTGGTGGTGGTACCTTTGATGTTTCTCTCCTATCTATTGAAGGTGGTGTCTTTGAAGTCCGTGCCACTGCTGGTGATACTCATTTGGGTGGTGAAGATTTTGATAACCGTATCATCAAATACTTTGCTGATCAGTTTAAGGCCAAAACTGGCACCGATGTCACTAAGAACGCTCGTGCCATAGGTAAACTCAAACGTGAAGCTGAAAAGGCCAAGAGACTCTTGTCTTCTCAAACATCCGTCCGTGTTGAAATTGATGCCTTTATTGATGGCGAAGATTTTTCTGAGACTTTGAGCCGTGCCAAATTTGAAGAACTTAACAATGATCTGTTCAAGAAGACTCTCAAGCCTGTTGAACAAGTTTTGAAGGATGCTGGTGTAAAGAAATCTGAAATCGATGACATTGTTCTTGTTGGTGGATCTACTCGTATTCCTAAGGTTCAAGCACTCCTTGAGGACTTTTTCAATGGAAAGAAGGCATCTAAGGGCATTAACCCTGATGAAGCTGTTGCCTACGGTGCTACTGTTCAAGGAGGTGTATTGTCTGGAGAAGAAGGTGTTGATGATATTGTATTATTGGATGTTAACGCTCTCACGTTAGGTATTGAGGTTTCTGGAGGTGTTATGTCAAAACTTATTGGCCGCAACACAGCCATTCCTACTCGCAAGTCTCAGATATTTTCTACTGCCGCTGATAACCAGCAAACAGTGCTGATCCAAGTCTATGAGGGTGAGCGTGCTATGTGCAAAGATAACAATTTACTTGGTAAGTTTGAATTGACTGGCATTCCACCAGCTCCTCGTGGTGTTCCTCAAATTGAAGTAACATTTGAGTTGGACGCTAATGGAATCTTGAAGGTATCTGCTACCGACAAAGGCACCGGTAAGAGCGAGAGTATTACCATTACAAACGACAAGGGCCGCCTTTCCAAGGAGGAAATTGATCGTATGGTTGAAGAGGCCGAGAAATATGCTGAGCAAGATTCTGCTCTGCGCGACCGCATTGAAGCTCGCAACGGACTTGAAATGTATGCGACCTCGTTGCGTAACCAAGCGATGGATCCTTCAGGGTTTGGTGGAAACATTGATGAAGAAGACAAGGACACTATACTTGAGGCTGTTAAAGAAACCATTGAATGGCTTAACGATAATCCTGAAGCCGATAAGGAAGAAATTGAGGAGCAGAAAGAAAAGCTGAGTGCAGTTGCTTACCCGATAACCAGCAAGATGTATGCTGGCGCTAACGGCGGTGAGGATTATGATGACTACGATGATTTTGATCACGACGAACTTTGAAGAGTTTGTCTGTGCATGGGACTGCTCTAGAGCACATCTTTTTCAAACAAAAAAGACGCACAATACTGCATTTTATTAAAGAAACTATAGAATTTATGCTTCTTGTTAGTTAGATATTATAGTAGATTCTCGTTGTAGCAAGCAAACCTCCCATCCCATCTGACATAGATATCTCTGCGCTTTTCTCATTTTTGTACTAGGCAATGGCTGCAGCAGAACAACGCAGGCTATTAGAACAGCTTATGGGGAGCAATGAAGATGTTTCTAAGCTTTCTTTAAGCAGTTCTGAGCTGTGCCCTTACTATTTAGTTGGAGAGTGCGTGCATGATCTGTTTCAATCTACGAAGATGGAACTAGGTCGGTGTCCTAGGATCCATAGCAAATCTCACAAAGAGCAGTTCTCAAAGCTGCCAAGAAATGATCCGCTGGTCAGAAGGATTGAGTACGAGTATCTGAATATGGCACATAAGTATATTGCGGATTCTAACAGACGAAGGGACACGATGCAGCGGAGGCTGGAGAAAACTCCTGAAGAGGTCATCAAGACAAAATCGCTAGTATCGCAATTAGAGTCCTTTGAGGCAGAAGAGCAGGCATTGCTCGAAGAAGCTGCTGTGTTTGGAGAGATCGGCCATATAGACAGAGTACTGGATCTCATAACTGAAGCCAACCAGAATACTAAAACAAGAGACTCACTCGAGCATCAGCTGAGACTGTTGCAAGAGAAATCCGGTACGTCAGGGTCGCAAAAACTACATACATGTCACATTTGTGGTGGCTATTTGTCTACTTTGGATCACGAAACGAGGCTGTTAGGACATTTTACCGGAAAGCTGCACAGAGGTATGGCATATTTACGCCAAACTGAAGATCGTCTAAGATCCATCTACCCTAACTGGGAACCTTCTAGGCCTGGAAAGAGATCACACTCGTGAAATTAATTCTTGCTATAAATATTGCTACTTCGCCCAAATTCTTTATTACCTCTACCCACTCCTGGCTCGTTCTTTCTCCTTTCATCATACAACTCTACCTTGTCACCGATCTTCTGTCGTTTCCCAACCTAAACCTCAATGGCCGCAGAACAAAGAACATCTGCGAAGCCGCTTGTTCAGGCTAATGGACGATCTCAGCGACAAATAGAAATAGATCAGTTGAAAAGACGGTATAAAGTCACAGAAAATAGCGATCAATCTCTAAGGTTTGCATTTCCTCCGTCAGATCCTGATTTCCCTTATGAAATTTCTAATTTACAGCTGCGACTCTATGTCCCCGAAGACTATCCTCAGTCCCTTCCTCACATCTCTGTGTTAAACACAAATATACCACTGGGTTACTCTCTAAATATCGAAAAGGGATTTACTGCAATTCTTACGAAAGCTAAGGAGCAAAACTATCATCTTCCCCTACTCCGTGTTATAGCGAACTTAGATCGGCGCCTCGAAGAGTTCCTAAAGTTGCCCCCGTCGACTGTTATAAAAGTACAAAAACCCCCGGATCCTGTTGTAGCCTCGTTGAATCAAACACAGCAGAAGGCCAAATCATTAGCAAAAACTGAACAGCCTGCCTCTTCTACGCGGAATCCCGACCCCACTCCGAAGAAGGAGGCCTCCCACACAGAGAAACTGGCAGCTCAAGCTCTTAGACAACGCGAAATTAGGCTCTTGCTTTCTAGGATCAAAAATGCTAGACTTGCTGAAACACACCCTGGCACTTCTTCAAATGAAGAATGGTATATCATACCCTTGCGGCCACCTTCTCACATTCGAGACCGTCTTTCCCCAGACCTCGCAGACATAAAAACAATTCGTCTATGTGTTCCATACACGTACAATCTGGAACATCCTCGAATAAATATACTTGGCAGTTCATCTCCCAAGACTAAAACAGCTGAATATAACTTTAACCAGAAAGCAGCCAGCGCGAGGAACATGTCACTGCTTGCCCTCCTGAACTACTTCTACGAATCTCTACCAGAACTTGCGATCAATGCTGATTTGAATACAACAGAAGAGCATAATTCCGGTGACGATCATGATCAAAACTCTAAGTTCATTGTGCCTGACTGGCTTGAAGACGACGACGAAAGTGATGACAGCGAGTACAACAATAGTGAGGATGGCAATGCAACTGATGGCACATATTCTGATATTGAACCAGATGGCTCTTCCGAGTCAGAGAGTGAAGCGATGTCCAATACTGAGGAGCCTCCAGTACCACAATCAGAGCCACCTAAAGAGCTACTTGATGAAGTTGAGCGACCCAGTGGAGGTGTGGCAATAGACTTACCTGGGATCAAATTAACTGGAATTGCGATTCTGCAATATTCATCCTTGAACTTAGTGGTTCGATGTCGAAGATGCAAAACCACCACAGATATTGAAAAACTACACTCAACTAATCCACAAACAAAGAGTCCGTCTGTTTTAAGTACAGCAACCTGCCCACGGTGCTCTCTAGTACTTTCTGCTCGGTTTTATCCTGAATTTGTTCATGAGCATTCGAACAGACTAGGATACTTAGAATTGGAGAATTGTTCAGTAGTGGATTTGCTACCGAGCAACTATATATGTACTTGCCTGGAGTGTTCGGAGATGTATACTAGCGGAATTAAAGGATTGTACATAGGACAGCCAAGGACCGTCATCTGTCGCTCTTGCCATGCAAAGATGTCTGTCAGTTTGAATGGTTTCAAGCTTGTAAATCAAGGGCCTGAAGACATCACATTGAAACTGAGAAAGAAAGAAAAAGAGAACCTGCATTTAGTGGCAGGAAGTCCTTTGCCTCAAAAGGGAGTGTGCAAGCACTATCGACGGTCCACTAGATGGTTCAGGTTTTCGTGTTGCAAGAGAGTATTCCCTTGTGATAGGTGTCATAACGAAAAGACGGATCACATGAACGAATTTGCGACGCGTATGATCTGTGGTGCGTGCTCGATAGAGCAGCCTTTTAAACAGGATTATTGCATACACTGTAAGCATCAGTTTGTGAAGAAGAACTCCGGGTTCTGGGAAGGAGGAAAAGGAACCCGAGACAAATTTGCGATGTCTAGACGAGATCCGCGCAAGTACAAACGAATTAGCAGCAGCAATAAATAATGAGGTGTTACAGACAGCTAGTTTGCTCCTTCAAGTTTTCTGCTGACAGAAGCAGCGATATCTTTGTAGTGCTTTGATATCGTGCCAGTTTTGTCTGCAATGACTATGGGTGTTCCGTTGTCTGAGTTAAGGCATATAGATTCTGCCAGAGGAATTGAACCTAAGACATCAATATTTTGCTTTTTCGCTTCCTTTATAGCGCCGTCTGAACCAAAAATGTGCGATTCATGACTGCAATTTGGACATACGAACATACTCATGTTCTGCACTAAACCTAATACTGGCACTTGGACTTTGTGGAACATGTTTATGCCTTTTATTGCGTCAATCAGTGCTATATCCTGCGGTGTAGATACTACTATGGCACCATCTATAACCAGTTGTTGTGTAAGGGTAAGTTGAGTGTCGCCTGTGCCCGGAGGCATGTCAATGACCAGGTAATCAAGGCCATCCCACTCGACTTCGTAAATTAATTGCTGCAGAGCTTTCATGACCATGAGCCCTCGCCATGCTACAGGTGCGTCTTCGCCGACAAGGTATCCCATTGAGATAGTTTTGACGCCGTAATTTGAGAGCGGGATCAGACGGTTGTTCTTTGAGAGTCTGGGCTCGCCGTAAAGGTTCATAAGTTTAGGAATAGACGGACCGAAAATATCAGCATCGAGCAGTCCAACTCGCTTCCCTTGTAGTGCCAGAGCTACTGCAGTATTTGCTGATACCGTTGATTTTCCAACCCCTCCTTTAGCAGAAGACACCGCAACAATTTTGTCTACATTTGGCAGCTTCCTCTTCTCGGGTATACCGCGTTGCATTCTCGGGATGGTGGGTTTACCATCAGTTCTGTTCCTTGGAATGCCCTAATATTGTAAGTAATTGTTCATTCAGTGTTCTAATAATACCTACAAGTGGGTTATCGTGTGATCTCAGGATTCTTTTAGTGGAAAATTGTTTGTATCCGCGGATCATATGTGGTGGTAAAGCCAAAAATTTAGGTGTGTGAAGCTTATTTTACACTAAATGTTATAATATGTGATATTTATGAGAAAAAAGTTGTAGATAGAAAGCGAAGTTGCTGAACTCATGCAGATACATAAGCTTCAGCTTTAGCTTTAGCAGTAGTAACAGAATTAGATGTTCCGATGTAATCAGATACCACTGCCAATACGTCATTAACAAAATCAGGCTCTGTAGACTTGTTGACAACGTCCGACGCATACTTCTCATATTCAGTAAAAATTCTAGCAAGCATATCGGCTCCATCTTTCGAGTCTTGAATAGCATTTAAGACTTCTGAATAAGTAGGAAGAGAGATATTCGAATGCATGCTCCTTAATTTTTCCTGAAAACTGTTTGTAATATCGTTCACCAAGTTACCAAATTTATTTCGGTGTATTATCCAGATAGCATTACCCCCGATCCGCAAGGTTTCAAAAAACGATTTCTGATAATCAGGAATCTTAAGATTATTCCACCAATCTGCTTTTTCCATTATGCGGTTCACAGACTTTTCTTCTCCCTTGTGGTTTTTTACCGTCTCATCATTTTCGTCAGGACGCTTTAGTCTAATCTGATAACCACCATAGTTTTTAAGAAGCAGGTTATTGTCGGATTCAGAAAGATTAGGGATTGTTCCCACTGCCGCTGTTTTCTTTATCAGAAGCCAAATATCTTCAGGAGGGTTTCCGAATCCAAGATAGGTAGCTGCCACTCCAGCAACATGCGGAGATGACATTGACGAGCCAGACATATAACCTAAATTTCCTCCAGGTAATGTAGATAATATATCGGTGCCCGGAGCCCATATGTCTACGCAAGGCCCATAAGACGAACCACTATTGCCAGTTGCACGTGCTCCACTTCGGTCTATGTTTCCAACTATTATAAGACTTTTGGTATTATATCCAGGAAGGGAGGTACAGGCCGTAGAACCCGTGTTTCCAGCAGCAGCAACGTAGACAAATCCAGCTTCTACCAAAGCATCTTGGATCTTCTCAAGAGCGTCGTTCAAACCATCGCAGTAAACCGAAAAGTTGATAACGCATTTGTCGCAGTCCTTGTAATTTTCGTAAAGATAAGTGTGACCCCTTATAACGTTACTCATGGCTCCGCGACCATTATCCTCAAGAACACGAATACCGACTATTTCAGCCTTAGGAGCAACACCAAAATCTTTAGATGCCACAATACCAGCAACATGCGTACCATGCACGCCATTAGTAGGTGAACTGTCATAACTGTTGTAGCCTATCGATGCTCTTCCTTCAAACTGAGGATGAGATATATCGATTCCTCCGTCTATAACAAAAACAGTTACGCCGTCACCGGCATTAGGATCAGCAAGATAAATAGAATCGTCAGCTTCATCTTCAGAAGTATGAGAAATTCGACCAAGTCCCCAGTTGAACAAGTCGCCGCCACTGACAGCAGTGACTGGAGCGCTTGAAGTTACAAGCTGGTCGGGATATACCTGCTGAACGTCGGGTGAAGACTTGATCCTTTTAATGACCTCTTCATCAAAAATACCAGTATATCCTTTGACAGCTCCAAACTCAAATTCGGAAAATTGCTTAACCGTGATCTGTTCTCCAGATGACGAAGAGACCATAACCTCATCGCGGTCTTCGAGAGAAGCCGCTTTCGCTTGTTGAACCTCGGGTACATGAACGAAATGCTCGTTCAGTTCAACATCTTGCTTAAGTCGGATGATGTATCCATTTGGGACCACTTCAGTAGATAAAGCAGTGTAGGCATATGAAGCTAATAATAGTAAAATATTGTACTTCATTAATTTGATGATTTGAAACAGGTCAAAAGCATGCAGTATATATATGTTTCAGCTGATTGCTAAAAGCCTTACTGAATTGCAACATTTTAGTCAGATGAATGATAATTATAACCAAAATATTACAATCTGTCAGTTTCTTAGCCACAATTACCCATATTAAGTAACTGTATGTAATTTCATGAGTTGAGAAAATCCGAGTGTCGGGTAACTAAACAATGTGCAGCAAATTTCAGTAAAATCAGGCCCATTATGTGTGATTTAACTGTATGAGGATAAAATACTAAGAGTAATAATTTCCTCATATTCTCAGTACCTTTTTAATTAGACCCTTTCCTGTGGGTCAGCGAATACCGGCAGTCAAATTCGGCCAGGGTTCTGATGGCTTCCGAAATATAGAATAGCATATATCATTCCGAGAGTTAAACTAGGCTATTTAAGTACTCAAATGGAATATGTCTCACAAGTCTATAAGCAGAACTTCCTCTTCTTTAGGCTTTTGCGGAGACGACATATTTCCGTTCGGTAAAGTGTCAGCCGAGGGAGCCAAAGCAGCCGGTACCAATGTCCCTTGCGGGTAATATCCCAACGGCTGCGCGATAGGTGATGCTTGCGCTGGAGACGAGGGGTTCATAAAGTAGGAATTTGGAGCATTCGTAAGAGTATAGGTACCAGGTGCTAGTGCATGTGGACCAGAATTCATAGGAGGGGCCGATGGGACTGTCTCGGGTGACGCAGAGGGTGCTACGACAGGATAGGGCTTCTCGACAGAGGTATCCACAGCTATTTCGGTGAAATGATTAGAATTCGCCCGCTCTTGATTGATTGCAGAAAGTGGTGGGTGGAGCGACTGGGGGATACCCGTATCAGTAGAATTGACTCTAGCGTGATACGTAGCTTCTGAAAGTCCTGGTGACGAATAAGGATATTGAATAACTGGTCCAACTTTAGTTGTCGGCATATCGTAGTTTGGAGCATGAAAAGAAGGCTGACTGCCAGTAGTCGTAGGATACTGCTGATTGTATGCTTGTTGAAATCTTCTTTCTAGCATGGCATCGTAATAGCGAACAACTGTTGATAATTTGGCATGATTTTCAACTAATGTATCGTATTTTCCAATGGTTTCAGCCAGAGAACGAGCAAGCTTAGGGCGTAAGTTGGATAAAGACTCATAAAGGTCCTGTATCTCCTTGTTGCGAAGAATAGCACCAGGAGGAGATTGCTCAAGCCGATCAACTATTGCAGCAAATAAATTAATATTTTCGATTTCTGTTTGTGTAAGATCATGAGAATATGTAGTGGGAACGTTAGATGCATTTTGCGGGGTATTGGACAGTTTGATTGCAAGAGAATCGACGGGGGCCGCCGGATTTTCAGTAGGTGAGGTAACACTTTGCGGCTTTTTATCATTTATTTCTTTAAGGGAGGCTTCAATTGCTGCTTTGAGATCTGGGTCGTCTTCTTCTTCATTGGAAGCATGTGCTTGTAGCTCCGGTTGTGGCCCTGGTTGTGACTGCTGTCGTTGGGGAGAAAGGCGAGAATCTGCCAGAGACAGCTCTATGGCTCTAAGAAGGTCTTGGTCCTCTTCTATTATATCAGAAGAGTTATTGGTTGCGGTTGAGCCTTTGCGAGAAGACTTTGACTTCTTGTACTTCTGATAGCAATCATCGCAGACACGCACTGGAACGTTGAAACCGTAGTGAGGTAGAGGGATGGTATGAGACGAGCACTTCTGGTCAAAAACATTACCACAGTTTCTGCAGTGATGTTTCCTGTTTGTGAGAGTGAAAGGAGTTGAGCAGTTCATGCAAGTGGAGGAGTCGACCCAGGCTGGAGCCACGGAGGTGTCAATAAAGGCGGACAAAACAGAAGCCGACTGTGGAAATTTATAGCCAGAAGCCTCTATCTGTTCATGTAAATTCTGTATATTCTTGAGCTGGTACTGACCCTTGAATGCGATAGACCATGAGTGTATTAATTCTAAGAACAAGTCGCGGACGTCAGCGTTGGACTTCGACTGGGAAGGCGACGAGCCCAGTATGTTCCGCTGCAGTTCGTTGATGAAGTCTGGAGATACGACTTCTATAATAAAGTTAAACCCGCCGTTCTTAACGCATACATCTGTCAATCTCAAGGCATGCAGTTGCACGTTTGGGTTGCTGTGTAGAGCTCTCTGTTTGATAGCTTTGGCGGCGTCTTTCGGCGGCACAGTACCAGAACGGATCAGGTCACAAATCTCCAGACTGAGCGCAATATCCTCTTCGCCCGTAGGTAATGTTTCAGCAGTGGCTTTTTCGACGTATTCGTCAAACTTACTGTTGGACGAAAACCAGGACATTATTTGTAAAAGCAAAAAGATTGCGTAAGCAGCAGCTATCTTATTGCTGTGAATGGATGCTATTACGTTGTGTGGGGCAGACGGCGAGGTTTTGGGAAATATGTATCCATGACAACAGGTACGTTCTATTACCTATTTGATACTGAGCGGTTCAGTCATCGATAGAGACAACAAATAATAGACATCAATTCAGAATGTGTTAAACGAGTTTTTTTATTTTTTTGCGCTTTTCGGTCTATAGTTTAGTATGACTCTTGTCCGGTGCTGCTGAAAGGAGGATCTAGTACTGGAGGCGGCTGATCCAAATCACTAGTATATACCAATAAAGTGTATCTCGGCAACTCTCCACCACTTCTTCCACACTCTCCACTGTCTCTCTCATATTCTTCGTTTGCACCTCAAAACCTCCATAATCTCAAGTGAAACGTTCACGGCTCGTGTCATGTTGAATATAGACACAATAAAATTTTAGTTATGGACACTAGCTCTCTTGCAAAGCTAGCCAGGGATAGCCTAGACCCTAAACAGTCTGTCTCTTACTTGGTCAAATCAGCTGCAGAATGCTATAACGAATATCGGAAACTGGCTGCAAAAACTAGCTCATCAGATTACCAGTATGAGATATACGCACAGGCTTTTATGAGGTACATACAGGCCTATACGATTGTTGCAGAATTAGTCACTGCCACCCCTGAGTACCTTCGAAACAAGATGGATCCTGATCTTCTCCAGTTATATCACGCAACACGAACGAAAATACACATGGACTACGAAGTAGAGCGCATAAAAACTAAGATAAACTTGCATTGTCAAACTCCTTCTTCGAATAACAATTCTGCTGAACGTCAGCAGCCGCAAAAGTCTCAACCTTCAAAGCCAGCACAGCCTCAACAACGCCCTCCAATACCTTCGGGGTATCCCCCCATTCCTACAGATCATCCTCCGGTCCCTTCAACCCAGTCATCAACTGCTAAATCGGTATCCGATCCATTAAAGGAACGTTACAACGAGCTCAAATCCTCCAAAGTTATCTTTCCTACGGCTTCGTTCGTCAACGCCGAAACTTTGAAGTCTTACCTCCTGAGGTGCCCCGCCGATATCTTGCTACTGGACATTAGACCTAGACAAGAATTTGAGTATCGACACATAAAGGCTCCTAATGTTGTGTGCATAGAGCCTTTTATTGTTGCAAACGATGCAACTGACTCGCAACTTGAGGATTCTCTTCTATTATCTCCAGAACATGAGCAATCTCTCTTCTCGGGCAGAAACACCTTCGAGCTTGTAGTACTGTACGATGAAAATTCGTCTTCCTATACTCAATCTGAACCGATAGAAAACATCAGACGGGCGATATTTCAGAACTGCTTCTCAAAATATCTCAAGAGAATGCCCTGCCTCTTGGTGGGTGGCATCCAGGCTTGGATAGAGTACGCCCCAACAGAGCTTGAAAGCAGTGCTCCTTCTCCTCCATCTCAACTGAAGAGATCGGAACCAATGAGAAATCTTGCCCATTCTTCTACTCATCTGTCTGTCAATACTGCTACAATCGCATCAGGAACTGCGCGTATACCAACTATAAGCCTAGATGCTCCATCATCGAGTGCACCAAATTCACGACCCTCTTCACCTTCTCGCTTTACTCGCATTGGGGATTGGGTCTCTTCACGAAGGTCTAGGTCACCTTCGCCGTCTGGATTCGGTTTCAGCTCAGGCAATAGTTCTGCTACGGAGAAGTACAAAATTAGTCACCATGTGAAGCATCTGTTTGCTCGTGATGTTAACGATTACTTCAAGCAGATCCCCTTGACACCACCACCGAATAACTTGCGGAATACCCCTAAAAGAACATCTTCTCTGCGGATCAGGCATCGACATAACGATGAAAACTCCTCTAGCCTTGTGTCTTCACAGATAACTAGTCGACCGTTGGCACTAGTAGGGCTCCAAAACCTGGGTAACACGTGTTATATGAACAGTATGGTCCAGTGTTTGGTGGGGTGTACACCTCTGGCAGAGGCTTTTTTGAAAGACTCGTACAAAGAGTATATTAATCCTAACAACAAGATGGGAACCAAAGGCGCTGTGGCTAGAGCATTCGCTGATTTAACGCGCGAACTTTACGTAACGCGGACTTCATACATCAACCCGAAATACTTCAAGAGCACTATTGGACTTTTTGGGTCCGACTTTTCTGGGTACGAGCAGCAAGACGCACAAGAGTTTCTCATGTTTATTTTGGATGGGTTACATGAGGACCTGAATATTAACGGAGACAAGCCTCGGCTTGAGGAGCTAACTGAGGAGCAAGAAAAGGTGCTTGAGCATATGAGCGTGCGGTATGCTTCATTTCTACAATGGCAACGGTATCTTCGCAGCGCACAGTCGATCATAGTTGATATATTCCAAGGGCAGTATCAAAGTCGATTGGAGTGTCTTTATTGTCACGGCACGTCTACGACATACAACGCGTTTGAGTGCCTGAGTGTTCCAGTTCCTTCACGAAGCAGCCGAATGCGAGAAGTGACTCTAGAGAGCTGTTTTGACCAGTTTGTCGCGAAAGAGGTTTTGGACCGAGATGACGGATGGAATTGTCCCAGATGCAAAACTAAGCGAACAGCTTCGAAAAAGCTGACTATATCCCGGCTGCCTAACGTGCTTATTGTGCACCTGAAGAGGTTTCAGACGAGTTATTCGGGATCTAAGAGCCAGAAGATAGATACTATGGTGAAGTATCCGGTTGATAACTTAGACCTAACGCATTACTGGCCGGACTACGAAGAAGAAGACATGAAGTGGGCAGATGAGGCCAAGAAAGGCGATCAAATAAGCCCTTTTGTGTACAGTCTGTTTGCGGTGGTGAATCATTACGGAACGTTGAAAGGCGGACACTATACGGCGTTAGTTCAGCGACCGGGCCATGGATGGTTTTCGTTTGACGACACACGAGTTAACGCTATTAATACCGGAATTGTGAACCAAAACGCATACGTGTTGTTTTATGTGAGACAACGCCACAAGTTTAATGCTGGTTCATTATAATGACATATTTATTTGCAGTAAACTCTGCCACTCCCACACCCCACCAACACTTAGTTTTTTAACATCACATACAAGCACTTCATGTCTAGACACCGCCTTGTTCGCAATCTAGACGTTAACGGTAAGTCTAAGTGCTCAAAAATACTGGAATTTTACAATCTAACAGTAAGAATTACTTGAAGAAGACGAATACTACTCCGACGAACAGCAAGAAGAAGATCAGCTATCTCCCGAGGATAAAGCCGCATTCCAATCAGCAGTACAACACGTATCTGACACTATTGCAGGATCCGGAATACCGCTCAAAGATATCCAAGACGCGGTATATTATTATTATTTTGACACGGAAAAGGCAATAAACTACCTGCTTTCTCAGAAGGCGAAAGCAGAGAAAAAGGCTGCTCCTAAACCAAAATCCACTTCTAAAGCTAAAGGTAAATATTCTTCACTCGTCTGCTCAGAACCAACATCATTGCCATGTCTAGCAAACTAGCAGCTCTAAAAGCCGCTAGGGCAAAGAACTCTTCTGATTCGACCCCTGAGTCCAGCCTAGGACATGCCTTGAAAATGTTAGATAAACTGGAAGTACGCTCTCCTACTCCTCCCCTCTTATCATCCAGGTTTCAGAAATACACAAAATCAGCAGACTCAATGCGCGCGAATTCAGAAACGGCATCAATGTCCAGTTTGGCCCCTTCGCGTTCTAGTAGCTCTACTGCTGTGAACGATATTGCCGCCTCTGAGGCTGATCAGCCACCACTCTCTCAGCCTCTTTTCGCGCTACCATACCCTCGACAACACTGCCCTTCATCGCCTTTTTTCAAAGCTGTATGTACGCGCGGTGATGATAAGTTGACAACGTGTTCGCAGAGCAGCCCTTTCCTTTCTTACTTTGGCCTTTCACTGGATGAACAGGCCATTATTAACGATGCATTTTCCAAACCCAGTCCTGATGACACCGTGCTGAGCAATCGACGAAATTTTTAATATCAACATCACCTTCCTTTTGTTTCCCCTTTGCACTGTACTAACGTATTAGATTCTACTTCTGAAATTGTTGCAAAAACGAAATCCCTTTCTGTCGCAGGCCCCAAATCGTCCGAGAAACCGCCTAACACCGCGAAACATGCTAAAGTCGAGGATAAAACTCCTGCTCAACCAAAACCAAAGAAATTGAAATATGACATACCCAAATTAATGGAATCTCTTACAGGCAGGAAGCCTTCTTTCTCGTTTGTTGTAATTGGACATGTTGATGCTGGTAAAAGCACGCTCATGGGCAGACTTCTGTACGACTCAGGAGAAGTTGCGGAACGTACTATGCGCAAATTTCAGAAGGAGAGCAGTGAAATTGGTAAATCTTCATTCTCTCTTGCGTGGGTAATGGATCAGTCGGCTGAAGAAAGAGAACGAGGTGTGACTATAGATGTTGCCCAGTCCTCTTTTGAAACCAACAATGCTCGATTCACGGTTCTTGATGCCCCTGGACACAAGGACTTTGTTCCAAATATGATTGCTGGTACATCACAGGCCGATCTGGCTCTGCTGGTAATAGATTCTTCTACAGATGCATTCGAATCGGGATTTAAATCGGGCGGGCAGACTAGAGAGCATGCGCTGCTGGCCCGAAGTTTAGGATGTCGCAGAATTATTGTTGTTGTGAACAAACTTGACACTGTTGGTTGGTCTGAAAATAGGTACACTAGCATTGTTGAACAAGTTACTTATTTTTTATCGCACATTGGTTTCCCCAAGAATTCAATTCGTGCGGTACCATGTAGTGGACTCACAGGTGAAAATGTGGCAAAAAGGAGCACATTAGAAGAATTGTCATGGTACAAAGGCAACTCTTTATTAGCTGAACTTGATTCAAGCGTTCTGGTTATAAACCGGAATTACAGCAAGCCATTGGCTATGTCTATTAATGATATTTTTCGTGGAGGGGTTTCGTCGTCTGTTGTTGCTGTTTCCGGTCGCATCCAACAAGGATCTGTCCAACCAGAAATGGAAGTGACGATTTGCCCTACTCAGGAAACTGCTACTGTTAAAAGTGTTCTGCTAGATGATGGTGATGATAGGGAATGGGCGGTATCTGGAGATACTGTTACCATTGAACTGGCGAATTTAGATGACACAGACATAAAGGTGGGGGATGTGCTGTGCTCTGCTAACCATCCACTCAAAAGTGTGAACTCGTTTAAGGCACGGATTGTGACATTTGAAAACATGGCCTGGCCACTTCTGGCAGGTGTGTCATTTGAATTAATTCGAGGACGCACTAATAGGAGTGCCAGGGTGATCAAGATTCACAGCATTTTGGATAAAGCTACTGGAAAGGTTGTTAAGAAAAGACCAAGGCATGTTGGATCAGGAATGGCAGCTATGGTGGAAATTATTGTGGATGGTCATGCGATGCCTATGACTACATTCAAGGACAATAAGGAGCTTGGACGGATGATTTTGAGGAAAGAAGGGATGTCTATAGCTGCTGCAGTTGTTGACGAGTTGATTGAGAAAGAATACGAATGATCCCCGTTAACGTATTATAAATTTTCTTTTTTCCTCTCTTTTTACTAGCCGAAGATGCGTAAATCGTCGTTGATTTCTTCCTCTGGAATACTTTCTGCGACATCAGATGCGCTTGTGACCTTTTCGTCAATGAGGTCACGGCGCTGACCGAGAATTCCAGCTAAAAAATCTGTAACACGCTCATTCGACCATTCTTTGGGGTTATGGCGCGGTGCATCGAAGTTAGCTAGTGCATCTTGAGTTTTGTGGTCTAGCACTCTTCCCTTAGAATGCTTGACCTTCTGGCGATCCTTTGGCTTGCTCTGTTTTTCTTTTACCCACTGTACAGATGTAGGCACTGA
Source organism: Tortispora mauiana (assembly GCA_030570615.1). NCBI lineage: Eukaryota > Fungi > Ascomycota > Trigonopsidomycetes > Trigonopsidales > Trigonopsidaceae > Tortispora > Tortispora mauiana. Next base: position 650,011 of record JAJLWG010000003.1, read on the forward strand.
TTCTGATGACTTGCTATCGACGAAGGCTCTTAGAAGAGACTTGTAGAAATCTGTGTCATCAAAGACCATTTGCGGGTCCTTGCCGTCTATTTTGAGACCTGATCTATTAGTGCGAGCCCGCTTGATTAGTCTATCCATGTCTGAGAGAACATTGGCAACCTGAGCAGAAGCAGGTTGGTTAATAGATTTGAATTTTGAGCCCGATAGCGTAGACGCGCCAGAGAAGTCCTGTATACGTTTTGACCACCTGTTAAGGACTTCAGTTGTAATCAGTGAAAGAGAGGAATCGATGGCTCTTGAATCTGATAAGGCGTCATCTATAGAGTTGTAAGTCCTTTTTGAAGAAAGAGGCTGCATTTCAGAATCGATATTGCGTAATAAAGAGTGCCTGGTTTCGGCAATGTGACATGCTAGAGAGAGGAGCTTTTGCTTTGATTCAGCTATATCGTCTTCCGATATCGAATTCCCTATCGGCACCATATTCGATATAGTCAAAGCCTTCTGTATGTGAATTCGAGCATCTAATATTTTTTCGAAAGAAGACATTTGCGATTTCACGGCCCTGCCTTTCTCTGCGTCAGCTTTCGCAGAGTCTGACATTTTGCTCGTAACTGATTTTCTTTGCGCTTCAAGAAGTGCTTTTATCTGAGATCGTTCGGCGGTGATATCTGCATCGTCAGGAGATAACCGCAATTGTGATTCCGACTCTGATTCAGATATCGATTGATCGATTTCGCTGTCTGTATTTTCAGCGTCACTTTCTGAGCTTCTATCGCTGATATCGCCCCATCCGCTTGTAATTTTTGTCTCATGTGAATCGAATAGCTCTGCTCTTGAAGATTTGTGGCCTGAATATTTCGGATCATCGATTTCGGTATCGCGCAACTTGCTTATGCCTACAGGTTCATAAGGGTCGGCTTCGCCGCCCGACAGCGAATCAGAATCGAACCCATCGAATCCTATATCTTCGTTCTCAATATCCACATCTTTGGCAGTATTCGATTTCGCAATAAACTGCTTTATGGAAACCATTGGGTGCTTCGTTTCAGCGTGAAGGTTATCCCTCTTTTTTTTTTTGGTTTTTTCGTGCTCGTTTTCTGATTTAAGCTTTCTGCCTAACACAAAAATAAGAGCACATAAGAGCCAAAGTCCCCATATCACATGCATTTCACACCCAGGAACCACACTATTCCCCCTCTTCTTGTGGTGCCTCCCACCTCGGATTTTTCTCCACTCAAACCTTAAAAAACCCTCTGCTCTATACAAGTCTAGACCTCTGAACTGTGTAACCTGTCATTAAACTGACCCTTTTCCCTTTTTATCCTCATACCCTTTTTCCTTCGCTATTTTATATTAATAATGTCTAAACCCAGAGAAAACAGCAGCAAACACACACATGACTTTGTTTTGCGCGTCTCTTTAGATTCGGACGATCGTCTAGGCCTAATAAGTATCTGGAGAATGCTCCACCATGCTCCGAGCGCTCTTCGTGACCGTTCTCGCCTACAAAACTTATCATGGAGGACTTGGTCTCTCTCTCCAGACCAAATTCCTAGTTTATCCGAAATTGAGACTTCTGCATGGATTCCTCCAAGACGAAGGTCTCGGAAAAGGGTGTCAATCGATGCCTCCGCAGCCAACCAAAAATTCCACAACTCTCAGCAGCACGGTCCCTATACATCTGCTTCCTCAAAATTAAAATCGCCGGCTTTTAGCAACCTAAAAACAACTAATTCTAACTCTTCGAGCTCAACTACCTCAGTCATTCGTGGGTTCTCTTCTTCCTCTGTGTCTATTCATGCTAGAGCTCCAGATCAAACCCTCAATTCTTCCTCTGCCACAAAACAGCCCGACCCGCAACTGAACAGCGAAAGCCAGCAACAAGTGCCCCATAACGACGCTCCTCAAATATCTTCAAACTTAAAGTCAACATATTCTCGCACTTCCACACAGCATCCCGGACGAAACGATCCTACTCACAAAATGTTCTTCATAGACTCTAGCCCGTCGGAATCTAGTCAGGTAGGTTCAATGTCCCCAGGTACTGTCCGTCCAACACATATCCCGGCGCCTCCAAAATCATTGTATATTGCCTCAACAAGACATCGCTCCTCTTCTATGGCCGGTCCTCCTACGAACGCTACTGACGATTCCGACTGGGACTCAGTCGATGACGACTCCGACACTGCATTGCAGTTCACACGCAACGACAGCTATATCAAGGCGCCGTCTGACTCTTCGCAAAAGCTGGCCTTGAAGCGATCCCTATTATCGACCTTGTTTCATTCATCTCGCCCAGGCTTGTCTGCCTTAGATAAAGATTCGTCGACGCTTCTGCAACAACAGGACCCTGCCTCCCGCAAAACATACCCTTCTGCTGAGGCTCCAGCGCTCTCCGCGATACATTCCTGCGCTGCATCAATCAGCACTAGCCCAGAAGATGAGGATTCAGATAGTAATCGTCGCATGCAGTTTGCTTCCCGCCTCTCTGCCCCCTTGCACGCCAGCTCTGCAAGGCTACGTGACCATAACCTAGACCAGGAACTTTCTGAATCACTTCGCAATAATCTGGTCTGGGAGCATGATCGTGCTCTTCCATCCGCTAAATCTACACTCAATCTCAAAAGAGCACATACTACTACCAACGTTGCCGAGATGTCCAGGAAGTCAGCGTCAGCGCACCCCAGACGAACGTCAGAGGCCAAACCAGATGATCAGGGATATACATGGTATAGTCAAAACTCAGACAGCGATGGATATCATGCACGTGGATGGTGAATTTTTTATGTACAGCTTACGATTTAACGAATTATTAAACATCTTTTGACTCCGTCTTCATGTCGTAAATTAATAATCATTATAGTGAATCTAATATATCCTGCAATGCTGTTTGTATGTCAGTCGCACTGATATTTAGCTTCACTTTGCCCATTAGTAGGCCCGGGGTCATGGATTTTGTCAGTATTCCGGATCTGACTAGCAATGAAATTGCACCAGTAAGTATCGTAAGTTGCCTTCCTGATTCGAAAAACTCTGCAAATATGTGCTCTTCAGCTAGCCTGTTTGCGCTCATCTGACAAACATTCTTGCATTCATCTATGACTTCTTCTATAGTATTTTCCTTGTTGTTTCGCCGGCGTACCAGGTTACAAATAGCTGCTAGGGCTAAATGGCAAGATAGCGGCAGCGATCTCAAGAACGAACGAGCATTTATTTCAGTGCTTTCCGCCATAGCTGCCCTAACTTCTGCAATTTGGGCAACTGAATTCTGGTCCTTTTGTTTGGACTGTTTCATTTCAATGGCTTTCTCGCAAATATGAAGTACGCGCCTCGCATCTCCACGTACGGCAGCGACACGTCGACACGCAAATTCAATCGCTTCCTTGCTTATGAGTGAGTCATCTTCGACTCTTTTAGTTACAATATCAACAAGCTCTTCCGTGGTGTATCCAGGAAATAGAATTCGAGTGAGCCCAAGTCGTGACGAGGTTTTATTCGACAGATGACGCTCCGGTATGTCCATCGTATTGGCTATCGCAATGACTATCAAGTTCGAGTTTGGCATTGTAGGCCAGTTGAACAAATTGTACACGCATTCGACGTTTTTCTCCAGCAATTGGTCAAGCTCGTCGACTAGAAGAACTGTTGGGATCCTATTGCCGTCTTCTTCTCTGTTGTGAAACATCTTGGTTAAGCGCTCTAAGGCCTGCTTCTTGCTTGTAGGTTCAAGAGTCATACCTTCCCATATCATTTCGTATATGATGTCTTGCGTTGTGGTTCTCATTCCGTTAATTTCTATATACCTGAACTCATTGATGCTACCCTGTTTCATCCAATTGAAAATCGTACTCACGGCATGTCGAACAGTTATAGTTTTGCCTGTTCCTGGCGTCCCGCTTATGTACATGCAAGAGCCAGTCTTGTTACGGATAGCAGCTGATAGTTCAGATACAATCAAGGAAAATTGTTCATCTCTACCAGGAAGAGTTCGAGGAATATGCGATAGATGAAGTCTTCGCGTAATTTCATCCGCTTGGCTTTTCGGTTCAGATGAAGGGTTTCCTGATTTATCATAAGGAAGAGGGATCAATTCTTCGCTATTCCTGGTGGCTGTCGTTTGTCCAGCTAGTCTGATGCCAGTAAACATTTTCTTTATATCCTTTCTGCTAGGCAGTGACGTTAATCTCGTTGGCTTGGGCTTTCGACTCCGGGCCTTCGAGGGTGATTCATCTGTATTAGGGCTATTTGCTTGATCTAAGGAGATGGCATCATCCTCACTGGCTTCCTGCTGTATTTCGACGGTATTAGAGGAAGCCTTTTCGCTGTTAACTTTTTTAGAAGGAGTTTGGTCGCGTTTGAGTTTGCGAGACGAAGTCTTTGTAACTTCATCATCGGCAGCGGGAACATTAGAAGACACTTGACTTGATACACACTTGATGCGAGAAGACGTCCTTCTTCTAGTCTCGGAGATATCTTCCTTGAATGGTGCATGCTCTTTCACCGCGGTTTCCTTACTCTGTATCCGAGAAGACCTTCTTGGTGTTGATTCTGATTTGAATGTTGAGTCCGATTCCTGATCGAACGGTTTGGGCTCTTTTTTGACTCGACTTGATCTTCTCGGTGCAGCGTGTGTCTCGGTTTTAGGCTTTGGACTTAGTTCTATGTCAGATTCTAACTTATAAGTTTTTCGTCTCACACGAGTCGATCTTCTGGGCGTCGATGCCGGTGTATTATCTGATAAGTCTTCCGGTACAGAAGATTTCCTCTTCGCAGGAGTAATTGGTTCTGCCTCTAAATCTGAACTGTAGTTTGCACGACTTTCAGAGATGCTTATCGTCCCATTTAGGCGGGGTGACAGTCTTCGAGGAGTTTTAGTTTCTGGGACTGATTCTGGTGTATGATCCAGGAACCCATAGTCTAGCTTGGGTGGTGAAGGCGTCTGTTCTGAAGAAGCAGCTATCTTAGCAGGTGTGTCGAAATCGAGAGAAATTGTGGTCTCGGCATTGAGAGGATCGGTTTGAGAACGAGTCACGGAGTCTATATAGAGAGGCCAGGTAATGAAATCTGTGTTCTGGTACCTGTAGAAGGCGTCCCATTTGTGGTCGGGTCTGAAAGTAGGATGTGATGAGTCGGGGTTGACGAGACCAACCAGCTGGAATTGGCCGCTGTAAGGTGCAGGAGACACGTCGATTGTACTCAATATAGAGTCGAACGATGTAGTGAACGTTAGCGGAGTTAAGAGCAGAGCGTTAGAGGGGAAAGGTGAAGAGGAAACAAGCGCATCGACGGAAGACGGTTCGATGAGCTGCAGGACATCGATGAAGGAGTCGTTTAAGCGGATTACCAGTCCGTACGTGTTATTGCAGCATTTTATAGGAGTTCCTGTAGTAATTAGCAGGCCATCTATACGAGTGGCGGTGCATGGGTGTGGTTCGTGGATTCTCCAACTCAGTCCTGAGACCATGTGATTGTAAGAAGTAGAAGGGAAGTGGGAAATTGAGGAAAGGGAGTACTAAAAAGGTTAGAGGGAATGTAGATCCAAAAGTGTAGGTACATATATAACAAATAAAAGGATAGGTTCATGATATTCGTACATAAATTATTTTGATCGCGATTCTTGCAATTTCTTCACTAATATCAAATCTAGCGTCTGAATCTGTGTAGATTTCTCTTGCAACAATTTCTCTAACTGTTTGAGGTTACCGTCCAACGTATCAATCCTGTGCTGGTAGAACTTTACTGCCTCATCCAATGTCTTTTCAGTGTAATATCCAGTGCCAATATCAACAAGTACCTTGTCTGATCTGATTTGCTTTCCAGGGACGTACAGAGACGCCGTCAGGGGAACCAATATCGGCTTGCCGTCGTTCTCCTCTTTGACAGTCGCCTGCGCAGTAGCGATACAGTTACGGAACTTCCGTTGCGCTACCAGCAACTGTTCTAGCGAGTTCCTCAGCGACTCAAACTCATTCTGAATAGATGATTTGATCGTCGCTAGCTCCTTAATTGGCAACTGCTCCAGGTTGACCTCCGACATCGCTAAATAGTAGTGAATACTGTCTGTTGCGTCGGTACGCGCGCACCAATTGCACCGCAGCCGGGTAACCATTCCGTGTTCGTCTGCTTTCATTTTTCCTTTGGTGTCACGCCAACGTTTAAGCCACCGTTTATGGAAGATCTAGTCCGCCTTAGAAGTGCTGCATTTGGAATTTCGCAGTGGTCTGAAGCGGCAAATGTAGACCATGCACAGAGACAGCATGTACGGTCTGCGCTGCTATTCCCGCACAAGTCGCCCGCCGAACAGGCCGCAAATGTTGAAGTGCAAACCTCACTGATCAAGCGTGTTCCCACGGCCAGTCCGCACCAGCAACCTCAAATTGAGTCCGGCGCGCTGACATTGCCGACAATAAGACCTAAAATGCAGGAACATCTGCAATGGACGCTCCACAGAGTCATCACGGGCCACAGCGGCTGGGTGCGCAGTGTGTGCGTCGACCCTGCGAACCAGTGGTTCGCAACCGGCTCGGCAGACAGAACCATAAAGCTTTGGAATCTAGCGACTGGAGATCTTCTGTTAACCCTGACGGGCCACATAATGGCACCACGAGCATTAGCTGTCTCCGAGAGACACCCGTACCTATTCAGTGCAGGCGAGGACAAATCGGTCAAGTGCTGGGACCTCGAAACTAACAAAGTCGTCCGCCAGTACCATGGCCATCTGTCGGCCGTATACGCTCTGGATATACATCCATCCTTAGACGTATTTGCCACTGCCGGCAGAGACTCGACGGTTCGCGTCTGGGACATGCGCACCAGGGAGGCCATCCACATTCTCGAAGGCCACAAGTCTACTGTTCACGCTCTGAAATGCCAGGCAGCCGACCCCCAGATCATCTCTGGGTCCGCAGATGCCACCGTTAGGTTATGGGATCTGGCTGCTGGAAAGACGAGTGCGGTGCTTACTCACCACAAGAAATCTGTGCGCGCCCTAGCTCTACACCCGCGTGAGTTCACCTTCGCCTCTGCGAGCGCCGATAACATCAAACAATGGAAATTGCCTGAGGGCTCCTTCATGCTCAACTTTGAAACTACAGAGGCTATTTATAATACGCTGGCACTGAATTACGATAACGTTTGTTTTGCAGGGGCAGACAATGGACGAATGGTGTTCTACGATTGGTCATCTGGCTCGGTCTTTCAATCTTCCGAAACTACTAAAGTTCCAGGATCTCTGGATTCTGAAAAGGGCATTATGGCAAGCACATTTGACATGACTGGACTCAGATTAATAACCTGCGAGTCAGATAAAAGCATAAAAATCTGGAAGGAAATTGATCAATGATTTAATTTTCCAAAAGTTCGCAATTAAGTGCAGCCGCGCTGATAGCATTAAAGGGCGATTTTGGGACTTTCAATTGGAACAATCTCAAATCAAACGCAAGATAAACTTACACATACTCTCCCCTATCACACGCACTCACATACTTGCTTAAGTTTCCTCGGGATATCCGGATCAGCATATTTCAAGCATAAATTCTGAAGCGCTTTGCCGTATTTGTCTCGTTTGTTCTTTAAACTGTATACCTACGGTGTTCTTTTTCTGATTCTTTCGGACTTCGCTTTATCCTCTCAAGCATAATCTGATACGCCTCTGGACATCGTCATGCTATCCTTTCCCTACGCCGATCTTCCGCATTCAGGCTTCTGGGGCCACGGAACTGCTACAATAGATTGGTGCGAAGAAAACTATATTGTATCGCACTATATTGCCGAATTCACCAATACCCTAACAAACTCAGGTTTTGTCGCACTTGCCGTTTACGCTACCTACAACGCATTTGCTGCCAACCTAGAATGGCGATTTATTTTCACCGCTATTGGTTTTGGACTGGTAGGAATCGGTTCGTGGATGTTTCACATGACGCTTTGGTATGAGTTTCAGCTGCTCGATGAGCTTCCTATGATATACGCTACCTGCATCCCGACATGGACTGTCCTCTCTTACCGTAAGTCGCGATTCAGCTCGTTGTTTATCGCATTTGTCACTTGCATGGGCGCAGGACTCCTGACTGTCATATACCTGAAGTACAAAGACCCGACTATTCATCAGATCGCATATGCGCTCCTGAATTGCATCGTCCTGATACGCTCCATGTATCTGATAGAGTCAGAAGTGAAGGACCCTGCCGAACGCAAGAAAATGTGGTCTACCGCCGTTATTGGCATAGTAACATTCCTAAGCGGTTACGCTTTGTGGCTTATGGATGTCCATTTCTGTAATATTGCCAAGTCATATCGCCACACTATTGGTCTCCCTCTAGGTCTGCTTCTCGAAGGCCATGCATGGTGGCATATCTTAACGGGGCTTGGCGTGTATTTTTACCTTGTGTTCCTCGAACACTTAAGAGTGCATTTAATCGGTATTGGTGACCAGTATGAGCTTGTAAGGATCTGGGGCTATCTTCCAAGACTCGATCACGTTCATAAGAAGACCGAATAGAACGTATATGCCAATCCCGCATGCTCTTTTTTGGCTTCTTCTACGAGCCAAGGCTGTTACCCAGAATTTGCACTATCTCAATACGAAATTGCCGACAAGCAAGTAAAGAAGAAAACAAATAAAAAAAAAATAGAGGTTTTTATTTTGGCTGCTATCTTATGTGTAAGCAGTTCGCACGCGCCCCTTCATCAACATACTCTTCTTAGCCTGTCGCGAACTTAGTTTCTTAGACACCACCACCCACCCCCACACTAAATGTCAGCCAATGAGGACACAGATACGGCTGATTCCGTAGTCGTTGCAGTAGATAAAGTGGCTTCTGATACGAATAATGATATCACTGATTCCACAGCGCAGCAAGAGCCTTTAGTTATGCAGCCCGAAACTCAGGAATCACACGTTCAGTCTCCTGAGTCTGAATCGAACAGTGTTCATTCCAGACCAGATCCAGGCAATGCGCCCTCTTCCGACCCCAAGTCGTTACAATGGAATGGGTTTCTGAAAATAGTAGCGAACGTTGAACAGACATTGGACAGAGTACTCCAGCCCGAAGAGACCAGCACCAGAAAATCAGAAGCGCATTCCCCTAGGAGATCCGAACAGCGTGGTCCTAGACTTTCTATGCAGGAACGACTAGGTAAAGTGATGCGTACAGCTACAACATCTAGCAACACACCTTCCCGTACGAACACTCCGGTGGGCGCCACTTCTGTTAGTAAAAGCATTGACAGTACTCGCGATGCTAGTGCTGATCGGAATCTATTAGAGTCGCAGAACAAGGAACATTCTGACACGAACGTGCTAAACGATCCAACAACATCGCAAGTGCCAGATACTGCAGAGAATGGCGAGCCAGAAAGCAAAGTGGAGCCGGTTAGTGAGCCAAATGAAATACCCAAAAAACAGCACGAACGGCGCGAGCCAGAAGAAATCACATTAGAGACTACTCAAGAGTGTATAGGAGAGGCAGAGCCGCTGCAGGTAGCTGAAAGCACTACTGAGAAAGAAGAGCAACAGCCAGTCAGTGTACATACGCAGAAAGTGGCAAGTGAAAACGAACAGATAGAAATGAAACCGGAACTGACGCCGACTCCGACGCCTACTCCACCAATTATGACCAAGGAAGAAAGCGACGACGATGCAGAATCCTTGCGGCAGAAAGTGCTCTACCTGTCTAACATGCTAACGTCAGAAATAAAGAAACTTAGAACAGAAGCCTCTACTATGTCTGAACGAAAACTTCTCGAAAAAGATGAACGTATTGCTCTTCTAATGTCTGAAGGAATCGAACTCTCGAAGAAAGAGCTGAAGTTGATGAATACGATAAAATCCCTGAAATCTAAGGAGCAGGAGAATAAGCTGCTAGTGTCTGCACTGAAATCACGCTTAGAAAAAGCTGAGATTGTGGCAAGAGAGGCAACTGAAAAGCTATCTAAACTGGCTGCTAGCGAGAAAACACTTGATGAAGCTAATGCTATCAGGAGAGAGAATATGATACTCAAAAACCAGAATGCCAGTTTGTCCGAAGAACTGAAGCTTGTGAAGGCAGACAATGAATTGTCTATTAGAACAATAAATTCTCACAGCAAGACCATAGATGCTCAGCGAACAGAAATCAGTATCTTAAGCACACGATGCAATAACTTGGAAAAGTCTCTTGCAACTGAAACTGATGCAATGAAGAAGAGATCAAAGGAACTAGAGAATGAAATGAAAACTAAAACTCTTGAAGCAGACCAGAAGATTGCAGAAATCACCAAAGAGTATACAGAACTGGAACAAAAATACGAGGATATTCGGTCTAAATATGAAGAATACGCATTAACATTTGGCGATAGCACATCAGCGCCAGTTGATGCTGGGCATCTAAAGAAGCAGCTTGAATCCCTTAAAGCTCAATACGAGTCTTCTGTAGATTCTTCTAATGCCGTTGAAGCATCCTTATCTATGCAAATATCGGAACTTGAAAATTCGTTACACCAATCTCGAGCACAAACAGAAGAACTACGCAGCCGAAATAAGTCTCTTGCTGCATCATCTCGGGAATTACAAGAACAGCTACGCGAACTCGAGAGTAAAGTGTCGGCATTACAGGGGAGCCATTCTACTTCGGAGCAAGAGGTTATCGCTTTGAAGGAGAATATAAAGATTTTGCAGGAAGAACAAGCTTCTACCAGAAAACTACACGAGAAAGATATCGAACGGCTAAAGGAACTCTACCAAAACAAGCTCGATTCACTGGACGAGACTATAAAACAACTCAAGAAGGAAAAGAGAGGGTTAGAAGATACTATAGAGTCTTTACAGAGATCTCCTCGAATAGGCGTGTCTAGTCCGAGAGAGCTGAAACGAACAGCCTCGTCAAGCAATTGGGGCCCACTGGCAGAAGAAACATATTTCAGTTCCAATGCTCGCTTAACGCCAGGGTTAAGAACTCCTGGGGAACTAAGTAACCCTAACAAAGATCAAGATATGATCATGTCTCCTACTATGGAAAATGAAAGCTTCATCGGTGGAGGAGATGATTTCAGGGAATATGATTCTCCTATAGGGTCAACGGGTAATGCCAGCCACCTGCAACTCATCGAACGAATGGCTAGCCGAGTGAGGTCAGTCGAAACTCAACTTCTATCGTACAAGGATAGACTGTCGAGATATTCAAAGGAGAGGGATTCTTTAAGATCAGAACGATTAGAGCTTTCGAGGAAGATTCGTACCATAGAAGAGAAGTACGAAGCATTGCAGGAAGAACGAGATGACATTGCAAAACACGCGGCTGAAGCTAAACAGCGTGAAAAGGATGCTTTGATTTTGCTTGGAGCAAAAGCTGAACGTGTACAAGAATTGGAACAGGATATGGAAGACCTCAAAGCCCTTTATAAAGAGACTGTGACTCAGCTTTTAGGTTCTAGTTAGCCCCATACACTAAAACTGAGGCGTTACAGTCAATGCGTTTGCAGGATATTCTTCAGGAGATCACACGTTTAGAAATATTCCACCATTCTGCTCTACAGGGAATGTCTCATCCACCGGAGTCACAGAGAGCGTTTTATTGAATCGAGTGTCATGTATAGTAGCCACAGGGATCCGTAAACGGCCTGACCGCAGTGGTATGAGATATACATCTTCTGTTATTCGAGAATACGGTAACACAGTCAGTTCTTTTTTAACAGTTCCCTGAAATGCGACATCTTCGTTGGGTTTGCACAGAAATGTAAAGTTGAGTAAGAATGAAGTAGGGTTCTCGATGTAGTACCGGCATTTATACATTTCGCCTTCCTTATTCTCTAGCGAAAATAGAACTCTAGGTTCAAAAAGTGGCAATTGAAGAAACAGAGACTGAGTGTCAAAAACATGGATATCTGTTGCTCCTTTACGTCTCCATTTGATAACACTAAACACTTGCATAGACCCAGTACGCTTAGTGACATCCTTTAGAGAAGAGACACCAATGATAAATCTGTTAGTAATCAAAGGTCCCGGTTTCACGCTTTGAGGAAGGTCAGACAGTATATACTCCTTAACTGCAGCTTCAACGTTGACTAGGTCATCTAACATAAGTTCATGTGCAGTGATCTCCAAGTCATCGCTATTAAGAGCAGCTATAGAAATACCAAGGTTCCATAGACGACAAGAAACGGGCGGATATTCTGCAAGTTTTCCACTAAATACAGAGCCCCATTGCGGATTAGGACTCGGAGAGAATTTGAATGATAACCTGAAAGGGTTGAGCACCGATAATCTAAATCGCTTTGTCAACTCAAGTGTTCTGCTATCTTCATCATCTAGCAGATGGTATTCCAGGTGAAGTGCAATTTCAGATTCACATACATTATCAGGAGCTTGCATCTTGAATTCGACAATTTCTTTCTCGTTAGGAGAGATTTGAAAAGGCATATTGTCCTTCAGCGTGCGTGAATCTTTGCCAGCAGCGGAATCACTATCTTCCATGTCCTTCACAGTATACGTAACGGTGACTGTGCCACGGATAGCACACCTCTCTCTGTTGATTAGACTAAATGACTTGGAAAATGTTTCCTTGACTAGGACAACTTCTTCTAGATCGTTATTAATGTCAATTTGAGGGATTTTGGGTATGCATAAACTCGTATTCCGGATCCCTGAAAGAATTATTTTCGAATTTTTTGCACGCCAATATGATGGATCAACTTCTTTGCGAGGAATGAGTACAGGTGAATGGTCAATTTTACAAGAGTCAATTTCAAGCTCCGCAGCTATGTCTTGAATAGAAATAGGGCCCAGAGTGTCTGCAAGAAAACGACCCTCAAGTACTATAGAATCTTCCGTAAATGTCATGTTCGCTTGGCATTGCTGTGACTCTAGTATTGTAGGGTAGGATGACGGACCATTAGAATGTTTGATTTCCCAAGACTGAGATGATCCAGATATATTAAAGCCGAGAATATCAACGCTGGAAAACGGAAGGGACCTGTCGTCGTTCCTGACTATTCTCAATTGAAAGTAACAAGGATCTCCAAGCTGAACTTCGGGTTCTTGGAAGATAATTTCATATGATAATATGGATTTAAAATCCCGAGGATACACCACTGATGACACGCCAGGCGATATTTTAGTTTGAGGTTTATAAGAACCTAAAAGAGATCGCAATATAGCGAGCAAAAAACCCCACTTACGATCTTCTATTTTGCCTGCGGCTAGTAAGGCTTTATCGGTTATATCAATGAGAAGGTCTGAAGAGAGTGTGTTTAGAGCCAAAGGAAGTATTGAAAGGAGCCCCTTGAGAGACTCTCTATATTTTCCCTGCGATTCTAAGGCCAGTGATAGTTCATATGTAATGTATAGATGTGTATGAGAGTGTCTTTCTGGAAAATACTTATCAGCTTGCTGCAAAGCAGAAATAATTTGAGCGGTAAGGTCATTCTTACCATTAGAACGCTCAAAGAGTACATACGCGTCAAGAAGTTGGAATCCTGCATTAGACAGGACATCAAACGGAGTAGGATCAGGAACAGGACCTTTTGCAAATGGGTGGTCCGGTGACGATATATCTGAGGGAGTAAGAAGAAGTAGCTTGGCGACGATTTCACACATTTTGGCAATGACAAGGGAGTATGCGGGAATAGAGAACTTTTCATCTTGAGTGAAATGCTTGTAAATTTCTCCCAAACTAGATACATGAACATGAAACTTTCGTGCAGCTTGCGCGATGTGGTTGAGGTAAAGATGACATCGAAGAATTCGAAACGCTATCACATCCAAAAAGAAGCGGTAGTGAGACCAGCGTGGATGAGTTGGAGGGATATCACGCATCATTTCGAGGAGAGATTCGTATGCGTTTTCGTAAGCTTTTGCAGCTATATCAATCTCGAAACGGCATTCTGAAAGATATCCAATTTTGAAGTCGTAACGTGAAGACCAGCCAAGAGCAGGCAAGACTGTGGAATCTTCAATTGCAGGGGTTCGAGAGATGCGAGACTTTTTGCGGCGGATTCGTTTAATAGTGTTGGAATAGTATTCCATGGAGGAGCGATAGAGAGTGGCTAGTACCTTCGAGGACCAGTCGAGTAGAGGAACGGTTAAAGGGTCGGCTTCGTAGACTGTTGCTGGAACGAGTAACAGATTTAACTTTGAATCCAAACCAGCGAGTTTCTGGATCTTTGACACTGTGTCCGGAGATATTGCGGGGTCAGTGAGAATGAGATAGAGCTTCACCTTGTAGTCGTCAAGCATGAGCTTGAGCGTCTTGATTTGGTCGATGAGGGAGGTGGGGTCTGGATCTGCAAAATGAATGCACTGAAAAAAGATAGATGGGACAATAGAAGAGTACTTGAAACACCAGGACAGGCTCATGTAGCCTGCGGGGAAGATATCAGAGGCAGGATTGGATGGAGACAGAACAGAGAGAGGGAGGGATTCTGCCGAGCTGTCTGGTTTAGATCGAATCAGCGGGAAGCGCCACTTAGTATCAGTGTATCTCACATTGAATAGTTTGCGGGATTCAGAGGCGTTGGATTTGCGCAATGCGGAGTTCCATATGGAAGTTGTAGTGTCGGAGGTTGCAGAGTCAAACAATGCCCGGAGTTTCGTCTGTATCTCGTCAGGGACAGAGCCAAAGTCGCAGGGGACCTCAATAGAGTCGGATAAGCTGGTGACACTAGCATCCAAAGACCTGACACCGGAGACCAGGATCAATGGGTAGACGTGGGCCAGGAATGGTCCATTGAGCTCATCCATTAAGTGCTCATCCATTACTTGACGGGGATTGGATATTGAAGTGTGTAGTAGACTTACCACCACCACTACCACCACTATCACCCAACTTTCTGGTTAACCTACCACAACCCTACAATATCAACAATAATTATCGCTATATTGATAGCAAACACCAGCCCGTTGTACAATATAAACTCGAAAGGACTCAGCAAATGTCTTTTGTTGCAATGTCGCGGCTGTCCACGAGACGCGGTTGGATGTTTGTCACTACGCCTCCCACCGTCACGCCAGCGCGAACAATGTACCTGCTCAGATTGCGTCCTCTTACCGGCTCGGGCTCGCGACCCTTCTCGTTCGGAGCGTTTGGCAGAGTTGCAGGCAAAGCGATCAAGGTGCCGGCAACAGTCGGTACTGCTACTGTCGCTGCCGTCGCGTATGTCCAGTATCAGGTCACTGAAGCCGCTACTTACACAGAAGAGAAGATCAAGCAGGCATGGTCCTGGGCAGAGTCCGTGTACGGATCCGCCAAAGATACCGCTTCAAACGCCGCAAAATCTCTTTCGCAGCTAATGAGCGAGAGCTCAGACTCGGAGCAGCAGCAGAAAACGAGTCAAGGCGCTGATAGCGGTAGTGACGGCGACAATAATGAGGGTGGCAGTGGAGGCAATAACGGCAAGGAAGCTGTGATTGTCGCTGCTGCTGCTGCTGCTGCTGTTTCTGAAGCTGCCGAAGATGAGTCTGACAACGAGAAACTCCAAAGTAAGCGCAAGGAAGCAGATGATCAGCAGATAATGATCCTCACGCGAAAGATGATCGAAATCCGCTCTATTCTCTCGCAAATTGACCAGGCCGATACCCTCCGTCTTCCCGCCATAGTAGTTGTTGGCTCTCAAAGCTCCGGAAAGAGCTCCGTGCTAGAGGCAATTGTTGGCCACGAGTTTCTTCCAAAAGGCTCTAACATGGTGACTCGCAGGCCAATAGAGCTTACTCTTATTAATGCCCCTTCAGCCGCTGCTTCCTACGGCGTCTTCCCTGCTCTTAAGTCAGGCAAGATAACAGATTTCTACCAGATACAAAAAACCCTTTCGGATCTGAATCTGGCTGTCTCAGAACTTGAGTGTGTTTCTGACGATCCTATCCGGCTGGAAATATACTCCCCAACTGTCCCTGACCTCACCCTTATAGATCTACCAGGATACATTCAACTGGCTGCTGCTGATCAACCAGAATCTCTCAAAAACAAGATATCTGCGCTTTGTGACAAATATATTCAAGAACCTAATATCATACTTGCTATTTCGCCCGCCGACGTTGATCTAGCAAACTCCACTGCTCTGCGAGCTAGTCGGCGAGTCGATCCTCGAGGTGAGCGAACGATTGGAGTGGTCACGAAAATGGATCTTATAGATCCACAAACCGGAGTAGATATTCTTTTGAACAACAGATATCCTTTAAGACTGGGTTATATAGGACTAGTATGCAAACCACCTGCGTCCGGTCTGTTTAGGCGGCACGGTGATCTTATTAGTCTGACTGAAAAGCAAGAGCAAGAGTTTTTTGGAAGACATCCGCTTTATTCGGAGACAAACTGCAAAACTGGACTTCATTATCTTAGGAATCAGCTTATGAGGACTTTGGAAGATACAATGGCCCGCAGCCTTGCGCCCACTGCCACTGCTATAAGAGGTGAGCTCGAAGAAGCATCTTACCAATTCAAGGTAGAGTATAACGACAGAATTCTTACACCAGAAACTTATCTTGCGGAATCTTTGGACAAGTTTAAGATAGGATTCCAGAAATTCAGTTCTGCGTTTGGGCGTCAGGATATACGTGATATGCTGAAAAGTGCTCTGGACCAGAAGGTACTCGATATACTAGCAGAAAAGTACTGGTCTATTAATACCAAAGCCTCTGTATCTAGCGGATCAAATACAGCTAAGACAGTACTGCTTGATTCTCTTCCCAGTGCTTCGCAAGATGATCCTTTCTGGAGTAGAAGATTTGATCTCAGTTCTTCGTCTCTAACTAAACTCGGTATTGGCCGATTAGCTACTATGCTTACAATCAGCTCTTTAATGGCAGCAGTGGAGTACCAAATTGACCACAGCACGTTTGCTAAGCATCCATTTGCTCGTTCGACTATAACTGATTCTGCTGCAAGAATTCTTAACGATCGATACTTTTCTGCTGCTGATCAAGTGGAGAACTGTATTAAGCCGTTTAAATACGAGATTGATTTGGATGACAGAGAATGGCAGTCTTCTCGGGACCGTGCATACGGTTTATTGAAAACAGAGATGTCACAATGTTATCAAGCCTACCAAAGTCTGCGAAAACAAGTTGGCGCTAAAACTCTTGATAATGTCATGGATTATATATCGAAAACCAATAACTCTATGGAAAAATATGATGAAGTTGGAAGTTTTGGATTCAGTCAAGCTTTGCTAGCCAAAGGCCGTGAAGGCATTTTTCTCGGAGATCGACTAGCAGTTCTACAAATGCGGTTGCAAGCGGTTAAATCCAAGCAGTGTCGATCTAAGAAGAATAAAATGTACTGCCCTGAGATATTTCTGGATGCAGTAGCGGACAAACTTGTTCACACAGCTGTATTATTTTTGAACGTTGAACTTCTTTCTGATTTTTATTACAATTTTCCTCGAGAACTAGATCAGCGTTTAGGACGCAAGCTGAGTATTGAGCAAGTTGAAGCATTTGCGCGTGAAGATCCGCGTATACAAGCTCATCTAGATTTGCAGAATCGAAAGCATTTACTTGAACTTGCTTTAGAGAAGATGGAGAGCGTGCTAGCGCTTCAACGACAAAGAAGAAACGATATTTGAAGGAACGGGATATATAAATATTACTAATATTATAACATAACTACACCAATTCCCGATCTGCTATTTTTGTCGAGTTCACGGTCGTCTGTTATACCGCCGTGAATCTTTGGCGTGCGATAGTTAAACACATAATAGTTAAGGAATCCGTCACCGGGCCCGAACTTTAGTTCTTCGAGGAACAAGGAATTGTCATGAAGCGACATTGCGTTGAACACATCGAAACCTTGTCGCTTGGATTCGATAAGTGCAGCAGTGAAAAGGCCCTTCAATCTCGTTTGTAGTTCGTTTCGGTCAATATCAGAATCATTGATAGCAGCGGTGGAGAAAGAGTAGAAAGAGTAAGAGGCATTAACTTCATCGTCTGGGGCGTCTTTTAAAAGCACAGTTGAGGGGAGTTTGTAGAAGGAGACAAATTCAGTTATATTGCCATCGTTCTCGATGACATACGACCACACAACGCGATCGTCGGAGTCGGTAGCATCTGGGACAAAGAAGTGGACGATTTCTTCTCTGGAAAACTGAATAGAAAGGTCAAAGTGTGCAAGGTAGCTGTTGAGATATTGATGGACTTGGTCTACATCTTGCGACGCAAACGGCCTGAAGCCTTCAACTGTGATTGATGCAGGCAGCGAGAATGCGGCTTCCATTTTGGCCGCGGTGGACCCTGGCGGCAAAGAAGAGAAGCCAACAGAGTGGAGTTTGGTCCAATTGAGAGGACGATGGTAATAGCGGCATGTTGATACAGGAGTAGGTACTATTGTACCTGAGGTGTGGAGCGCCTGCCATATGTCATGTAGGTTGACTCTCCTGGTGATCTCTTTAATTAGAAGAGGTGCCAGACGTTTTGAGCGAAGTTTCTTGTGTATGCAGAGGAAGTTAATTTCAACAGACTCAATGATTTCGCCACGGACACTTAACGTGGTAGGAGTAGCTGCAATAAAGGCGACGAGTCTGTTCGACTCGGAGGCTCTTACACCTAGCAGCCACTCTGGTTTCCAGCCTGGCGGGTGCAAGGCCCATCTCAGGAAAGCGTGCGAGTAAGCGAATCTCAAGGTAGAATCGACGTCCTCGACGTAGTTTTGGTTAAGTAGATCATGCAATTCATTCAAATCTGAGCTGTCTAGATCAAGTTCGCACCATTTAAAGTCTTTGTGGAGTTCGTACGGCGTTTTCCGCACATCTTCTAGCAACTTATGTTCAATAGGGCCAGACTCTTTCACTTTAAACACTTCATCGTACTCGGGAACGGGTTGCGTTTTCCAGAACTTGTGCTGGCTTTTGTCTTTTGGCGCTGCCGGTTTGTTCATAGCCGCCAGCGCCTTGATCAGCTCCTCAACCGCGTTCTTCTCCATTTGAGTGTGGGCTGTGTTGGAAAAGTAGTAAAGGAAGGTTTGCTACTTGGGCACCACCAACATGCCAACAGCGCTACTAATTAATCAGGAAAAATAAAAGATTGTATTATTAACAGTAACAGTGATAGTATATAAATTCCCCCCAATAAATATAAATGCTAAACGGCCTGAGTTTGGTACAACATACGCGATTTCGCTGGGATCTTCTTCGCCAAAGCTTCTCCAAGACGTAGTCCGCCTTTCAACTGCGTCTGCGCCAGAAGGTACGCCGCATTATATGCACGCTTTTGGCCTGTGGCATTCGTACGCGCTGCTACAATCGGCTTGAATTTCCCTTTAGGCACGAAGGTATCGTCGCGCCGTGTCCGGCCCAGTTCGCAGTTTTCTCCACTCTGCAGTAGCTCCCGCATCGACAGCGCTATCCCCGGAGGAATCGCGTCAGGGTGCGACGGTGTTATACACGGCATATTCACTTCTTTTCGCAGAACATGGTCAATATCTATCGCCGAAAAGAACGCACATGACTCAGGAATGTCGTTGATCCCCAGCTGGTAGCAGAACAACGCTCGCGTCCAAATGTTCGACACCTGCAGCGCCATCGCAACTCGAAATCGGTCCTCGTCCTTGCACAGATACCGAATCTCGTCGTGCACCGTCAAACACAGCCTCGCATCGATACCGTAAAGGTCACACAGATAGTCCATCGATATAATCAGCAGGTGCAAGTAGTCTACTCCACTCGACTGGATCGCCCAGTTCACCCGAGATGTAAGGTACGATGTCTTCGATGGTAAATTTTCGCGTCGCAGTGCTTCGGTAATTCCGGCACCTAGCACTGGCGTTCTCGGCGAATCACCAAGCGAGATAGTCTCCAGCTCGTTAAAAAGAACACTCTCGGACCCGTACCCCCAGAATGAGTCTTTGTCTGGCCTGAAAATTGTAGATGTCAGCTTCCTTCCCTTTGTGTTCTGGTACAAAGTCGCAGCTAGCCTCTTTGCTTCAATCTGCGATAGCTCGTTGTTGAACTGCATCAAAAGCTGAGCGGCAAACTGCTGTCCTGCTCCGTATATTCTGCCATAGTTGAAAACCTTGGCATGGTCACGAGATATCTTCAAAATCGAAGCTGTTTTCGAGTGTAAATCGGTGCCATCGGATTTAACACCTTCTAGCGTCATCCAGCCTACTGCAGATGCCCCATGAAATCCGAACCTGGAGTCCCCCACCAGACTGGCTATCCAGAGTTCCTCAGAATCAACATCCGCACCGACAAACGAGTATCCTGGAGGCGCAGTTACCATCGCTTTCAGCTCTGACCCAAGTCGCGTCTTCTTTGCATTGCTAGCTGTCAGCCACGTAGACTCTACTGCTCGCCTAGTAATAGTCCCCATTGGTATTAGCAGTGGAATAATAAAGCCCAATCCCTCATCGGGTAATTCAGACAGTCCCAGATTATCCATATTTCGCTCGCCAGCCCACACAACAAGCTGACTTCTTATGCGTTCCCTTGCTGAAATCCAATAAGAGCATTGCGAACTAGCCTCTAAAGTCTTCTTAGCTAAAGGAAACTCAGAACTTAGAATACCGTTCTCAAATGCAGATATATAACCTTTCGCCAAAGGGTTTGTACAGCGTGCTGTAGGTCCTCTACTATGAGGAATGCGGAAGTACGCATGCTTCTTGTCATCAAATAACTGCTTGTCTGCAGAAGAAAGATCTTCGTATACAGTGTTGTTAGGAAACGCGCAATATACTTGATTTCGTCTCAGAAGATCTGCTTTCTCTTCGAGTGGAACTCTGAAAGTGAAACCAAATATGTCGGACCAGACAATGGGATAGTGGTTCCATGCCAGCCTTAAGAGTATTATGGCAGTACGCGACCGTGCCGTGATCTTAAGATCAGCCCCTATACGCGGGATCAAATCTCGATACCATTTCGGGTATCCGGGTAGCTTGCGAGAGTACAGAGGAACTTCATTACCCTCTTTGTCAATCTTTGTGCGCGTATGAGTTGTCCAGTCCAGCTGGCTCAGCCACACATCAGATTGCACTCGTTCAGGGTCATCGCGCAACTTTACAGCCTCTTCTGCCAGCGCCTTCAGTTGCTCCACAATCCCAATAGAAAGCTTTTGATACAAATTTTCTGCGGCTTCAATATAGTTATTCCAGGTTTTGTTAACAGGCAGTATTTGAGACGAAAGGTGTCGCTGAACGGCAAAGGTTATAGGGTGAGGACAAGTCTGGAAGAATTTTGGCAGAACCTTGCCAAAAACCATGTGTGTAGCACGCACGTCTGATGCGCAGTAAGTCATTAAATCTTGAAAATTCTCAACAATTTCATTTTTGTCGGTAGTGCCGAACTGGTCTCTAAGAGACTTATCCAAGTCGATATCGCAGTGAAGCTTAGCTGTATCGTGAAGTGAGTTCAGAGATGACACTGTCATCCATTGTTCCATATTGTCATATTCTTCATTTGAGAGAAGAAGCGATTTTAGGTTGCGGCTCTTTATATTGGTCACGGTCTGTTTGCGTTCGGCAGCGGCCTTCATGTAGCCAGACCATTTTGGCCGCTGGCTAGAGCACATGCCAGAGCTGGCAACGTGCAGGGACATTGTATCAAGAAA
Organism: Tortispora mauiana; assembly: GCA_030570615.1. NCBI lineage: Eukaryota > Fungi > Ascomycota > Trigonopsidomycetes > Trigonopsidales > Trigonopsidaceae > Tortispora > Tortispora mauiana. The sequence continues at coordinate 671,519 of JAJLWG010000003.1, forward strand.
CATGCGTTTAGAAGCATTTATGTTATATTCCTCTAGTACTTTTGATCTGTCAAAGCCGACATTGTGACCTATTGCGATTTGTGGGTACGCGCCGGGACCTAGTGGCATAAGAGTGTAATACTGCCGATTATCAACGAGCCAAGGCGAAACCCAGCCGTACCATACTGTTTTGCTGACTGCCGTAGCCATAACCGGGTAGGGACATATTTTGTATAGGACCTCTGTGTCGAAAACGATCGCGTCTTCGTCAGGGTACGGGACAGGTTCAGGTCTGCCACCCGGGGTGTACTTGTGCCAGCCCGGTTCAAAGAGCCACTCAGTTGGTACGGGCGGCAATTTTGCGCGTGCAAAGTCCAAGGCAATAGAACGATAGGGCTCGCTCGCATTTTTGCCGATATTCTGGAAGTGCTCTGCTATATTTCTGCCCTGGAGTCTCGGGAGATCAAACTCGACAGGCGTCACAGGTTTGGGCAGGGTCTTGAGCAGGCCATGAGATCGGAGATGCGCGTCTGCTATTTTTTCAATTTGTGGATCAATAATGTTAGGTGGTGCTCCCGGAAACAGCTGTTGGTGCATGTAAGGTGATATGTGCTGTATGCCTACGCTATTAATCCTTAAATTAGGGGGATTGTGATCCGCGTCATTCGCCGGAGCAGTGGCGGTGGCAGTAGCTACACTGTACATGCATCTGCCACGCTTGCCTAGATGCAGCAGTGCACTTGAGCTGCAAAGCGCGATACGCTTCATGGCTAGCTAACGACAGTCAAAGCAAGTAGAGAGACGCGTTCTGTTTTGTACGTTAGTAATAAAGTGGTGGAACGAGATGAGGGATCAGGGTTTTGAATTTTCCAGCCGTGCGGCTCAAACAAGCATAGCTTATAACGACGGAAGCGTCTTTCTGTGCATCGAGAATACGTTTAAGAACGAAACAATGTCCTCGCGGCTAGCACAGCTGCAATCTGATCCGACCTGTATAAGGAACATATGCATACTTGCGCATGTGGATCACGGCAAAACGTCTTTGTCCGACAGTTTAGTGGCGACAAATGGCATTATATCGCAGAAGCTCGCAGGCAAAGTGCGGTACCTCGACTCACGTGAGGACGAGCAGGCAAGAGGTATTACTATGGAGTCCAGCGCCATTGCACTGCATTTCCAGATCAAGCGCAAGTCTTCAGAGGATGATCCAGGCACGTTGAGTGAGTACATTATCAATCTGGTCGACTCTCCCGGCCATGTCGATTTCTCCAGCGAAGTGTCCACCGCTTCACGGCTTTGCGACGGCGCTCTCATCCTCGTAGATGTCATAGAGGGCGTTTGCTCTCAAACAATTGCGGTCCTCAGAGAGGCCTACTACGAAAAAATACAGCCGATCCTAGTCTTCAACAAACTTGACCGCCTTATTACCGAGCTTCAAATGACACCGCAAGAGGCTTACCTGCACCTCACTAAAGTCCTTGAACAGGTAAATGCTGTTATCGGCTCGTTCTTCACAAGCGACAGAATGAAGCTTGACGAACTCTCTTTGGACGAAGCAGCCGCCGCTGCAGACGACGCAGACCTCTATTTCTCCCCAGAGAAAGGCAATGTTATATTCGCATGCGCCACAGACGGCTGGGCTTTCACAATCGCACATTTCGCTTTCATATACGAAAAACGCATGGGAATGAAACGTGAAACGCTTATGAAAGTACTATGGGGCGACTACTACATGGAACCAAAAACTAAGAGGGTCCTACCGGGATCAAAACTGCCCGCAAAAAAGAAACTCTCCCCTCTTTTTGTTTCGTTCATTCTCGACAACATATGGGCAGTCTACAAAGCTACTTTAATCAGCAGAAACGATGATACTATACAGAAAATCATCTCTACTCTGAACCTCAGAGTCCTCCCCAGAGAATTGAGGACCTCAGACAATAAGGCCTTGTTAAACGTTATGATGAGCAGATGGCTGCCTTTAGCTAGCTGCGTATTGCTCTCAGTAGCCGATAAAATCGAATCGCCAGCACAAGCGCAGAATAGACGCCTCTCTTATTTTCTGGAGTCTGTCGCTGAGGCATCTAAAATACCGCTCGATACAAGAACTGCTATCGAGAAATGCGATAGAGCTGGACCTGTCGTCAGCTACATCTCAAAGGTCCTCACGATTCCCGAATCTGCGTTTGACAATGTAAAAACCGCCGAGGATTCACGCGAACATCAAGCATCAGACCACACAAAGGCCAGAGAAATGGCCGACAAGGCGCGTCGTGAAGCAGAAGGTATGGCAGACGCGCAAACAGATCACGACTCTTCTGATGATCGTCCTGATCGCGTACTTGGTCTGACACGTACTTATTCAGGAACGCTTGCTGTTGGCCAAACAGTTAATATTCTAGGTCCTAAGTACAGCATTGGTAATCCTTCGCGGCACTGCGATACTACGACCATCACGGGACTCTATATCCTTATGGGTCGCGATCTTGTACCTATACAGGAATGCCCTGCTGGAAATATTGTAGCAGTCGAAGGTATAGGAGAAAAAGTCCTGAAGACAGCAACTTTGACTTCCGTAAAGGATTTCCCTAGCTTGTCGAGCCAGGCATCGAATTCGCCGCCCATTGTCAGGGTCGCCATTGAACCAGTGAATCCTAGTGACATGGCCAAATTTGAAAAAGGACTTGAACTGCTGAACATTTCAGACCCATGTGTTCAAGTCAGTATTCAACATACAGGAGAACATATTCTGGCAACCGCTGGTGAACTTCACTTGGAAAGATGCTTGAACGACTTGCGCGAGCGATTCGCTAAAGTAGATGTATCAGTCTCAGTACCTATGGTACCTTATCGTGAGACTATTGTTAGCTCTAACGATATGGCGCCGCCAAATAATGGTGTTCGTGGCGAGACACTAGTCCAGGTTGGCAAGTATACAATCAAGTTGCGCACGCAGCCTTTACAGAGAGAACTGACAGAGTATCTTACAAAGATGGGAAGCGTGCTAGGAAGACTTTATACGGGCAAGGAGAACGACGAGGAAGAAGAAAGCGAAATTATCGTTGGAAACGAGTACATGAGCATGAGCTTGGAGTCGATTAAGTTGGAAATGGAGAAGATCTCAAAGAATTTGCGGAATCCAATCAATATCAATAATGTTTTGGCTATTGGACCTCGCCATAGAGGAGCTAATTTATTAGTTGGAGCCTGTGAAACAGGAATCGAGAAGATTTTTGGTGCAACACACGAAACTGCAATAGTTCCAGCATATGTAAGCGACTCTATTATAAACGGATTTCAGTTAGCGACGTCTCAAGGTCCATTGTGTGCGGAGCCGCTACAGGGCGTACTATGTACAGTGATAGATATCAGTGAAGATGAAGAAGAGGAGTCAACAGGCAGTTCAGACCGACGAGGAATCACTATCATTAGCAATTCGATCAAAGCTGGGTTTATGGATTGGTCGCCACGAATCATGTTAGCGACATACTCATGCGAGATTCAAACGAGCGCTGAAATGCTTGGTCGTGTGTACCAGGTACTTACACGGCGCAAGGGAAAAGTGATCTCTGAAGAAATGAAGGACGGGACCTCGGTATTCTTAGTGAAAGCAGACATACCGGTTGTAGAAGCATTTGGGTTTGCAGATGAAATACGCAAACGGACATCAGGCGCTGCCCAACCGCAGCTGGTTTTTCGAGGATTTGAAATCTATGACCAAGATCCGTTCTGGGTGCCTACTACTGAGGAGGAGCTGGAAGATTACGGAGAAATCATGGACAAAGAAAACGTCGCTAGGAAGTACATCGACAACGTCAGAAGAAGGAAAGGTCTGCGAGTTCAGGAGCTAGTTGTTGCTAATTCAGAAAAGCAGCGCACACTACGGCATTAGTAGTATAATGAAGAAAGATCATGTCATTAAGAAGTCTCAGTAGACCCGTTACCAGTTTGCGTATTTACATGCGAAGATTCAGCGCGAGAGAATACAGAGGAGTTCTTAGAAAAAGGGGCACCTGAATTCATAGCTTCCGTAATTTCTTCGAGTCCGGGAGCAGAGTTGGGGTCGTTTGGCGAAAGGGCACCGACCAAGTCTCTAACGACTGAGCGGTATTCGTTAGGCACGGACGAAGTGAACAGTTGCTCGCTGTCTCTTTGCGCAGTGAGATCCTTCAGCGAGAACGAGGTAGGAACGACAAATTTAGAGACGTGCTCGTGCCCTTGCTCGTCGGCAAACACTGCCTGGACAGTCTCTTCCAGCTGTTCAGTAGTCGTGATATAGGAATCGGAGGCATGATAGAGGCTAAGGATATACTGTGCGCGTTCTTCGGCTGCTTGCGTCTTGGCCTTCAACCTATTTTGGCGTCTGAGTTCAACGAGCGCCTCGCGTTCCTCAGGTGTACGTTCGACGACAGCAGGGTCTGTCAGAAACTTTTCAATAGTAGGTAGAGTAAGCTCACCAGGAGTGAGTTCTGCAGCGCCTGCTTTGCGTAGGTTAAATTCGGCACGCCGCGTTTCAACTTCTTGATTATGCGCTTTTTGTTTTGCCCGTAGTTTCTCTAATCGCAGAGCAGAAGCCTTATCGTAGAAATTGATGTACTTTTTGAGTGTTTCTCGTCGGAATTCGCTCATCTTTTCACGGTACTGCGCTTGCACAGACTTCGGTTCGCCGCTGCGCGGTTTCGGGTCAGTGGTCGTCTTCGCCAGAAAGTCTGCGGCAGTCGGCAGAATCCTTTTGGTGACATATCTGCTCGCGCCCTTCGGTGTAGGTATACCTTTGGCGTACCCGGACTTCAAGGGCTTGCCTTGTTCAAAGGCCTGTAGTTCAGCTTTCTCCAGCTCTTCGACCGTAGGCGGCAGCTTAGATCCAACGATCCTTATTCTAGGGGTTCTGACTTTCGGCAACACTCCGCTTATTTGTGCTTTGAGTGTCATTCTGGTGCTGGTTTCGAAGGGGTTTTGGTGCAGTCTTTCTGAGTTAGTAGTTTTGCGATTCCGGTATTTTTCTTCAATCTGTGTATGGGGGGTTCAGGGTTTATACGAGGTTCTATTCAGGTGTGTGTGACTGCCTCCACCGTAAACGCAGCGATGCCGCCTATCGAAGTGGTCTCTGCTGTCAATAGAGCTACTTGAACGCGTTCAAATGGCAAATAGCAGAAAAAAAGCGTCTCACTTAAGCTGCATAGAAAAGCGGAGTGTGTGGTCTGAAGGGCACTGTTGCTAGGATAAGAAAAAAACCGTTTGAGATAGGAAACCTTAAGGGGGTTGTACTTTTTGAATACTACGTTGACGAAATTACCAAGTATGGCAGTTAGCGGGGACAGAGTTTACAAATTTAGTGTTAAAGCAATAAAAAGGTGCTAAAATTGCCATTGAGCCCAAGGAATGGGGACATCAGGGAAAAAAATATAAATAAAGACTTTTTTTTCTCTTTCTCGATCACTCAGCAATTTGCCTTCGAAACAATTGACTATGCTAAAGGGAATTAGGCAACTAACAGCTTTGCCTGCAAAAAGATGTCTCTCTACTGCCAATCTCGCTAATTTTAAGATCCCCGCCGTCGAAAATGAGCCAAACCTCAACTACGCGCCTGGCTCTCCAGACAACAAAAAGCTCGTAGCTGCAGTAGAAGATCTCGCGGAACAGTTTCCCCTCCAAGTTCCCCTTGTAATTGGAGGCTCTAAGACTACTACCTCTGACAAGATCTTTCAGTACAACCCAGCCAACCACAAGGTGATTGTCGGCTCCTCCGCGTCTGCTGATGCCTCTCACGTCGCACAGGCTATCAACGCCAGTCTCAAGGCCAAAAACGAATGGGCAAACATGCCGTTCCATGAGCGCGCCGCTATATTCCTAAAGGCGGCCGATCTGACTGCTAACAAGTACCGCTTCAAAATCATGGCCGCCACTATCCTGGGCCAGGGCAAGAACGCCTTCCAAGCTGAAATCGACGCCGCCGCTGAGCTCGTAGATTTCCTCAAGTTCAATGTCGCTTATGCAGAAGAGCTTTACAGCCAACAGCCTGCAAAATGCTCACCCGGTATATGGAACCGCGCTGAGTACCGCCCTCTCGAAGGCTTCGTCTACGCCGTCACTCCTTTCAACTTCACCGCCATCGCTGGAAATCTCACTGTCGCACCTGCGTTGATGGGCAATGTCGTCGTATGGAAACCGTCTCAGTTTGCTATCATTAGTAATTACGTGTTCATGGAAATTCTCGAAGAAGCCGGCCTCCCTGCCGGCGTCATCAACTTCGTACCCGGCGACGCTGTCACTGTCACCAGAGAAGTCTTGAACCACCCAGAGTTCGCCTCTCTCCATTACACTGGCTCCACTGCTGTGTTCAAGTCTCTCTACAAGCAGATCGCAGCCAACCTTGATATTTACAGGACATATCCTCGCATTGTTGGCGAAACGGGCGGAAAGAATTTCCATCTCATTCACAACTCTGCTGACATCGCATCTGCTGCACGCAACACTATTCGTGGAGCTTTCGAGTTCCAGGGCCAGAAGTGCTCTGCTGCTTCCCGCGTTTATGTTCCCAAATCTATTGCTAACGAGTTCATTTCCATTCTGAAGACTGAAGCCGACCTCCTACCTTCCACTTCCACTCTCTCCGCAGGTGTCGCTCCTTCTGCACAAGAGAGCGTCGATAACTTCACCGGCCCTGTCATTCACGAAGCATCTTTCAAAAAGCTCGACGCTGTCATAAAGAAAGCCAAGAAGACGGCTGGCGTCGAAGTCATCGCTGGAGGCCACACAGATAGTTCCGTTGGCTACTACATTCAACCCACGATCCTCAAAGTATCTGACCCCAAAAGCGAGATCCTCACCAACGAATTCTTTGGTCCTATTCTTGGCCTTTATGTTTATGATGATGCTGACTACGAGGCCACCATTCGCTTGATCGACGAAGGCTCTTACGGACTTACCGGTGCCGTGTTCGCCCAGGATCGACAAGCTGTTCAGACCGCTTTCGAAGGACTGAGAAACACAGCCGGTAACTTCTACATTAACGATAAATGTACCGGTGCCGTTGTTGGTCAGCAATGGTTCGGTGGTGCCAGACTCTCTGGTACTAACGACAAGGCTGGATCTGGCCAGATCTTGAACAGATTTGTGTCTATTCGCAACATCAAGGAGAACTTCCGTGCATGCGATCAGGTACAGTATTACTGATCGTTACGAACCAATATCTGAAGCTCCAGGTATATTCGCAATGTGACAGATCTTACGGTTCTTTAAGCTTCTTAAAATCTCAACTATAGACTTTTTTAATTATAATAAGACTACAATATCTAATCTACGATACTTTTGATGAACGCAGTAGTACTATGACAACCGTATGAGGATAAGTTTAGCTTGACTACGCCGGGTAACAAATCGTTTAATGTAGCAGTTATATAGATCTTGCCGGCCAAAATGTAACCTAGACCATGACTATACCTCCTAAGTACCCCGCAAAGCAGCATGCCCTCAAAGTGAAAACTTTGCTTGGCTTGTCCGAGGGGCTGCTGTACATAGAAAGTGAAAAAACAGTTTATTTTCCCAATTGTGATCAAACGAGGCCTTTCAGACAAAACCGAAGCTTCTACTACTTGACGGGCTGTGATCTTCCCGACTGCTACGTCACGTTCGATCTCGCTCAAGAGAAGCTCGTGTTGTATCTACCTCCTATCGATGACGACGATGTTATGTGGAGCGGTATGCCCCTCTTACCGGAAGAAGCCATGAAAAAGTACGACATCGACAGCTGCGTATACGAGTCTGACCTGGAATCCGTTCTCTCATCTGCTGCCACTATACATGTGATGGAACAGAACAAGCGACCTTTGCCTAAAAATGTCAATGCGGAGTTCTTGCTTGACGCAATCGATGAAGCAAGAGCTACAAAGGACGAGTATGAAATTGCAGAGTTGCGCAAAGCTGCCGAGATCTCAGATCATGCGCATCTCCAAGTGATGATGAACCGCAAGATCGAGACCAACGAGTGTCATGTTCACGCAGAATTCGTATACCATTGCATGAGATCAGGATCTAAACACCAAGCCTATGATCCTATCTGCTGCGCTGGCACTTCTGCATCGACTCTCCATTACGTCAGGAACGATCAACCCATGCTCGGAAACGGCCAGCTGCTGTTCCTGATCGACGCAGGTGCGGAATGGAATAACTATGCCTCAGATGTCACCAGGTGTTTCCCAATTGGAGGAGAATGGACTAAAGAGTCTCTAGAGGTATACACACTAGTGCAGAAAATGCAGGCTGAGACAATGAAGCTTGTGCGTCCCGGCGTACACTGGGAAGATCTACATTTGCTCTCGCATAAGATCCTAGTACAGCGATTTTTAGAGCTTGGAATATTTATAGATCCTGAAGGTAAACCTATATCTGACGCTCTTGTGCAAGAAGTACTTGATTCGCGGGTATCAGTGGCTTTTTACCCGCACGGCCTAGGCCACATGCTAGGCATGAATACGCACGATACGGCCGGTAGGGCTAATTACGAGGATCCTGACATTATGTTCAGGTATCTCCGCATTAGACGGACTCTAGAGGAAGGATTCTATGTTACAGTAGAGCCTGGTTGCTACTTTAACAAGTTCCTGATTGAAGATGCTCTCAAGAAACCAGAACAAGCTAAGTACATCGATCAAGGTGTTCTAGAAAGATACTGGAAAGTTGGAGGAGTGAGAATTGAGGACGACGTCCTTGTCACTGCTGACGGATATGAAAACTTCACGAAGATTACAAGTGATCCTGAAACAATCTCTAAAATTGTTAAAGCAAGTCTTGCCTAAGTTACGTTTAATTTTCAATGCACATTATTATTTTCAATTACACATCTAGCCTGACGTTCGCACGCCTTGCTGGGGTAATTACTTGCTTTGGTACCAGTCGATTATTGCCGCCTTCTACTGCTAATAATGCATCGTCAATAGAGGCGAAAAAAGCAGGCCCGTCCTCGTTATTATACGTGACCAAATTCGTAATACCCGACGCATCCCACTGCTCTCTAATTTGAGCAACAGGAGGCATACGTGAAAAGAACACGTAGACATCTCTTTTCCTGTATGATTCAACTATCTGATACATCGTCAATACCGCACTTGCATCACATTCGGTCATTCCCTTCAAATCAATAATAATATTACGATTCATAGAATCTGATCTCGTTGGAGGGTGAGACGGATGTACTCGCATAGAACCGTAAAGTTCAAGTCGATGCAGACGTCCCTTTAACTGACCTGCATTGGCAAATGTGAGCGGTTCGGGAATTTTCACAATCAGACATCCTTCGATTTCGTGAACATCGTCGTCGTCTGCAAGAGAATCCGCATTTTCGTAATAAGAAGACCCACCACGGCGAGCCAGAATCTGAATACGGGGTTGTGTGGAGTGTTTAAGTACTCTTAGAAGCGAATAAGAGACTCCTAAAGTGACGCCAACATTCAAAGACCAGAATACTGTAGCTAAGAATGTAAGGAAGAGTAGAGCGAGATCTTGATACCCGCCAATTGTGTAGTAGAACCAAATGTCATGAGGAGCTTCTTCAAGTAGAGACAACGCTACTACAGAAATAGTTGCTGAAAGAACACATTGTGGAATATGGTTAAAAAGCGGAACAAGGAATGCTATCGAAATTATGGAAACCGCAGATAGCACCAATCCTGAGACCTGCGTGCACGCACCACTCAAGGCATTGATCTTAGACCTGCCATATCCGCCAAAACTCGGCAAAGCTCCAAACAGAGAACAGCCAAAGTTGGCTACACCAAGAGCGACAAGCTCGCGATTAGTAGAAACACTTTGGTCGTACTTGGATCCCATTCCCTTGGCTGCAACTGTTGTCTCACAGAAGCCCAAGATTGTAATCAGCAGAGCGGTCGTAAAAACCTTCTTGACAATTTCATAAGTGGCAATGCGAAAAGGGATGTAAAGAGAAGGCGTCCTAGACACGAACAAACCAAGGGTGTGCACACCCTGTTCAGCCCAGTCAAGCTTCGCCGACAGCGTCGTAAATAACACAACGACCAAAAATATATCAGGCACGTACACCACCCACCTATGACGGTCTTGGAATCGGAGTTTAAAGGCGCGAATTACCTTTATTATGATGAATGCAGATACAGATATGATTAAAGTGAGTCTATGAGTTTCCGATAAATGGTTGCAGACAAACAGGAACTTTTTTATCGGCGAGTAGTGACCTGCATCAAAATCAGCAGCGACGTTCGCCAACCCAAGTTCTTCAAGCAGCTGATCCACTAAAATAGTGATACCCACACCAGATATGAATCCACAAAGCAGGGACTGTGAAAACACAGAGTCGAGATAGCCAAGGCGGAATATGCCAGAGATGAGCAGGAGAGTGCCACATATAGCGGAGATAACAGAGACAATTAGAGGTAGAGGAACGTCAGAAAAAAACGAGTCTAGTGCGCTTGCATCTGAGTTTTTGTGGTCGGAGAAGGTCTTTACGGCTTCACCTACGAGAAGGGAGAGTGCCGGCTCGGGACCCACAACAAGTTGGGGAACAGTTCCAAGAAAGAAGTAGATCAAAGGCGCCACTGCAAAGCCATAGAGGCCACAGTTTGGACCGACTTTAGCTAAACTGGTGGCATAAGAGAGAGATAACGGTATCTGAAACGAAGCTATAGTTATACCGGCAATGAGGTCGCCAGAGAACTGCCGCCCCGAGTAGAGAGGCAGCCAGGCAAGGAAAGGTATGTAGTAGCTCCAGTACGCATGCGAGGATTTAGGACGAACTGTTTGATTAGCTAGCGATTGATGAGACAGTCTGCGCGCGTAGCCGGGGACAGAGGAAGAGCGGGAAAAGGATCTGGAAGGCGAGAAGTTCCGTCGAGTGGCAGGATCATAGAGCTGCGTAGAGGAGTTAATAGGGGATCTCAAACCGCTGTTTAGGGAAGTGGAACCGTAGTCCAGCAGAGATGAAGGGCCCAAACTGGATACTTCATTGTCTCTTAACTGACCTGCAGAAGTCATTGAATAGAATTCCTAGCAGCGCAAAGAGGCAGTCAGGGAGAAGGGCGAATGAAGGGTCTGTTGTTATTGCGAAACTGATTCCATGCCCGTGTCCTCTGTGCATAGAGCGTTTCTGAACCTTATTTAAAACGTACCGTAGTTACGGTAACAACACTGAACGTACATCAACACCTCGTCAGTTTTTGTGCTTTCTTTATCCACTGTCGTCTTTTTTTTGGCTGCAATATGGATGAACAATCAGGACTGCCCATTAACTGGGAAGTGAGGTTTTCGCGATCCAGAAAACTGCCGTACTATTTCAACTCACAGACGCAAGAGAGCCAGTGGGTACCACCAGCGAACACAGACGGCGAAAAGCTGAAGCAGTATATGGCCGAGAAGTATCCACCAGAAACTAGCGCGGCCGCTTTAGGCCGGTCTGAGAAGGTGCGTGCGTCGCACTTATTGGTGAAACACAAACAGTCGCGAAGGCCCTCAAGCTGGAAGCAGGCAGAAATAGTACGGACCAAGGAAGAAGCTCGAGAACTCTTACAGGAATACAGAGACAGAATAACCGCAGGCGATATTTCCTTTGCTGACCTTGCATCTACTGAAAGCGACTGTTCGTCTGCTCGAAAAGGCGGTGATCTCGGTTTCTTTGGCCCCGGTGAGATGCAGAAATCCTTCGAAGACGCTGCATTCGCCTTGCAAGTCGGCGAACTCAGTCCTATCATCGAGAGCGACTCTGGGCTGCACATTATTCTCCGAACAGCCTAGCAAAAAGTTGCCTGCACCAATCTCTACAATAAAATTAAATAATAACAGTAAATAACAATCAGTATTCTTTTTAAAAGTTGTATTAACTCTAGATCTATCTTTATAATTCGTCCTCAGATGAGACATAGGCGTCACCCATGCGTTTCTTCTTGGCCATGCGCTCTTTCTTCTTCTTTCTCATTTCAGCCGACGAAAGCTTCTTGGCCTTCTTGACGGTCTGAATCTTGTTACCCATGGCATCGAATTTGTCTTCTTCATCTTCCTCTTTCTTGTCAAGACGAGGTCCACTTCCTTGACCTTGAACCCAATTGTGTCCAGAGGGTGTCATTTTTCCGTCGAGCACAGCCCAGACTTCCTCGGTCAAATCCTTGGTGAATTCAGCAGAGTGTGTAATGATAACAACACCGCCCTCAAACTGCTTCAGAGCCTTGGAAAGGGCTCCAAGAGAGTCTCTGTCAAGGTAGTTGGTAGGCTCATCAAGGACAATCAAGTGAGGACGTTGCCATGTGCAGGCAGCAAGCACTAGCTTGACTTTCTGTCCTCCAGAAAGACCACGGATACGAGAGTGAGTAACCAACTCGGCGTCAAGTCCCAGAAGAGCACAGTGGTTCTCAATCTCCTTGCGGGTCAAGGCACGGAATTGTCCAGAAGCCAAAGCCTCCTTCATATCAACCTCAGCAACCATCTTGCTGTGGGTCTCAATAAGTTCAGAACGAGGCAACCAAGCGTTATCAGCGCTCATCATGGGGATCCAACGCTCATTCTTCATGCCAACGTTCTCACCAAGCGAGAAAGAGCACTCATACTCGTAAGAGTTTTTGAATTTTCTGCGAGAATGAATGCCGGTAACACGACGCTGAGTACCGTCAATCTTGTAGATGTGGTTCATGGCAGACTCATCGCTCTCAGTGATTTGACGGTTAGCACGGTCCATGGTCTCACGATCCTCACCAGTCTGGAAACGCCATTGAATGTATTCGGAAGGAGTCTTGTCTAAATGTTGATCGATGTGAGCAAATGCGTGCTGCTTGATGTATGCAATGCGGCAATTCTCGTGAACGTAAACTTCACCCGTAGTAGGTAACAATTCACCAGTAAGAACGTTAATGAGAGTAGATTTACCGGCACCGTTAGGTCCAATGACTGCAATACGAGACGACAAGGAGATCTGGAAAGTAATGTCGCTAATTTGAGGCTTGCTAGTACCAGGATATTGAAAAGACATGTTAGAAACTTTGACAATAGCTTTTTGCTTGGTCTTGACACCTTCCAAGAAACCAGGTTCAGGGAACTTGAATTCCATCTCGGAGGCCCCGAGTTCGTAATAAGACTTGGCAGAAGGGACCTTCTTGACGAAGTCAGAAAGGTTACCCTTGTATTTGCGGAGCTTAAAGCGCTCGTAATGAATAATGTACTGGACAGTCTTATCCAAGAAAGCAGTATCGTGAGAGACAATGATAGAAGTAATTCCGCAGGTGTTGATGTAGTTGACTAACCAAGCGACGTTAACGGTATCAAGATGGTTAGTGGGCTCGTCAAGCAACAGGATATCAGCCTGCTTCAATACAGCACGAGCAAGAGCAAGTTTCATCTTCCATCCACCAGAAAGAGAGCTGATAGGCATTTCAATCATCTCATCGGTGAAGCCGACATCCTTCAAAGCCTTCTTGGCGTCATCACGGGAGTTCAAAACAACATCCTTATCAGAGGCAACGAATTCCAAGACAGAAGTGTCAGCGTCAGTTCCGTCAATATCGTGTTCGACGTAAACAGTCTTACATTCTTCGGGAGAGGGGAAACCTTCGACCTGGCCGTTGGCAATAGCACGCATTAGTGTAGATTTACCAGAACCGTTAGGGCCGCAAAGACCATATCTGTGAGCACGTTTAAGACGTAGAGTGGTACGGTTGAGCAAAATCTTAGCACCATAAGCAAGAGAGAACTCGCAGTTGCAGAGATCCTCACCTTCTTCCTCTTCTTCGTTGAGGAAAGCAGCCTTGGGCATGTTGGCAATGGCCTTAGTACGAAGTTCCTCGACAGCAGCCTTGGCATCGGCTTCGTGTAAGAAACCAGTAAGGACAGGCACAATGTTGTTGGTCCATCCAAAGCTTTCAGTGGAGCGTTCGTCAATGAGGTTACCGGCCACGGCAGCAGAATACTTGAGGAGAGGGGCGTACTTCTTCTCGTCGTACTTTTGATCTTTAAGGATAGACTTAAGGAGATCGAGATTGACTTGGACATCTCCAGCAGTAGAAACTTCAGGGATTTTACCGTCGACAACCTCACCGACACGGGTCAAGGTGTTCAAAGCACGAAGGGTGACACTGCGAGCTTCAGGATCAGCAATTGTGTCGTGATTAGCTTTGAGGCCGGGCATAAGCTTCTGCAAAAAGGGAGCAACAACTTGAGGATCGTCGACAAGCTTACACATGTTGTCAATAATGACAGCAGACTTACGTTTGATCGAAGTGTCACGCTCAGCTAGACCACGAGAAAGAAGAGGTTCCATAATGGACATTGTGGCAGAGGTGACTTCCTGAACGAAAGTTGTGGCACCAAGGGTGTGGACAGTTTCAGGGACCTCCTTAGGATTAGCAATACATTCAATCAAAGCAGGAATGAACTTTTCGATATCCTTGTTTTGGACGGTAGAACACATTTTGTGCATAGTGTCGGTGGCTGCCTTCTTAGCCTCAGGCTTAGTATCCCACATAGCCTCAGAGATAATAGGAATGAGTTCAGGCATGCGGAGAGCGATCTGACCGGGAGCGACGTCAACAAGGTTGTCGATGGCTTTGAGGGCCAATACCTTTACTTGCCACTTGGCAGTAGGGGAAACGAAAGCAAGGATATCAGGGATGATATACTTGACAGCGTTAGGATTGATAGCTCTGGCGAGGGCTACGACCGTTTCTTCAGCAGCAGTGCGGACATCAGCATCCTTATCGGTGGCTTTATCGAGAATATCGCTAATGAAGGAGATGATGTAAGGTTCGACTGAGGGAAGGAGACCATCAGGAGAAGAGGCAGCAGCCTTGATAGCACGGAGAGCGCCAAGACGACTAGAAGCATCTTTCTTGTTGTTCAACTTAGCAGCCAAGACATCAAGGGTGGCGGTAGGGACATCGTGTTCTTCGATGGGTCCCTTGAGGAAAGAAGCGAAGCTTTGAGCGGCGGCCTCTTGCTCAGCGCCGGTAGCGATAGAGAGCTGGCTCAAAAGTTCAGAGAGAACTTTATCAGATTGAGCGTTTTCGGCAGAAGCTGACATAGCAGAAGGCATTAGAGAACTAGAGGTTGTATAATAGAATTATTAGTAGCAAAGAGAAGATGTTCTCTCAGTTTTTGTGTATTAGAGGGGTTTTTCTGGTTTTTTTTCTTTGGTCCGAATAAGACACTTGTTTCTTTTTTTAAAAATGAAAAGATAAAGTAAATGACTCGATCTTTCTTTTATAAAGAAATGAAACCGTTTACGTGAAAAGCAAGATAAAAAGCTCACAGATCGGTGTAGAGAAAAAAAAGAAAAAAGGGCGACCTGATAAAAATCGTATATATATAAGAGGAACAAGGTTTTCACTAGGCAGAAAATTTTTTTGTTCTTAAACCGAAAACAGACATTGGTCCCAAATTACCCGGAAAATAAGCTATCTGAGGTGTCTTATTGGTCAGATTTGAACTTTAATTTCAATAAAGGATACCGAAAATCAATGACACCTGCTTGTAATATCAGTCTTTGTTGGTGCAGATAGCTGGCTGTCTAAAAGAGAACAGTATTAGCAAACTGCTGGAGCAAAATGCAAAAAGAGCTATTTAAAGTAAATTTACATTTGCTCTTAAACTGACGAGTGGGTGTTCGATTGGAGCTAGGAGACAAACTGCTAAGGTTTACGAATGGCCGATCGGGATGGAACGGGCGCATAAAGGAAAAGAATACACGTGATTATATGCGAGTTAGACGATTTGCGTAAGTTATTGATTCTAATCTTCGTAGCGGGGAGGCTGGTATGTGTGGTCAGACAGAGGACTGATGTACCCTTAGCGTGTTACTGAGGATGTGGCAGCCTCGGCTGCTGGTTGCGGCGTCGGCACCTGCTCAGGGTAGGCGGCGACAGCGCCGATGGATGACCTTCAAGGTGTTGTGCTTTTTAAAGTGCAGTTGGAGCTCTAGTCGGAACTACAGAGTGTAGCCTCTAGTAATAAAACAGGAAGATAACCCTGCTGTGAGTGATTTCAGTGTCTTTGCATGGACCGTGTAGTTGATGTTGTAGGTGTAGTGCTGTCCGCGAGTCAAAGCAGCACTGCCGACATCGACAGATCGGATATATGTTTTTCCTGACGCGGGTTGTGCCTGATACAGTGTAACAGACGACGTTTGCGTTTAAAAATACCGGAGACGATAAGCCATTGATTGCCGCAGAGACAAGGCAGACATCTATCTGCCTGCGCGACCCCCTGCGGGAAGCAAACCGGCGCGACCTTGCAGTACGACACTGCGATAGCGGAGCCATCAAAGGAGCTTTAATCTTTTAATTTGTTACGTTTAGAGAGTCTTGCATCACATTCTAGGGTGTTAGCGGTAGTAGTGACACTGCTGCCAAAAACACCAGGGTTAATAAGCCCTGGTGCGTGCGTTTCAGGGTCGATCTTGATCAGCACGGATACCGTCGGCAGCCCAGCCTGGACCGAATGCGGACATTAGAAGGCATAAGGATGTCGACCATACCGCAGGCAGAGTCGCTAAGGGAAGGGAGTAGGTCCACGTGGACGATCTTGCCGCATCTGCACGATTCGATGGGGTGCATTTGCAGGAATATGGATGCGGAACCTGACGTCGTGCCACACACGGTGCATGATGCTGTCCAATTTCCAAGCTTTTATGCCTCGATGCTTATATTCGATCTCGGCTTACCTGTACAGGGGGACAGTAATATTCCCGTAAGGGACAATGGCCGGCAGGTACTCATGGCCTTCGATGATTTCTCTTGGACTGGTATTGCCAGCCATTCGCACTAAAATGTATTCATCGCATAAGTTGTAGTGGCTAGTTCAATAGTCAGAACGTGCGCATTTGGCGGTCTGGCTGGCTCAGTAAATGGCGGTACGGCCAGTGCCGTAGCTCGGCTGCCCGTCTCATAGGGGGAGTTACAACTATACAAGGGCGAAACATCATGGTTGTGCTGTAGTTGTCTTTTTTATTAAATTGGAACCAAACGATACGCGCAACTTGAGCACATACTTATAGGAAGCTTTAATAAGAGTGCAAGGAACACTGAAAATGTATTCGACAAGATCAGCAAAGTCAGATGTTAGGTATAGATACGCGATAGGCCACCTGCTATTGGTCAGAAGCAATATTAAAGTTAATTCAACGTAACTAATTTCAATTTGGTCTCACGGCGTTGCAACCTCTTGTAAAGATTTGGCAGCATAAAATCAGCACAATTTTATGGTCTATGCGAAACTTCTAGATGATTGAAGTTAAATGCGGAGGACCGCAATCGGCTATAGAACGTAGTAATTAAGATATATTAGAAATGGATGATTCAAGGTGCCGAAATGCTCGGCCTTGTGGTTTAATCTATATACTTAGAGAAGTAATTCCAGTGGGTTCTCGACGACTTTCTTAAGAGCCTTAATCCATTCCCCACCAACAGCGCCGTCAACTACACGGTGATCAAACGAAGCAGTGACCGTAATAGTGTCTTCGAAGGTAACGCCGGACGGGGACGTCGGGTCTTCAAATGGTGTTCGGATGGTAGTGCCAACAGCCAGAATCGCAGATTGAGGAGGATTGATAACCGCAGTGAAATCGTTAACAGCATGGTTCATTCCCATATTGGAAATAGTAACACTGCCACCGGTGTATTCTTCAGGCTTCAATTTTCCGTCACGCGCACGCTTACCAAGGTCCTTGATAGTAGCTGAGATCTCAACCAGTCCCTTGAGATTGGCTCCGCGAACAATAGGCGTAATCAAACCGGTAGGCGTTGCAACGGCAACCGAAACATCCACATTAGTGTATTGACGAATAACTCCCTCATTCTCCAACCAGCTGCTGTTAACGGCAGGTACCTTAAGCGATGCGGCAGCTACTGCCTTGATGAGCAGATCGTTAACACTTAGTTTGAATCCCTGTTCGGCTCCTTCGGCATTCAACGCCTCACGGACCTTCAGAAGTTTTCCGGCCTTCAATACGCTAGATACCTGGTAGTGGGGGGCATCGCGCTTAGATGATTGAAGGCGAGAAGCGATAGTCTTGCGCATGGAGCTGATGGGGATATCGACGTAAGCAGAACCGCTTTCAGCAGCAGGAGTAGGGGCAGATGCAGCAGGAGCACTAGGGCTAGCAGAAGGCTTGTAGTTTTCTACGTCACGCTTGATAATTCGGCCACCGGGACCAGATCCCTTGATGTCCTTAAGCGGGATACCGTTCTCGAGAGCAATCATTTTAGCAATTGGAGAGGCAAGGATGCGACTTGTGGGAGAATTAGAAGAAGAAGTATCAGCGGCCGCGGCGGTTCTATCAGACGAAGAAGAAGAGCTAGCATCCGAAGCGTTAGATTCCTTAGGGGATGATGTGGACTCCGCTGGGGTGGATTCCGGTTCCGGCGCTTTTTCCTTTGGAGCCGGAGGGGCAGCATCGGCAGACTGACCGAGTTCTTTGGCAGCGTCTTCGGCAGTAAAGCTCTTCATAGCTTCAACGTCGGCTTTGTCAGCAACATATACAGCAATTGGCTTTCCGACAGGGATATCTTTGGAGCCAGTCTCAAGAAAGATATTAGATAGATAGCCGTCCTCTTGGAACTCGAAGTCCATTTGCGCTTTGTCCGTTTCGATTTCGACTAAGACATCGCCTGGGCTGAGCTGGTCGCCAATTTTTTTGCGCCATTCGCCAATGTTTCCCTGATTCATTGTGGGCGACAAAGCGGGCATATCAATGATTGTGTGATCGGGGAACGAGGCATACAGTCTCACGGCCCTGAATGCGACAGGTCGCACCAGTACCTGCGCGGAACGAGCGAAGGACCAACCTGAACGAAGCATTCTCAATAGATTAGTGACGGGATTGTCCAGACAAAAAGTCAAGTCAAATTATCCGTCTTTGTTGTTCTTTTACTGAGAAGCCAAAAGCAGCTAGTGAAAAGAAGATGTGGGTGCAAAAGTAGTTGCGGGTTTAAAAGCTTCTTTCCGTTGCTGGCGAAGGGGTGGGCTTGCTTGCGGGAGGGGGGTTTACACCGCTGTTTTCCAGCGTTGCCAGGGGAAATAAACAGGGTTAGGGCACAAAGCGTGGGGACTGTTAGGCGAGAGCGCTCACTGTCGCCCACCTCAGCGCGCGGGTGGGAGAATTTGCTGAGCACATTGCTTCGTGGTCTTCATAAGAGATGCAGTCTTATTGGCCCTTGCCTGACCAGCTGGAGAGTACGAAGCTTAGAGACACTGTAGTGAAGGTGGCCGATGAAGGCAAAATAGATATTGCTGGCGATACGGCGCTTGCGGTGTATGCATTGCAACTTTTCATCGAGGCGAATTATGTAGGCAACGGCGTGTACAAAGACGTAGTTCCCATGGAATTCGTGAGTGCATGTGACCATGCAGCTATGGAATGGCTGCGTTCTGACGGCGAAGAGATAAACGAGAACGCGGTTGCCCCGGTACTGCTTGCGGTGGCCGAGACCTCTTTGCAGAATGCAGATCAAGACCTGCACACACGATGGTGGTTGGCACGAACACGAAGCTTGCATGCAATGCTGCTGAAAGGCCAGAGCTTTGATCTCGAACAGCTGGTTGTCGACTCGTACGAGTCTCTGATGGATGAAACTACGACACCGTTAGATCGCACGCTGCTCACACTGGAACTGGCACGCGCTCAGTTGATATTCAAAGATACCTACACTGCCAAGGACCTACTGGATGAGGCATGTACGCAACGAAAGCTTGAATACCATATGACCGGAGTTAAAGCAAAGAAAACGAAATTTCAGAAACTCAAGCAACCAGCGCTAGTTGTCCTTGCTTCTTCGCAATCCCCGGTACAGAACAATAAACCTGTATTGTTGAAACCAGTGCCTCTAAACTCTGAGACTCTTCTTGAAGTTCCGGAATACGATCAATCTGAAGAGTTTCCTTCTTTTGACACGAACAAGCCTACTATTTTGACACAAATCGACGCTGTTATTCTGTCTCTTTACGCTAGATACTACACTCAGAAATCTCCTTCCCTAGACAGCGACGCTATGTCTAGAGAAGAAGTCCTAGCGCACCTCGACAGAATTATTTCTGCTTCCTCAGAATGGCTCACAACTGCAACAGCACTTTGGCAGCGAAGCGCAATCGAAAGGTACTCGTCGCAAACCATAGAGCGCGGAGTCCTCCAAATGGAAGCTCTCGAGAAAGACTTTGCAGCTGCGCCAGATTATAGTCTTAAATTCTTTCACCAACTGTTCGTTCCTACCTGCCGGTCCAGAGATACAGAACTTGTTGATCGCTTATTGTCTTTAGGTCTGTTCAAGACAGCTATTCCTGTCTGCCGTCGATTGAACCGAGTCGTCGACCTTGCATTGTGCCTGGCCGTCTCGGGAAGCGAGTCTGAAGCTCGTGAAGTCCTGAATAAGTATCTAGTCGAGAACCCCAAAGACGGAAGAGCATGGTCGGTGCTGGGCGATATAACTAGAGAACCAGCGCACTATTTGAAGGCCTGGGACACAGCACGCTACGGGAAAGCGAAACTTGCTCTTGGACAGCTGAGTCTTAAAGAAAATAAATACCAGGAGGCAATTGTTCACCTCAAGGATGCGTCAAGCGTCATTGGGCAGTTACGAGAACCATGGTACCTCTACGGATTCGCATTAATGCAGCTGAGCAATTACGACGAGGCCAGGTACGCATTTACACGATGCATTTCGATAGACGACGAAGACATGGAATCCTGGTCTAATCTTGCCACCTGTCTCACGCAACTCGGTCATAAAGCGGAAGCGCTTAACGCCCTGAAGCGAGCAGTGGCTGTTTCGCGCGATGACGCTAGTTCTGGTCGTACCAGTAAAACACATGCTTGGAAAATATGGCAGAATTACTCTATTATAGCTGCCGACCAAGGGAAATGGGCAGAGTCATTACAAGGTCTTAAGATGCTGGTATCTCACGACAAAAAGGACGCAATTCAGCTTGGAGTGGTTCAAGACCTTGCTGCAGTATTGATGCAAGGGAAACCGAATGCCCTGACATCTTTAGAAAATCAGATTCTGGACTTTTTGTACGAAAATCTACAGAATAGGGATGACATGAGCCATATCTTCACGGAGCTCGATGCTTGGAAAGAGACCGTTTGACGACAAAATGTATCAGTGAACATATAATGAATAGCATAACATATTCGTGTAACAATAGCTTTGATTGTCAGAAGGTAGTGTTTGGTATTATGTATAAAAAAGGCAAAGGGAAAATTCGTACGAAATTGCAAAGCAAGCACCGTCTACTCCTTCTTTGAAGCAGCGGCAGCCGCAGCAGGTTTGTTCGCGATTTTAGCTTCGAATATGTTGTGATACTTTCTGAGAGAAGCCTTAAACGAGTTCCACACGTTGCGAATAGACGGAGGTATTCTAGCATCGGCTAGCAGGCTGTCAATACGGACCTCCATGTTTCTCACAGACGCACGTGTGAGATGAGAGTTATCATAGCGGACTTTGATAAAGACTGAGTAGAGGACCAGAGTGATCCATGAGCCTCTGCGGAACATCAAGGCGGAAAGGATGCATCGAATAAGGACGAGGATTTCGATCGTTGAAGCGATGGCCAAAGACCTATCGTTATAGCCCTTTACGAACTCGGCGATCCTGGTGCCGATCGGAGAGGTGGGTGGGGTTCCGAGTGTTGGCAGTAAGGTCGTACGAGTAAAGGAGAGAACATGGAAGATCGAGAAGCAGGCGAAAGGGATAAGCACAAGTATAGAGGGGGATTGAAACCACCAGAGGATGGAAACAAGCAGATACTGGAAGTTATCATCACGCACTAATTTCCTGGAGTCCAGTTTGGTGTAGCTAGTTGCCAGCACTATACCGAAAGTGGTTATAGCGCCCAGCAAGTCCATTCTGTACCAAATCACAGGCAGCCGCGAGCTGGAACGAATTCTGAAAACAGATATGAAATACAAGACAAATCCGAGCAGCGAAACCACATGACCAATAAACCAAGCAAATTGAATGGTCTTTACAAGCTCACCCAGCGACTGTTTTCTAGCGCTAGATCCGCTTTTGGATGACATAACGGTAGAAGTTGCGATAATAGATGAGGAAGGTCAAGGAATATATGCAGACAAAGGCAGGCGACTTGTGGCACACCAGGTCAGGGTCACGGGTAAGAACTTAAAATTAACTTTCTCTTGCCTGCATTAGCATCTAGTACATAGTGTTTGTGGGGCACTGATCGTACGATGGTCTCATTCGAGGGTAATTGTGAGTGGGTGTAAATGTTCGATATTGGTGGTATGGTACATACGACCTGGCTGTACATGCGTAGAATGGTAGCCTGAATGAACGGGAAGTTTTCATAAACGCAATTATTGTAAGTCATATCGGAAACTCCTAGAAAGCACTCGTTAACAGGCCGGAATAGGGAACATGTGCGGCGGTATCGGGTGTGGTCGCGAGGGCACCGCAGACGGCAGTAAAAAGATCAGAGACAGCCGAATGAGGTTCACTGAGTATACATTCGCTGTTTTTCGAGCGTCAGATCGCACTGCAGAGCCAGTTTAAACGCACATGCTAAATGGATAGAGTTCGCGAAGCGGCGAATAAGGTTCAATCACAATGTGTGCGCAAATAGCCGGCCATCTGGCTGGCCGGACAGGAGCTACGTAACGTGTTTTGGTGACACGTAGGCAGGTAGCAAGTAAACTAAAAAGTGTCGATAAAACGCGTACTTCAGAAATCATTGGCATTCCAGATCTTCAGATCATGACGACGCAGTTCGAGCCGAATCCAGCAATTACAAAAAAAGCGATAATCTGATGGAAGATGTCAACCCTCAACCCTCAAATACAAGTCCAACGGACTGTCCTACCAGTTTCTTTACAGCTGCAACCTTCAGTTATTAGATTACATTCAGCAGCCGCACGAACTTTTTCCTGTTAGTCGATCGCTACCCACGAAAAGAGGTCCGCTGCGTGAAATATTAGTTACAGTTCAGTTGTTGCTCTAAGCGAACCTCCTGCGATGTTCGCCCAGAGTGGAAATGTTATGGGTCCTGAGCCTCTGCCAGAAGTCGATATTGGCCAAATGTTTATGATTGGGTTCGACGGCCCCGAAATCGACGACAATGTGCGCGTTCTCATTGAAAAATACAAAATCGGCAATATCCTTCTCAGCGCGAAGAACCTGATCGACGCAAAGCAGGCCTCCAGCTTGATTGCTAAACTGCAAGAAATAGCTTTTCATTCCGGCCACAGACAACCGCTCACTATCGCCATAGATCAGGAGAATGGTATGCTTAACAATTTGTATGATTCTGAATACATAACACAGTTCCCTGGCGCTATGGCAATTGCAGCTACCGCAAGCACGGACTATGCTTACAGTGTCGCCAAGGCCACTGCCCAAGAAATGAAGGCATGTGGTATCAACTGGATTCTTGGCCCAGTGCTTGACGTTTTCACAACTTCAAGTAACAGACTTCTTGGAATCAGAACTATGGGCGACGACCCAAATGAGGTTGCCGATCTTGGAATAGCCCAAATAAGAGGCTTCCAAGAAGGTGGAGTAATGGCATGCGGCAAACATTTTCCCGGCTACGGAAACGCTATTATCGATAACTTACTCAGTCTTCCAGTTGTGAACGATACTGTAGAGCAGTTGGAGATGGCTCCTCTGGTGCCGTTTCAGAAGGCTGGATTGGCCGGGCTGGACTCCGTCATAGTCGGTGGCTGCGCAGTTCCTAAAGTCGCCTACAACGACATGCATGCTTGCTTAAGCCCTAGAGTAATAAAAGGTATGCTCCGTGAGAGATTGGGATTCCAAGGTGTGGTACTATCTGAATGCTTAGAAATGGGTGCTCTTCATGAGAAAACCGGTATCCGACAAGGCGCAGTAATGGCCGCAAGCGCCGGCTGTGACATTATCTTAGTATGCTCAAGCAATACTTTGCAGAGAGACGCATTCACTGGTATGTGTGATGCATTTGCAAGTGGAATCTTGCATGCTGACGTATTTGCGTCCATTTCCCGCATTTCACACATGAAAGACAAGTATCTTAACTGGCAGGATGCTATGCACCCTGCAGGAATAGCACTTCTTAAGCGTCTTCGACTGGAACATTCACTTTTATCTCGCGAAGTATATGAAAAGAGCACAACACTGGTCCGCAATCACACAAAATTAATTCCTCTTAGTAATTCAATCCCGCCGGATGCCAGCATACTGTTGCTAACGCCGCTTGTTATTCCTCTGATATCTTCAGTGAGAAACGCCGACTCCCCAAAAGGTCTGTTCATTGGTGAAGACGTTTTCTTAAAACTGGGCCAAGAGTTCTCTAAATTCCACCCAGGAAAAATTTATCACACGACGTACACAGCCAATGGTATATCTAATGTACACGAGAAGCTACTGAAGAAATCACAGATCGTTGTGATAGTTACCACGGATGTCACAAGGAACATGTACCAGATCGGTTTCACGAAGCACATCTCACACATATGTTCTTACGAACGAAAACCTGTCATTATAGTTGCTGCGTCCAGTCCCTACGATTACAGTCTGGACAGAGGCATTGGAACGTACTTATGTTCCTACGAGTTCACTCCAGAAGCCCTGGAATGTCTTGCGCGTGCAATATTTGGACAGCTGCTGCCTACCGGACGAATTCCAGGAACAGAGAACAGACCAAGCAAAGTTGTACCTGGCCCCACTAATAGATGGCTGGTAGACACGTACGATGCAAAGATTCATCTAAACAGTCTGCTTGAACTATGGACACGTTGTTTTCCTGAGTCAGAAGTCACTGCAGATTTCTTTGAGATATTGTCAGATCCATCTCAGAAGCATTTTATTGTGCAAAACTACAGCACAAACGAGTTGTATGGGTTTGCCGGAACTTGGGTCTCTAACAAGGGCCGACTAGGGAGTCTTTTGATGATATTAGTTGATCCGGCGAGACGAAATATGTCTATTGGAACCTCGCTGCATTTGAGTGCAATGCGGTATCTTATCACTGATCAGCATGTGAGTCGGGTCAAGCTTGGCTCGTCGATCCCGCTATTTTTTGGTGGATTACCGTCTTTTGAAGACCTCTCCATTATCAGAGACACGAATCATCTTCCGGATCCATCAAAGGACAGTGTACCGGGTAGTTTTCTTCAATTCGCGCAGCAAGAACGAGAGAGTGTATTGGCGAAGTGGTTTTCCGACTTAGGATGGGACACAACTACGTCAGTTGTTGCTGCTGGCGCAAATTCGGCACACGGCACAGAGGTAGATGGGTCACCGAAAACCCTTGGAGATTCCGATACTGCCGGCTCCCAAGGTACTATTAGGAACGAACGGTCTATGATGATACTGAAGAACCTAGAAGAATGGTCGCCGATGAGACACGTCGTGCAGGAACTGAAAATGGTTGGTGTGATGTTCGATATATGTCTCTCGGAAATGGACGATCAGATTTCTGGGCTTATCGCGCAGCAGCCACTATTAATGCAAGACCAGTTGAATATGCTGTATGACGCTGCGCGAGAGAGAGTAGATTCAAGGGTTATTGTTGCCGTGGAGAAAGACACCAAGGAGATTGTGGGTAGCATAGTACTGTTTACAAAGCACAGCTCAGTTGCGAAGTTTCACCCGTGGATCAACGAATTTCGGTCAAGATTTGTTGCAGGGCTGTCTTCGCCTATTGTCAACGGGTCATACCAGAATCTTGCGGGTATATTTACTCTTGGGCTTGTATACTCGGCTTTGCGACACTTAAAAATGCAGAACTTCACATCGTGCATTCTCGGAAGGGTTGATTCTACGTTGGAGAACACATTTATAGGGGCTGGGTTTACAACATGGAGGAGGTTTACAGAGATCGAGATGAGTGCCGCGCGGTGGATGACCCCTGATATGTGAATCTCCGTTAATTTATATAAATTTTTCTATACATTTTTATGACGGTATCGCTATCACACCTTTCATATTTAAGGTTGGATGTCCCCATATGGAGTTTTCTTTGTGATGTCTGTCATCGGACAAGAAGAAACCACTGAAAACGCTTACATAGGGCTGAACTAGTGCAAACCAGCACAAATTTGTTCCTTTAAATCGCCGAAACAATTTGTATAGCCTGAAAAATCCGCGTTGGAAAATTGGATGGACCATGTGGCAGATGATGGCTTAGAATTGAGTTACATATTAAGGTTTCCAACATTTGACAGTTTACACAGTTTACACAGTTCATACAGCGTCGCGGTCAAGCCTACAGCGGCAGTTAACAGCTGTAATAAAACAGTATACAGACCGATACTACAAAAATACTATAGTACACGACAAGTTTGCATAGAAGACCTGGTGTAAAATTCAAGTGAGCAGAATCAACATACAATTAAGGTTTAAGCCGCAGTGCACAAATCCCATTTCCCTCCCCTCCCTCCACACTCACGCACAAAAACCACAGCCTCCAAGTACCAAACATTTTACGTCTACAGTCCCAGAAACGCTCGCTGGCTCGTCGTTAAGATGAAATCCGAGTACCCGGACTTTTCGGACTCAGAAATGAATGCGGAATTTAAGCCGCGCAAATGGTACGAACGATCGCTGAAGATCGGCAAATGGCAGCTCCACCCGTTTAACCATAGCTTTGTCCAACTTATAATAGTCGCTTTCGTCTGCTTCCTGTGCCCAGGCATGTTCAACGCTCTTACAGGTCTTGGTGGTGCTGGACAGCTTGATCCGAATACAGTAAATAACGCTCTCACTGCGCTATACTGCACTTTCGCCACTATCGGGTTTTTCGCTGGCACCGTCTGTAACATCATCGGCGTACGAGCTTGTTTGTTTCTCGGATCCATTGGCTACGTCATCTATGCGGGATCTTTGTTGTGCTACAGTCATACTAGCAATAGCGGCTTTGTTATATTTGCCGGCGCTCTTCTCGGAGTCTGTGCGGCTCTGTTGTGGACAGCGCAGGGGGTAGTAATGATGTCCTATCCCACAGAAGGATACAAAGGACGATACATAGGAACCTTCTGGGCCATCTTCAACCTTGGTGCCGTAATAGGGGCACTTATACCGCTCGCTCAGAATATTAATCTTGGCACAAAAGGATCTGTCAAAGATAGCACTTATGCCACTTTCCTTGGCATCATATGTGTCGGAACAGTGCTGTCCTTGACCATGCTGCCGCCTTCTAAAGTCATCCATAATGATGGGTCGCCCGTTCACATGAAACAAACATTCGGATGTAAAACAGAAATATTCATGCTCTACAAAGTGCTCAAATCAGACACATATATCCTCTGGCTTTTCCCCATGTTTTTCGCCTCAAACTGGTTCTATGCCTATCAGTTCAACGACTTCAATTTAGCCCTTTTCAACGTCAGAACTCGGTCCCTCAACAATGTTTTGTATTGGACATTCCAAATTATAGGAGCTCTTGTTTTTGGCTTCCTAGTGGACCTCAAACAGTTCAAAAGGCGGTCGAGAGCTATCGCTGCCTGGATTGTCATCTTCGCCGCAACAAATATCATATGGGGGTGCGCTTACCTATCTCAGACAGGGTACGACAGAGCCAGCGCAGAACAAATAGATATGAACTGGACACACGAGAACTATCCCAAGTATTGTGCTTTGTGCATATTTTTTGGTATTTACGATTCTATTTATCAGTCCTATTGCTACTGGCTCATTGGCGCTCTCACAAATGACCCACATAAGCTCGCATTGTTCGCAGGATTCCTCAAAGGAATCCAATCAAGTGGCGCAGCGATAGCGTGGCGACTCGATGCTATTCGCATCCCATATATGAACATCCTTGCTTCTACTTGGGCTTTGCTAGGAGCCTCACTACTATTTTGCATTCCAATCACCTTCAGGAAAATTACGGACACCACTACCGAGTCGTTCAATGAGGATGTTGAATGTCGTTTCGTCACTAAGTCTGAGAAAAACGACACCAACACGAATGAGCATTGAACCTTCTCGTAACATACACTTGCGTTTCTTATCGCGCACTGATTTCCAAGCCATTACGAACTCTATTTGACGTTTTCATGACCTTTTTTAAGCTTCCTGTGCCTTAGCTGGCTGGCGATGCTTTTTCTGTAATTGTTCTTTAATTAACCGTTTTACACGGTTAGATTATTTTGAGCAGCTGCTGATTTTTTAACTATCACTTAATGAAGGGACGCATTCAATCACTGCGTACCTACCTCTGCACGTGTTTATTTTTTCAACTTGCTATTTTTAGTATCTCGCGTAAGCTACAAGTACCCTAACCGTAACTGTCTATTTTGCCTAGCAACGTACATACCCCACCTACTGTGAGCATCATATCCCTCCCTGCCCCAATTGCAAGAAAAACTAGCCAGCCGATTGCGTGCTATCTCGCGCCACTTCCACCAACCGCAGCCTATTTGTTCTCTCTTCGTTAGCGAGAAAATGGATGCCACAGCTTCTGCTGATGACGATTTTTCAGCTTTCTTGCTGCCAATGCTTGCAAACGGCGATAAACACTCCTTGCAGCATGAACAGGATCTTCGCGACGACATTCATCTCTCACCGGGAATGCCTCTGTCCTGGGCAAACTATCGACGGCCTACAACTGGACCGGCAATGATATCTGAATTGCCGTCTATGCTGCTTACAGATGCGACAGGCCCGTCCGTGCATGTCACTGCGGACTCTGCGCCCGCCGATGACACATCTACTTATCTATCGGCATCCTTATTCGGACGAAGAGATTCGTATTTCCATTACGGCGACCTTATCCCTCCTGAAGCCACATCTGGTACTCCGTTCTCCATGCGGTACACGCTAGACTCTCAGGATCCTATTGACGCCCACACATCGATCTATCCAGACGCCAAGCATATTCCTAGTTCTTTTTTCCATAGAGACGACAGCGGCCAGGACCTCGGCCCTGATCCTTTGGATTCCGATAATAACGAAAGCCCCGTCGACGTATACTCAGGTGGTCATATGGGTCCGAAAAGCATATCTCCCCAAAAAACAAACAACGTTGCGTTTCTCAATCATCACAGCTCATCTGTCACGCCGACCTCTGCTCAGATCGATTCCGATAACCATATATTTTCAAGGCACGCTAATAGTGCTCCAAGCAGCAATGACAGCTCTGACACAAAATCACATCCTCCTTACGACGATCACTCAGCCAGCCATCTTTTCTTGCATCTCTTACCTGCTCAGTATCACGCTTCCGTATTCGACGCTCATAAGCACAAAGTATCCGTTAATGTTGAGATGAACATGCTTGGAAAGTTCCTTTTAGTGCCAGAAGCTTGCATTGAAATACCCAAAGATCAAATTCATCCCGATAATCCAGATGTACCCATCGTCTTTCATAGGCGGAACGGCATTCAGATCACCGGAACTTTATCCAATCTAAATAGAATCGCTACCTTGAAAACATCTAATATGAAGACAGAGCTTCCTGTGAAAAGATTATTCCTGGAAGTAGTAGGCTGCTCTACTAATACCAACGAAACCCCGCAACTCACGACATCTAACCCTCACTCCTCTACGACACGGAAACTTTCCGATAATGCCAACGAAGATGATGAAGTACCAAAAGGCAGCTACGGTCCTCATCCTTCTCCAATTCCACTCTCAACCGATTCTGACCTTACCACATTCGCCTGGAAACGTATTTTGTTTCGATCCGCGACTGCCAATAATGGCAAGAAACGTATGATGCAAGAGTACTACTTCCTAGAAGTTTTGCTCAATGCTGAATTACAAGATGGTCGCGTTGAGACTATACTGTCTGCCAAATCAAGGCCTTTGATCATTCGGGGCCGAAACCCACGCTCTTATATTGTTAAAGTTGCACTGCCAATTAATCTTCCCCGCAGCAGAGAGCCAAGGCATTTACCCAGCGATACTTCTAACGATCTCAAGGATTCTTCAAATATACATAGCAACTTAGTCGAGAGACCTCATTTTGTACCTAATGATGATGATCAAGTAAGAAAACGCTCTAATGACGAATTGAGTGTTGATTCAGATCAAAAGAAAAGAAAGGTTGACGATTCCTCTCTCGCGTCAGGCTCACCTCGTCCATTGATTCAAGGAAACTACGAGTATATTCCTATCAGTGTCAATTATTATATGCCGCCAGTCGAAGTTGTTTATCGTCCCCATGCAGCTCACCACCCGCAATTGCGAAGGGTATCGATGCAATATGGTGTGCCGTACGTGGGAGCCCCGACTAACATTAGGAAGTCTACCTTGGGACGTGCTGGAGCGGTGAGTGTCAGATATTAGTTAATTTAAGCAATACCGCCATAATATTATCAGATTTACATTATTCAAAACGCACTAGCAATACCCTTAGCAAGTTCGGCAACACCAACCGCACCCGGATCAGGAATTCCTCCTTCCTTGTCGAAGTTTGAAAGTTCCTCTTGAGACACATAAGAAGCACGGCCAAATTTAGCCTCCAGTTCCTTAGTGCTGTTAGCTCCCTGTTCTGCGGCGATAGCAGCAGCCTTGATACCTTCGCCATTAGCCAATGCATCAACAAATGGTACAAGCGCATCTATCAAGGTACGATGACCAGGACGCGCTTTGGTATACTTGAACAGAGCATCTAGGGCTGCCTTTGATGCTTTTCCTACTTCTTTCGAAGACACGTCTCCTTTAATTTTGGCAATTTCACCTGCTAAAGCTGAAAGGAAAATGGCATACAGGCCACCGGAGGTTCCACCCATAGACTCTTCAACTATGTGTGTAAGTGAATAAATTGTGCTAAATAGGTTAGAGGTGTCGATAGACTTGTCTTTAAGGGCTTTTGAGACAGCCAATGCACCGTCCTTAAGAGTCTCGCCACAGTCACCATCACCTGCAATAGTGTCGTAGCGAGTAATCTTCGGTTCAGCGGAGATCAGGTTTTCGACGATACTACTGAGCGCCTTCTCGACGAGTTTTGAATCCACGGGGACGCTGGCAGCGCTTGACGAATCGCCAGATTTGTCTTGAACCAAAGACTCCTTGATCACATCGAACTTGTTAGTTTTCCAAGATTCAGAGGAAACAAAGTTGTTCCATCCCGTAAATCCGCACTGGGCATCGAGGAGTTCAAGGACAGGACTGCTTCCAGCGGCCGAAGCCTTTGTTGCGTTCAATAAGGTGATGCTGAATCCTTCCCCGTTCAGCGCAGTAATGAAAGGACCGGCATAGACGCGTACTGGAGCAATTGAGTACTTTGATTTCAACAGCTGGACAGTTGCTTCGACTATTCCGCTGAATTCAAGCGCTGACAGACCGCCCAGATTGTTCACGAGTAGCACTGTTTCATCAGAAGAATCAAACTTCACAAAAGCGCGGTCCTCATCGCTGGTATCTAAGATATATGGCAGCAATTGAGAAACTAGATCAGGAACAGTGGGGATGGGGCTGAGACGTCTGATGCCAGGCTCGTTGTGGATACCCATGCCTATTTCCATCTGGTCGGCCTTCAAGAGCTCGGTATCGGCATGGGACCGGCCAGGGATAGTGCAGTGGTCCAGCGATGCGCCAATGGTGGCGGTGTTGTCTATGACAGCCTGAGCGAGGTTAGCAACAGCGTCGAGATCGGCGCCGGCAGCGGCGAGGGCACCAGCACATTTGTGCACAAGTACAGTTCCGGCAAGGCCGCGCCTACCGACGAGACCTCCCTGTTTGCGACCTACAGCAGTGTCGTCGGTGACGATCACCATTCGAATGTTTTGGCCTTGTGCCTTAGCGCGCTCGGCAGCCAGGCCGAAGTGAATGATGTCACCAGTGTAGTTCTTGACGATAATCAGTGTTCCTTTCGGCGAGGCAATGGCTTTGAGGCCTGCAGTGACCTGGTTACTGGAGGGCGAGGCAAACAGAGCACCAGCCACAGCGGCATCTAAGCCAGCATGGCCAACGAA
Organism: Tortispora mauiana; assembly: GCA_030570615.1. Classification (NCBI taxonomy): domain Eukaryota; kingdom Fungi; phylum Ascomycota; class Trigonopsidomycetes; order Trigonopsidales; family Trigonopsidaceae; genus Tortispora; species Tortispora mauiana. The sequence continues at coordinate 703,347 of JAJLWG010000003.1, forward strand.
TCCACCGTGAATGGGCTCATGACCACTTCCGCCTCCTGAAAGGAGGGTGACCTTGGGGTTGGAAGGATCGGGTCTTCGGAAGAGGACGCGATCAGCTTCGAGCAGAGAGACTTCAGGGTTTTGGCGGAGGACTGACTTCAGGGCAGCGCCAATGAGATCTTGACCAGTGGTATCGAAATGTTTTCCAGAAGACATTTTGCGAAGTAATTGGAAAAGGAACTAACCCACCTGAACATGGGCAATTTATATAAAAAATCATACGCCCACGCCTGCTAACCTTATTGCGATTAACTTTTTCAATGAGCTGCAAGGAGTGCCGGGAAACCTGCTGCTAGCAGGAAATAATGATGTGAATAATGTGCCCTGACATGCACACATTTGAATGACATGTATTAGTGTGCAATATTCAGGGTGTGGCTCAAGCTAGAGAGCTAAAAGTTGGAATAGGCGTGGATAACTAACACATTGCATCCCCACGCTTTGCGCGGGTGGGATAATAGACCTACTAGACCTACGTTTCTCAAAGCTTAATTTACTCCCAACCTGCCATCTCTGCATACACATACTCAAAGAAAACCACACCCCCTTGCTTTAGAGGATTTATCGACAATCCATCGACATCAATTTGTGCCATTGTGAGCCTGAATAGAGTCTAATTCGCAGTTGAGAGAATGGCATCTACGCCGCCTCCATTTCCAGGCGCAGAGTACATGGCAACGCCGCCGTCGCCTAAACACGGGCCCACAGAAGAAGAGGATTTCGTAATTAGACAAAAGCGCCATTTATGCAATACTAAGACGCCCGTCAAGACTCCACGGAAAAACACCACACAAGTACTACCTACACCAGAAACACAACCAGCATACAATACGAGATCGGCAAGCAGGCGGAAAAGCAAAGGTCGGGTGCTGTTCCCTAGCGATGCCGTAAAAGCTCGCAACCTCTTTTCTACACAACCTGCATCAGATCAGCAACCGCAAATGCGCTCTGAGTTCGCGCAAGAGAAACCACAAAATAAATCACACACAGAAGGGATAATGTATATGTTTCGGGGAAAGCGGGTATTTCGCCGATTCAAACCTGACGATGCAGAAAGAGACCTGAAACCGAGACGTCTATTTGATACCAAGAAGTCTACAGATTTTACGTCCCTGAAAGATTTATCGCAATCCGCATCTACAACGTCCACAGGAATGACGACGCTCAGCGATCAGGAAGAAGCAGAAACTGATATAGAAACCGAGTCTCCGTAATGTTTTTCCTTTATGTATATTATGTGACATTATTCATTAAACACCTCATCTTTTTTTAGGCTTTGGGCAACGCATCCATATCAACCTTGTTAGACGTCTTCCACGCAGGATCGATCAAAGAATCTTTAGCCTCAGCGAGAAATCTATAAGCAGTTTTGATCGTACCGTCGGAAACTCCAGAAATATCGGCAATAGCAGAAGCCGAAACGGCGTTTCCAAACAATGCAGATGCCATGTAGATAGCCGCCGCCGCAATAGAAATAGGGCTACGGCCAGCAAGTGTTCCCTCTTCCTTTACCCGGTCCACAATGTACTCCGCTGCATTGGTGATCGTCGAATTCAGTCCTAGATGAGAACAGTATCGTCCAATTAGGTTGCCTGCATTCGTGGTCTGCACCACACCAGATCTGTTCGCTTCCGAACCGGCCATCGTACTGGCAAGCCGACCACCGTCCTTCTTCAAAATAGTCTCAATGATATGCACAACTCTGTAGATTTTCTTTTTAGGGACATTTGTTAGGTACCAAATTTCCTTAAATGTGCGCTCAACTCCAGACAATCGACAGGCGAGAAATATGGCAGCAGCCATAATGCTCTCCTGTGATTTGCCTTTCAGCTGGCGATCGTCGGCGACTATTTTGTAGATTTCCTTTGCGGCGTCTTGAACCACCTTGGGAAGTTGGTACGCTTCAGACATAGAAGAGATCTTTGTAAACGCAGAAACCAAAGCCAGATCCTTCTTATCGTTCACGCTCTTGCTCTGAATGCGTCCTAAGTCTCGGCCCAGGGATGAGCCAGGCTGGCCAAGAGAGATAGTAGTATCAAGTTGCGATCCGTTTAACAGCGGATTGGCAGCATCGCCTACACGTGAAGGATCGTCACCACCTTGATCATCGTTGGCAAAAGTACGCCACTCTGATCTAGTGTCGACAATCTTGTCGCCCAGAACCAACCCACAGTTGCCACAGATGAGATCACCGTCCGAAAATCTCTCGACAATGTCGGGAGGGTAAATTTTACATTCCGGACAGGTCAGAACTACGTTCAGATTGACTCTGAATGGTTCAGGTTTCTCTCCAGCTCCGCCTCCACTTGCACCTCTCGCAGCAAGCGATTCTTTCGACATCCCAGGCCTTCTAAAAGGTTCGGTTGGAATAAGTGTTATGGGTGCTGAGCGAGCCCTGGTGTGGGACTAATTAAACAGAAACTAGTCACGTGATATTTGTTGCCATGGCATTAGCCAACCCGGTCTCCGACCCAGGCCGAAAAAACACCTTCCACTTCGCATTCTTCCTATTGCAACATATTTGCACTTACAGAAACCGCATTTTAGACCTTGCAGAATGCTTCGATTGACCCGTTCATCACTGAGACTTACACAATTTCAACTCAGAACCCTGAGCTCATCCTCAGTTAGACGTGCCGACCTCGTGCAAGACTTGTACTTGAAGACCATTAAGTCTTACAAGGCCCCTGCTCGTAGCGCAAACGATCATGTTGGCAACGTTGTGGAATGGAAAACTCCCGCTGCTCCTCAGCCTCCTTCAGATGAGCTCAACATTGCTTCAGATTTGGCCGCGTACGAGTCGGAACCTGTTGAGGTTGAAGGCGCTGTTGCCGGCGAGGAGGCAGATATCTCTGATTGGTTCGTTGTCGATGAAGCCTAGAGAAAATCCGTTAAATGGAATAACAACTACGAAATTTTTTTATATTTTCTTTTAAAGAACAGTAATTTAGTCCCCATAGGTACACAAATAACAATATCGCAATATAATATAAAAAAAGAGGAAAGTGCCAATTACTTCAATTCAGGCTTATTTTGGTTCTCTAGCTCGAGTCTTTCGGCACGTTTCCTGCGCCTTTCTTCCTCTGTGGCTTGGTCGTATACCAAGAACTCATGAAGCGCCTTTCCGGCAGGAACCATTGGCAAAACAGGCACCTTTTGATCTACAACCACTTCCATGAGCACAGGGCCGTCGTTATAGTCCAAGAATTCGTTTATAGACGGCTCAAGCTCCTCCAATTTTGTAACGCGCATGCCCTTCATTCCCATGGCCTTGGCTAGAGTAATAAAGTCAGGGTTGCGGTGATGCGTATGAGCAAATCGATCTTCGTAAAACAAGCTCTGCCATTGCGTGACCATGCCTTGTTCTTCGTTATTCAAAATCATTATCTTCACATTAATGCCAAATTGCACAGCGGTAGACATCTCCATAAGTGTCATGTTAAAGCTAGCGTCCCCATCAATGTCCACGACAATAGAATCAGGCTTGCCGACCTTCGCGCCTATAGCTGCCGGAAGGCCAAATCCCATAGTACCTAATCCACCAGAGGTTACCATGCTTCGCGGCGTTTTCCATCGGTAGTGCTGTGCGGCCCACATTTGGTGTTGGCCAACACCAGTGGTGATAATAGTCTCTTGAGGTCGTTGGTGGGCAAGTCTAGACAGCTCCGCGATAGCCGTCTGCGGTTTGATGAACCCACCGGGAGTCTCCTTCTCGTAAGAGAAAGGGAAACGCTCCTTCCATGCGTTAATGCGTCCAAACCACTCTGGACGCTCTGAAACGGGACGAATAAAGGGCATCATGATAGCCAAGCTTTCAGCGACATCGCCTTCAACGGCTTCAGTAGCCTGAACAACTTTGTTGATGTTTTTTGGTGAGATTTCGAAGTGAATTATACCGCCGCACCCTTGCAGAGCAGCAGCACGAGCTTCTGGAGCAAATTTAGCGATATTTCCGGTGACGCGGTCGTCAAAACGAGCACCCAGGGCGATGATAAGATCAGCGTCTTGCATGGCAAGATTGGCATAAGCGCTGCCATGCATTCCTAGCATATGTAAAGATTTAGGATCAGCTTCATCAAAAGCACCCAAGCCTTGTAAAGTGGTGGTGACAGGGATGCATGCCTTATCGGCGAGCTCGCGTAAAAGTCTGGGACCCTCAGGCTTAGCAAGGACACCATTACCGGCGTATATTACAGGTTTTTGCGCAATATTGATTAGTTTTGCGGCACGCTGAGCAGCCTGTTCCTGGTACTCATAAAGGGTAGCTGAAGTGAGTTTTGCTAGCTTTTTGCTAGGGAGGGTGTTGGCAGTGGGGATAGCTTGACGCAAAATGCCACCAGTTACGTCTTTTGGTAGGTCGACCAAGACTGGGCCCGGACGTCCAGAGGTCGCGATTTCAAAAGCCTCATTGATACGTCGCGGAAGCTCAGCGACGGACTTGACCATGACGTTCCATTTCGTACAGGAACGAGAGATACCGATAACGTCGGCTTCCTGGAAGGCGTCAGTACCAATAGCGGTGGTGGGGACCTGTCCGCAGAAGACGACAAGGGGTACGCCGTCAGAAAGGGCGTCTTGCATGGCAGTGATCACGTTTGTCGCGCCTGGACCAGAAGTGACAAGCACGACACCAGGTTTACCGGTGACGCGGGCGTAGCCTTCTGCCATGTGACCGGCGCCTTGTTCATGACGAGGGAGCACAAACCGGAACTCCTTTGAGTTGTAGATGGCGTCAAAGACAGGGAGGATAGCTCCACCGGGATATCCAAAGACGCATTCGACGTCGTGTCTTGTCATCATTTCGTGAAATATTTCACCACCGCTCTTTCCAACAAAAGTGTCATCAAGATCAGGTAGATCCTGAGCGATATCTTTTGAATCGTGTCGGCCAGCGGCCGCTGTTTCTTGCGCCTTTGCAACCTCGGCCTCGGGGGTCGATGATTCAGTATTGAATGAGGGCGCCGGCTGCGGCCGAGCAGCCTGGACGACAGAAATATACCTTATATTGGATGTTCTTACAGATAGTGTATTTGAACATGCCGCACATGCGGCACGGCGTATATATCTTCGCCACATTTCGTGTAATAGACGGTTCTTGGTGCAAATCAAAATTTTCTTCAAAATTAAAGGGTGTGGGTCCATGAGTCACAAAGTCACGTGATACATAGACTCTAATTAAATAAGTCTTTGTTTAGCCTGGCGGTTTTGTGCGGGGCGGCATCGACTCTGCGCGCGGTGGGTGTCGGTACAGCTGGACGAGGATTGTGTCAAATTTGCGGCGACCAGCGACGTCCGAATGTCATTGCTGGCCAGACGCCGTCTGCGGCGATTAGAGACCACAGATTGCTTTGTGATGGCAGCTGGACAGATCGGGAATAGAGAGTTTCACGCACCCGAAGCGGCGTTCGACTTGTAGCAGGGAAGTACTTATTCCCAAAGTCTATAAAATTAATTTTTATTTACTAAAAGACATTATAGAATAGATCCTCTTTTTTTTTTGTTTCAGAACGGTTTTCCCGCGTTCTTATTGCAAAAATACCCGCAAAAATGCCGATCACTAGCCTTCAGTTTTGATGCAGCCTAGACTAGATCGCATAGCAACTATTTCCCACCTACTTGCAGGGCTCGCTCGCTCCCCCATCCTAACTCTGCATTCCCAGCAATATGACTACGGCTTCGGAGGAAAATAGCCAGCTCCTCGAGGAAGCGTTGCAAAATGTGAAGAAACATGCAGCGCTCATGAGATCTACTGTCAATGTGCGAGGCAAGCTAATGGATACTGTGAAACAGGCGTCGCTAATGCTGGCGGAACTGCGTACTTCTTCGCTAGGTCCACGGCAATACTACGAACTGTACACTGCAGTTTTCGACCAATTGGGCCAGCTTACTTCTGCTCTCCGCGACGGCCATCCGGCAAACCATCTTGCTGACGTGTATGAACTTGTGCAGTACGCGGGAAACATAGTGCCACGCCTCTATCTCATGGTTACCGTCGGAACGGCTTTCATGTCCGTTTCAGACGCTCCCGTCAAGGAAATCATGATGGATATGTTGGAAATGTGCAGGGGCGTGCAACATCCGATACGCGGACTTTTTCTGCGGTACTACCTCTCGCAGACAACCAGAAACTACCTACCCATAGGTACCGATTCTGGCCCGGCAGGTAACCTCAACGACTCGGTAACGTTCGTTCTCACTAACTTCGTCGAAATGAACAAACTCTGGGTTCGTCTGCAGCACCAGGGCCCTTCTAAGGAACGCGAAAAGAGACTTGCAGAGCGTCAAGAGCTTCAGATACTCGTAGGGTCCAACCTTGTCCGTCTCAGCCAGCTAGACGGAATAGACCAGGATATGTACAGGGAGACCATCCTGCCTGCGATTCTTGAACAAGTCGTTCATTGCCGCGATGTTCTTGCGCAGCAGTACCTCTTTGAAGTCATTACTCAGGTCTTCCCTGATGAGTTCCATCTCCACACTCTCGACATGCTTCTCGATGCCATCAAGAAACTCCGCCCAGAACTCAAAGTGCAACCTATTATCACAGGCCTTATTGACCGCCTTACGAACTTCGCTATTCGTGAAACTGATGCTCTGTCTTCCGAAGAAAAGAGCACCCTCAAAACTCGTGAGCAACAACAGCTCCAAGATTCCTTAGCGGCATTGCGTATATCTTCTGAAGATACCGAATCTGACGAAGAAACGAGTCAAGCTGCAGCCGATTTTGAACAGACCGATATGCAATCTGAACCTTCAAAGGTATATGGAATTCCTTCCGATATAGATTTATTTCAAATATTCTGGTCACATATCCAGGAATTGCTTGAAACAAGGCCTGACATTCCTAAGAAGGATGTCGCCGAACTGCTCACAAGCCTTTTGAACTTATCGCTAGTATGCTATCCTGCACACGTCCAAAATGTTGACAAGGTATTAGATTTTGCTACTAAAAGCTTTGAAGCAACTTCTGAGACTCCCGACCCTACCCCTCTAGAAACTTCAGAAAGTGTTCAAAAACTACTCATGTCTCCAGTTAACCATTACAGCTCTATTTTAACAGCTCTGGCACTCCCTCATTTCGTTTCTTTGCTCAACGTGCAACCATACGGTACGCGCAAGGCAGTATCACTGGCGGTTCTACAGAGTGTGATTCAAAATCGATTAAAGCTTTCCACAGTGCAAAGCGCTGAAGCGGTTTTCGATGTTATAATGGTATTCATTAAAGATTCTCACCCTAATTCTGCTACAAATGGTACTTCGAGAGTGGCTGAACAAGAACAGGTCGTCATGGAACAGGGGTTGATAGCACGTATGCTGCACCTTCTTACTGCGGAGAACATTGAAACAGAATTTACACTTCTTCAAACCGCAAGTAAACGCCTCACTAAAGCATCGCCCGACAGACAGATCTTTACTATACCTTCACTAGTATTTCAGTCCTTGAAGGTGGCTCGAAGGTTTAAAGCCTCTGAAGGGGATGACACCGAGAAGAAGCTGAGAATCTCAGATGTATTCAAGTTTATATTCAGACACATTTTGGACATTCACAGAATGATGGGTGCTACGAGCTCCATCGTTGCCGATTTATGTTTCATGCTGTTTGCAAGCGCAGCCGAAGTCGCTGATCAATTAGAACTTGAAGATGTTTCTTATGAATTTTTTGCGCAAGCGTTTACAGTATATGAAGAATCAATATCGGACTCAAGGTCGCAGTTTCAAGCTGTGTGCCAAGTTGCAGGTGTACTTCAGCGTACTAGGAATCTCTCGACAGAAAGCTACGACACTCTTATTACGAAATGTGCACTATACGGATCTAAACTACTTAAAAAATCTGATCAGTGCCGTGCAGTTTACCTTGCCAGCCATCTATGGTGGGGAACCGAGTTACCGAGCGATGCCCCAGGCAGCGAAGGATCGCTGTATCGGGATGGCAAGCGTGTTTTGGAATGCCTTCAACGAGCGTTGAGAGTTGCAGATGCATGCATGGATCAATCGCTAAGTGTACAGTTGTTTGTCGAGATTTTGAATCAATATGTGTATTATTTTGAAAGGGGCAACTCTGCTGTTACTGTGAAGTACCTCAATGGGCTCATTGAGTTGATTCAAAATAACCTTGACAATGATACCGAGATGGTCATTCCGGATGGGCCACGGAAGCACTTTCAGCGAACACTGGATTATATTTCGCGGCTGAAGGAGACGGATGAGAGGTTTGCACAAGCATCATGGTGATATACCGTGCAAAAAAGCATAGGCATGGCGAAGGGAAAGCATATGGGCGGTTATACCTGCGACGACGAAGAGATGGAATATTTGATGGGAACCACCGAAGACGTTAAATTTTCCCGGAGCGATGGATTCTGGGAGGCGCAGTGCATATATTACTGCGCCTGTAGAATGCATGAGCATTTCCAGGACGATATTATGTGTATCGAGACGCTTACTGATTTCATGAACGCCGTAGAGATACAAACTCATAAAGGTAGGTATTGTGGAGGATGAACCGAGCAAAATGTAGAGACGGGCGCGGACTGTACGGTAAACAGGTGATCTGAAATCCGGAGAAAAAATGAAGTATACGGATCCGACAGCGACAAAACCCAATACAAGCCACAAAATATAATATACGGTGGGTCTATCATAGTAGGCGTAGTAATATGCAGGCATGGCGGAGCCGATACCATAGAGGATGATGCCCATATGGTCGTAGCACTGAAATGTGTGCCAGGCTTTTTCAGAATGGCTGTTAAAGCAGTGGAAAGTGCCACTGAAGCACAGACACAGGCCCGAGCAGACCATGAAGGTGCTCAACGACAGTTTCTCCTGGAATGTAGCCAGGTGGTAGTAACCCGGGAAGAACTTATCCATGGAGAACAGCCAGCACGCAAACAAAAGGATCGCAGGAATTTGGTGAGTGTGAATGTTCATGAGCTCATTGTGTATGCGTACTGTGCTTTTCAGGCACTCCTTGTAGCTGTAGCAGACTCGCCGATAGGCACCGGTAATGTATTTGTTATCTTTACGCCATGGTTCGAGGTTGTCCCAGGAGACGAGTTGCGAGGTTGAATGTTCTACGGCTGGCGATTCAGGCGGGCAATTTTGGCGCGTTTGCATCCTTGTCCGAACTGCCATTGTGAGTGCGCTAAGGAAAACGATAAGTGCGATGCAGATATGCGAGTAGAAAATAGACTACTGTTATAGACTGTTATAGCCTATAACAGTCCCCTAAGCGACTTCGATAAGGTTAAACGTGCCAGCGATTACTGAGAGGAGGCCGATCTCAAACTTGCCGAGCGTAGTTTTAGCTGGAAAACAATGGTGATCTTGCCACACTTAAAGTTGAAGATATTTTAATAGGTGGCAAAAGTTGAACAAAAATGATAGCTAGTGGATACGTGCAACGGCTGACCTGCGGTCTTCCTGAGGGAGGTCGGCGACGCAGATAGTTCTAATACAATTACTCGGGCTGCCAACAGCTCTACTCCTGTAAACTAGCGCAAAAACTGGTTAGGCTTATATAGAAAAAAATTCGGTAGCGCTTTAACTGTCTATGTGAAGCAGGAACAGTGTCTACAGTTGACTAGTGCAGAGTCATGCTGTCTGTACAGATCAAGGCTGAAAACGTTAGGGGAGCCATACAATTTTTTAATAATCGTTTGAGAGCTATTTGAGAGTCGTTAGAGAGATATTTGAGCAGTTAGAATTGCCGTTGGTTCTGGTATAGTCTTGGCCGCAATGAACCGGCTATATAAGACACGCAACGTTTTTATCGTACTTTGGAATGTCGAAAGAGGAGGTTCTGCTAAAACGTCTACACTGTCATCGTGGTGTCAGTCTACGTGTCCATACCGCAAATCCAACCTTCAAATAGTCAATATTCAGTCAATATTCAGATAATAGTTGCAAAAAGGTTGTGAAACAAGACTTTTCGGCCTAATCGACAATGATCTGGACGTGCCGGCTAAGCATCGCATTCTGGGAGACTTGTGTCATTAACATTAAGGTTTTTATACAATTAAATTACAAGCGGTGAACTGAAATGCGGCAAACATGGGATATGAAAGCAATTAACGCAAATTATAGAAGTCTAGATCATTTATCTGCACCTTTCAGACAAAAGCAATAGCCCAAAAACAGTGCTCGTGAGTCAAAAGTGGCCGGTATGTTTTAGATGGTTATGCGAAGACCTGCACAGAGCTGTAGAGTATACTAAATATGCAAAATACGAAGCACACCTACTAATACGAATCTCCATTATTTATCACAGTCCCGAACGTTTCAAATATTGTTAAATCTCTAATTGGTGGGGCTGTGCTACTAAATGATATATAAACTTCATACGGCTTTAGGAGTTCGAAATGACACTCTAATGCGAACTTAACAACAATTAAGATTTTTCTCTACTTAAGTGATTTTCAAATTCGTTCGAAGAGACAGAGCATAAACTAGACCAACTGTAAAGCACGTGTATGCACATTTTGCGCGGTTCATGATAGTTAATAGTGATACTAGTCTGTGCCTTCAGCGAGACTAATCGTAATCAGGAATAGCTACTAAAATCCTTGCACTAGGGCCTAGAATTGATGCATTAATTAATTAGCATAGATGGGCTCAAGCTATTAATTAGGGAAAAGTCGGGGAATGAATGCACTTGCATATATTTTGCTTTGGCTATACAGTAGTTACGCTTTATACAAACCAGTGTGACTCGATCAAAGTGTTGAGCAGCCCGCACGAATCGCCCGTTCCGTTTATTTTACCCTCGAGAGGCCCTTGTGTATATTATACGGATTACCTCGTTCACCACTGCAATTTCATAGTGTGGGCAACAGTCTCGTAGTCGTATGCTAAACTTCCGAACGAACTGACTAACCTTGCTTAATTGTGCAGCTCATCCAGTCAATAAAAGTTTAATGTGAGGTACCTTTGGGACTGGATCGTGATGGTTGTTACTACGAAAATCTTTCATTGTCCGTCGCGCACGAGGCCTAGCGTTCAGCCAATGAAAGAATTGCAAACTGTGATGCGCTTTTCGGTCTTTTTTTTAGCATTCCTCGAATGTATAAGTTTCCTTTCTTTGCATTTATTAAACTACAGGCAATATACATCCATTGAATATTTTTAATTGAGGTATTGCGACTCTACGAGGACGATTCCGTGGTGTGCAGCCTTCTGAACCTAGAACGTGAGGCGCACACGATGCGCAAATCCCATTCACTGCCTCTTGTGAGCTCCGATCTTTTAACTACTTACATAGTTTGACGCCTATTCGCCCAAAGCCTCAGAAGATTTTCGTAGCGTGGTGTCCTCGTGTGCTTCCAGACACAGGCGGGTGAATTAATAACGCAAATGCACATTGGTCGCGTGAGATCTCATCCATAAGTTTGTATTAAGTTCGGGCGCAACACGCCATCATTAGCCGCTACAGCAAATGAGCTACTTACGACGCTGTATACGCTGCATATACGCCTTTAATAAGCTTTATAATTATTGTCTTGAAAGCCAGTAATTTAACCAAAATTTGGGCGGCATAGCCTGTATCTTGCTCGTAAAACCGAATCTCGGTATTCTAAATGCAATCTCGAGGTCTCCAGCACAGAAGTAGTAGACATATATAGATCAAAACTTCACTTCACAGAATCGCTTCACGCGGGTGGAAGCGATAAAGTAATGACATGGCACGGGCCAAAATGTCAATACATCTCGTTGATAACGCTAAAACGAATGCTGACTCGACCGATCGGACTAAAATCTCCGAGGTTCATCTAAACTTAAAATAAAATAACTTTTTCAACAAACTGACTGTAGAACAACGTTAATTCATTCGCCAAAAGCCTATTATGGTTTGCCTGCCTTTCATGCCAGTTTCCAAAAACTAGGAAACAATATGTGAAGTTTTCATCAGTTACGTATGTATCTGCATACATAAGATATAACTGCTCCTCTCATGTGTATGTGAGCCTGGCTTAGCGTTACCTGCAAAGGGGTATAGATGTTTTGATCAGAACCGAAGAAGTCTATGTACAACTAGAGAACTTTAATTTCTTCCAGAAACATTCCATGATTCTTCGCCGCCTGCAATCGCATTTCATATTGACAGAATAATAATCTTAATATAGGTTTGATTAATGAAGAAAAAGTCAATAAACGAGAGGCTTAAACTCCGCCTAATGAACGTCCTGCTGCCTATTTAAATGATGGCCTAAAACTCATATATCCTTCACTGACAACATCCTCAAATATCATGAAGGGCTATAATATCTTGCTAGCTGCTGCAGCCTCTGCTTTCCCTCTTGTTGGCAACAAGCAAGAAACCGAAACAGTAGTGGTGAAAACAGTAACCGAAACTGAAACTCTCACTGCTGTCTGTACTCCACCAGTCTTTACCTCTGTCGTATATGAACAGTCTTATTGTCCTTGCACTACTTCTGGAGTGTACACAGTTTATGACGATACTTGCAAAGAAACAACTGCAACATATACTAAGCCTAGTGCTTACGTATGTGGCTGCAGCCCAGCTACCATGACCGTCACCTGCTCGACTGCAACAACATACGAAAAGGTAACTGTCACTAACGGAGGAAAATCAACTGGCACATATGTCTGGAACCCCAAAACCCCTATCACTGAACATGAGGTGATCGTTTATAGCACCAGGTATTCCACTTATTACTATGAGACAACATCTATTCTCATTCCTCAGCCAACCCCTGTTATCATCACCTCTTCCGTCACTGTGCCGGTACCTGGCCAGGCCACGACATTGACTGAAACAGTCACAGGCAATCCAGTTCCAGAGGGCACAACGTCTAAGGGTGAGACAGTTGCGCCATCTTTCGTTCCTGAACATACCACTAATACAGCGATTGGCAAAACATCAACGACTCAAGGCAAAGATAGCATTGTGATCGAGTCGAACCATCCTCATCCGTCGATTTCAGAGACTAGCAAGGCATCAACGACTCAAGGCCAATATACTACTGTGATCGAGTCGAACCATCCTTATCCGTCGCTTTCAAAGACTGACAAACCATCAACGACTCAAGGCCAATATACTACTGTGATTGAGTCGATACATCCTCATTCGTTGGAACCACTTCCCAGCAAACCGATCATTTCATTAAAGTCTTTCGGTAATAGCAGTTGGTCCATAGTTGTCAGAAGCAGCTCTGAAATTGAGGGGGATAAAAACAATAAGGGATCTAGTCCCTCACCGAGTCCTTCGCCTAGTCCGTCGCCTAGTCCTTCGCCTTCGCCTAGTCCTTCGCCTTCGCCTAGTCC